>CM035441.1:57480106-58010106 GCA_020310875.1 Ceratopteris richardii | reverse complement strand
TCATCCAGACTAGAGACCGACTGGTCTGACCCTCCTCCCCTTAATGTGCTTTATATGATATGAAAAAACTTTCTTTGATTTGAGTGCACAATGACCATAAAGTGATGCTTGATACAAGCGTCCAAATCCATATCCAGAAAACTGAAGGTTAAAAGTTTTCCATTAATGAGCTTCTTCTTTTACATGGGAACTCCTAGAAATTTCAATGACCAAAAACCCTTTTTACTTCTTCAATCTCTCCCTATTCCAATGCAAGGTCCTAACTGGCTTCTTTTCATGGGTTTTACTTGCAGAAAAACAAATCAATGTGATACACCTACAACACGCATTCATACGAAACAATTGGAAAGTTCTTGCACTATATATGTTCCCAGTATACTTCACAGAAAATGTAAAAATGCAAAACGTTAACCTCACTTTAATGCTTACCAGAATTAAGCATGTCATGCACATAAACCAGGGAACCATCAAGCTTTTATTTTTGGTCCTTAAATATACATACAACGATAAACATGATTGCATTTGAAACCATGCTTGAAAACAGAAGCATCAAACATTTTCTCTCATTCTTGAGGAGCTTACATCAGGATATACAACTATATCTTATATTAAATACAAGATGCTCTTTTCTTTGAATGACCAAAACCTCTATTTTTTTGCGCATACATCTCCGCTTTAAGATTACCATGTGAAAAAGACTTTCTGAATAAATTCTTTCAAGGCTATCATAAGTAAAAACTTTGACATAAAGCTTTCACGAATAAAGTAACTTTTATTTCTTGAAAACAATCTTCCCATATGGTTGATACAAACATTAAACGCCTAATTTGTTGAAATCATATGATATGCAGACTTGCAAACTTATTAATGTGCAAGTCGATCAAAATGGCAAAGTTAACTGTTTGAAAGATTCTTACCATGTAAAATATATTATTGGGCAATTTCATTCATTTCACTTCTAGTAGGCCATAATAAACTTTTAACATTGAACTAGAGACCTCATTCATGCAAGAACCATGGGTAGGTACAATTCTCAAACTGCCATTTTGGATTATGCAGTGTCCTACAGGATTGATGTACCATTAATAGCCATATGGATACACATACATGTTTGACAAGAATAATATCTGGTAGATGCTCCACAAATTGATGTTACTTTCTCTTGATAGTGTTGCACTGACATGGATGGTAGAGAGGCAGGATAGTCAATCCTTGTCAAGTATGGAGGGATAGTATAAAAAAGTTGCAATGAACGAATCTAGGATTATTTATTTGCACAAGATACTTGGCTGAGATCATGTATATCCTTAATCTTCTGGCAACATGAGCACGATGCAGAAGGTGAAGGATCTGATTCCTCATGTAAGAAGAAAACATATTGAAATACATAAACATCAGAGGAAACGACTTGTCAAGCGACATTAACTTGGTTTATTGGTTTGTGACATTACATAACATCAAATAGTTGATATCCCCATAAAAGTTCTGGATACATAACGGTATCACCAGTTCAGAAAATGTTTGTACAATATAAGTTGAGCTTCAGAAGGATTGATGAGATTTCACACTAGACATGTGTCATGACTCTTAGACGTATAGTTGTTTCTGACGTGAATCTGACTACTAACTTCTAACTGGAATCTATCTTCAGACGTGTCCAATAGAATGTTTCCTACAATTTTTTATGTTATATTAAACTTCCACAGAAGTAACATGAAAAGATATTCCATGTATTATAAATCACAATAGACAATCAAACTCAAACTCGATACATCGAGGCATGATGGCTATGTGACATACAATCCAATATAAATTATAGTATAATGTATGCAATATTGTATAATCATTCAATTAATTCCTTGTAAATGTCTCATAAGGTCTGTCATAGGGAGCATCATGCTTCTAGTCCTACTACTTGTACCGTATCTACAATATGCATATAGAATAATAAGAGAAAAGTTGTTTGTATGTCTATTTATGTGCTGAATTGAAATCAGGAGTACGTGTGGACAATTCCGTGGTTAAGGTTAGAACGGCATATCTGAAATGAAGTTAGTGACCTTTTTCTCTGTTGTTTGTTAAAAGTTCCCAAATAGTAAAATAATCTTTACGCTTATAACTTATAGGTTCTTTCACAAAAACAAGGAGTACTTTGACTTTCGCTACAGATAAATTTACATAATTTTCTATGGCCTTCACTGAACACGAATGCAACTTACCTTTCTGTAACAAAGTTCCGATGCTCCCAACAAATAGAAAAGACCCATGTTTTAATGGTCTGCCTCGTTTTCTATCTACAAAGTAACCTGGACAGAAAGAGGTGCAAAGGTATAACGTCCGCACTCCTTTCATCGACACAGTAAAAGTGACAAGAGATAATAAAGCAAAGCAGACACTCCTTCTACAATGCCCAGAAGATTCTGAGATCAAATTTTCCGTGGTCAATAATTATTCAATCGCTGCAGTGTCATCTATTATTGTGAGGGTCTCCTGTATTCGTGACGGGCCTCGTAATGCATGTTTCTTTTTTAGCTGTCCATTGAAGCTCTGCCAAGCGAATCAGACGACCATCTTCTCCACCCCGTCTGCCAGCCTTTCATAGGCAGACAGTCATATCCTGGATGCGTATCTATTACCGTTGCATAGCTTGTACGACACATTTTGGATTGGATTATTGTACATTTAAACCTTTACAACCTTCTTAACATACGCAGCGATGGCATGGTCACATATGCGACATCATGGGCGATAAATTACAGCCCCTTCCTGAAGCAAAATCACGTAGGAACCAAAAGCGGATAGACAATAGCCAGTTTATCTCTTGATGTTTGATAGACTGTACATCATACTAAGGATTGAAATGCTATTCTCTTTTAAGAACTAAACAAACTTCTTTTTATCCTGATGGTTGTGATGATATTGCTGGAGCAGAGATGTCATGGTAAAGATAAGAAGGGCATGGGCGATAAAATATGCAGATTTTCATCACAAAATCGTGTACGGATCCAGGGATGCGCTAGGATGAGAAATAATGAAGGAAACGCAAAGAGATTAAGGATAGGCATTGCCACACAAATAGATCATCTCCTCAGTTCTTCCAACCGCTTCCTCCAGGAGTGCCGAGTTGAGAAAGAAATTTATATTGATTATAGCGAAAATAGCTGAATACCGCCATATCAAAAATCTAACCTTCTGTTCGATCTCCGGAACTTTCAAGACAGTCTTACTTACGGTCCTCTTTCTGTCATATCAAAACTTACTGAATAAGAATTCCATAGTGCAAATGTTATGCAGGAAAGCAAAACACAGGTGACTAAACGTGTGCGCCCGTGCACGTACGGTCTCGCAAATAACAAATAAATCCGGGTGACGAATGGACATCGCGTATGATAGAGAGAGGAGAGAGAGATGGAAGGCTAGCGCACATCTGTCTGAGCGTCTGATCCATCATATTCATGAAATCTTTGCGGTAATCCATGTTGTAGAGAAATCATGTGCTCAAGGGAAGCAGCAGCAAAAGACCAAATAGAAGAGCATCCCATCGCGCTTCTTTCATTTTCCATCTACTTTCGTTGGCGGGAAAAACATCTTTCGCGTAAAATCGATAGCAGCATTTCATTATTGCGACCTTTTTTTCAATAATAAGAGGAGGTTCGGCCGAAGCCTAGGCAAATAGCTTATTGCCTTGTCCGAACCACGTAGCCTAGTGGCTGACACCTTGAAGCTGTAGGAGGATGTTCTGAGTTCAAGTCCTGGCTGAACATGTCTATGAGATCATCATGATGAGTGCCTCTACCTTACGAGGTTGGGTGTGTGAGTGTGTATTTCCAATTCATTGTACTCTCAAAAAAAAAAAAAGCTTATTGCCATTTTTTTAATATATATAATAAGAGAAAGTTCGGCCGAAGTCTAGGCAATAGCTTCTGTTAAGGCAAAGGTTAGAGTATCATAACCGAATAATTATTTGGCTAATGATAGATTTCACTCCACAAACCTTGTCAGAAAACTAGATACGACTTCAACATTTCCTTGTTTGAATTAATTTAAAAAACAATAATAAAGTGAAGAGCATAGTGCCTTTGGGATCCCCCTATCTCACAAAGTAGGGGTAGGTCTGCCCGAAGGCATAGCAAAGGTGATGATCCGAATTTGACAAAAAAATTAAGTATAAGAAGTACTGCAGAGAAGGTTGACGATCTTTTCTTCGTCTTCATGGGTGGTCCATTTACATTTGATCTTGTTATTATCCAAGACTAATACCCTATGGTGTGTGAAGGGAGGGAACTTCTTACAATTACATAATCTTCTGCATAACTGACTAACGGATTTATCAGTCGACCAATCTTTTAGATGTTCTTCAAATTTGACAACACATCTTTCTTTCCATATCTTCCAAATCGTTTCCCCCTTGATTGCATTCCCTACCAAGAAGGTAGCGCTTGGACCACTCAAGGGCCCCATAGATTCTATTAGCTTTGACATCGGTCCAGATTCCCTTGTGGAGACTTTGCCACATAAGAACCAACTTTTTATTCTCAATGAGAGGATTCCAAAAGTCCATAATTTTAAATTGCCATCTAATATAGATCCATTTTAGGCACCATCTTGTGTTAACGGAGATATGCAAGTCTAGATGTTTCTTGACAATGAATGCCTTATCCAATTTGTTATCGGCGACCCATCTAGAACCTTCAATTTCACTACAAAAAATAAAGGGGCATTGTCGGAGTGAAGTGCTTGGTTGATAGATCAGGTCAATCGTCAAGGCTCCAATAATACGATGCACGTGAGGTGCTCCCAGCAAGCTCAAATGATAAAACAAAAAAACTCGACAAAGATTGAAAAACAAAACAATTGGGTTAGCTTGAATTGAAAACAAACTTATCATAATCCACAATGCATCGTATTTGTACAAAGGTGCTCCGATTTCCCTCATATAACTACATTCATCTTGTCCTTGTCATAAACTCAGAAGACATTCGTTTTTAAATAAACATAGGAAGTATCACGTTTGAATAACACAACAAAAGCAGGTTGAATTCGATTTTCTCCCCTCGTTGTGTGAAATCAACAGAGCTACCTTTGTAGTCACAAGCTTTAAACGAAGCATCTAATAGCTGTCCAAAAAGCACTTAGCAAGTTTGCGCATATGTTGGTAGAAGTCACTTTGTTGTCTCGTCTTTGCATCCTCTAGATTGTACTTAATAGGCATTGAATTCGAAAACATCAACTCATACTGTTGAAACCATAATGTTAACTTACAAGTCGCATACAGTAAACTGAACTATTTTTGTTTAAAAATTTTCACATTAATGTTGGACTTTGTCTATGGAATAATACGGACAGTACAAGGAAGAAGAAAAAGCTTGGAGCACAACACACAATATTGAATGTATTACCATTAGAATGTACAAAGATAAGTAACACACTAGGGCAATAGGTGTATATACAAGCCGGGGGGAAAAAACCTCTTAAAGAGGGGAAAAAGTGCCCCAACGATCCTAGTGTGTTCACACACATCACTAACTAAGTATATGAACGAATCTCCAATCCACAAAAGGAAGTGTTGATATATTTAAGCAGTGATGTGTGTGAATACACTAGGACCGCCGGGGCACTTTTTTCCCTCTTTAGGAAGTTTTTTTTCCCTGGCTTGTTTATAGGCCTATTGCCCTAACGGGCTACTTATATGTGTACATTCTAGTGGTAATACATTCAGTATTGTGTGTTGAGCTCCAAGCTTCTTCTTCTTCCGTGTGTTGTTCGCGTGCTTCCGCAGACGTCTAACTCCAACAATTGGTATGAAAGCAAGATGTCGCTTCATCTAGGGCATCATCGACCCCTCTCCGCTTGCAGTCTCAGAATCGCTCGAATTTTGGTGAGCATTTTGTGGTGCCAAAATCGCGATATGAGCTCGTTTCCACCTTCGAACGCACTATCGTAGCACTTATGCAAGCTATTTCATCTTTCTATGCCAAAGGTATATACCAGTTTCGGTTTGCTAGTATAAGCGTCTCGAATTCTGCTACAGGTTTAACAGAATTCATCTGGGAAGTTCTGTTCAACTTTTTGAGATACAATCAATTTTTTGCATCAAGGTATTTTCGTCACCGGCCATGGCTGAAAGCAGTGATGTATTTTGTATATTGGTTGTTGAGGATAAGTTGGATGGTACCAACTACCCGTTGTGGGCTTATATGATGCAACATGTATTGGTTGCAAAAGGAGTGTGGAACATTATGTAGGGTGTTGAAAAATGTCCTATCACACTTGCAACTGTTACAACTGTAGGTACTTAAGCTGATGCAGAAGGTGTCAAAGATGATGATATTCTACATATTCTTGTTCGTGCTACGGTTTCTGCTGCACCTACTGTAGAGCAAATTTGTTGGGATGACAGAGATTCCCAGGCACATGCATTGATAGTTTTTTCTGTCAAACGTGCCATTATTCCTCACATTCACTCTTGCAGAATAGCTAAGGATGCTTGGGATACACTTAACACGTACCAAGTTAGGAATGAGGCTCATGTTGCTTATCTCCAAAAACAATTGGAGAGTGAGCACATGAATGAAGGTGATTCTATGGACAATTTTCTAACAAAGATCAAAGACTTGAAGGAACAGTTGATTCTGTTGATAAGGTAGATAGCTCACTTGTGCAGACCATTCTGAATGGTCTTCCTCATTCATATCAGAGTTTTGCTTCTACTCTTCAATTGATGACGAACGGCAATCCAAATGCCTTGTCATTTGAGGAGTTAGTCTATGTTTTGTTGCAGGAAGGTCAGTCCAGGCAGAATAGGTCCATTATGCATGTTGCAGATCAAGCTTTCCTGGCTAGTCAGAAGGGCAAAGGAAAATGGAGCTCTTCAATTAGTAAGCAAAAATTTGCTAATTCTGCACAATCGAAGAGGGAAGACAAAGATGAAAAGAAATCAAAAAAGCAAAAAATTGTTTTGCAAGTACTATAAAGGAAATGATCATATCATAAAGAACTATCCAAAACTGGCTACTCAAGAGGCAAAGAAGAAAGAGGTTGGAATGGTTGTTGCAGAGGCCTCTACACAAAAAATAGAGTCTGCTAATCTTGTGCAAGAGAAATCTGAAACGCCGTCCTCTTCGCCCAAACCTGAGGCACCTGGAAAACATGTTTGTGAAGGCTGTATTTTGGGCAAAATGCAACGTTCCTCCTTTCCAAAATATGGTTTAGTTTGGGCTATGTAGAAATTCCAGCTTGTACATAGTGATGTACGTGGTTCTATGCAGACACCTTCTTTTGGAAATTATCTTTACTTCGTGACTTTCATTGATGATTTTTCCAGGCATGCATGGGTATATCCATTGAAGGCAAAGTCCGAAGTGTTCATGTGCTTCAAACAGTTTTTAGTTTTGGTTGAAAATCTATCAGCATGTAAAATGGGCACCCTCCATTTTGATTGAGGGAGGGAATATATGTCTTCTGATTTTAATGCATTTCTGGCTAAACGTGGGATAAAACACTAGTGTACAGTGTCGTATACACCTCAACAGAATGGATTTGCTGAATGAAAGAACATGTCACTCATGGAGATGGTGAGGTGTATGATCAAGAGTTAGGCATTACCACATAGTTTCTAGCTTGAGGCTGTCATGTGTGTAGCATATGTACTTAACAGGTATCCCACTAAAGCGCTACAGTCTATCACTCCATATGGGGCTTGGCATGATTGCAAACCATCTGTTGCTCATCTGTGTGTTTTTGGTTGTTTGGCATATGCATTAGTGCTTGAACAACATTGCAGAAAGTTGGATGATAAAGCAGTAAAATGTATTTTTGTTGGGTGCAATTCCGAAAGTAAAGGCTATCATCTATATCATCCACAGACTAAATGCATTTTGGTTAGCCATGATGTTGTTTCCATGGAAGATGCTATTCAACCATTGCTTTCATGTACTAAGGAGACATCTGTTAGCTCCAAAGACATGTATGATACTTTGCTGCCTCCTTTTAGAGGTGGACAGTCTAGTGCTAGTCCCAATGAGGCAACTTCTCAGCCTTTGTAGGTTTCATGTGATGATGCAGATCATTCCATTTCTGATGCAAATTTACATGATGCACTTGTTGATGAGAGAGTTGATATTGAGGAGGCAAAAACTATGCCAAAATGGCTTGTGTAGACTTTGCATGATAGCAAATTAGATGCACCTTTGTCATATTGTACTCGATCAAGCTCTCATAGTGACTCTTTTGCATCACATTGCTATGCTATGGTTGCATCTAGTCTCTGTGATGAGACTGAGCCTGTTTCGTTTGATGAAGCACAAAATTCAGAAAATTGGATGGCTGCTATACATCTGAATATGATGCTATAATGAAGAATGGTACTTGGTCTTTATGTGCTTGCCTCCTGGCAAGAAGGCCATTGGCACTAACTGGGCATACATACATGTATACATACATACATACATGCATACATACATACATACATACATACATACATACATGCATGCATACATACATACAAACAAACATACATACATACATACATACATACATACATACATACATACATACATACATACATACATACATACATACATTCATACATGCATACAAACATACATACATACATACATATAGACATACATACATACATACATACATACATACATACATACATACATATATACATACATACATACATACATACATACATACATACATACATACACATATACATGCACACATACATATGCACATACATACATGCACACATACATACATGCATACATACATAAACACACACATACATAAACATACACACATACATACATTCACCCATTATACACAAACACATACACACACATAAATACATACATACACACATATACACACAAACACATACATAGATACATACATACATACATTCATTCAAATACACATACACACACGTATATATATATATATATATATATATATATATATATATATATATATATATATATATATATATATATATATATATATATATATATATATGTGTGTGTGTGTGTGTGTGTGTGTGTGTGTATGTGTGTGAGTGAGAGAGAGAGAGAGGAGATGGTTGGACACACTCCAAAGATGAGGTGGTGTTGCAATAATCCTGCTCTACCCTTGTCAATGTGACTTCAAAGTACGTTAGTAGACACTTTAGCTTCTCAAATATGCATTTAGACCCACTACGTACTTTGGAACATCATTGCTAAATAGTTGTGCCAAACAAATAACTTTCAAGATAGAGGAACTTTTGAAAACTTGCTATTTTTGGACTTGAACCTCTTAGAGCAATGCTCAGTTCTGACTCTCTGATTGCAATTGACCCGCGAGCTTCTAGAAAAATCTAATTGATTACCTTAGCTAACTATCACAAGTTATCTCACTAATTTAGAGTGAGTATATGATGAGAAATGATATTAAGAATTTAGGGATGTAATCCCGACTTTTCAAGAAGATGATAGTATGGAGACATAGGTAGCTTGCACAGCTCATAACTCAAGATCTAATGATTCAAATGAAGTGTAATTTGATCAGTAGAAACTAGCTGAATGATCACGCTACCTATGCCAAGTTAAAGTAAGTCAAAAGATTAAGTACACACAGAGAACATGATTGATCAAATTCACTGAAATGATGAAATAGCGGACAACAGTAGATAGAGATTAACTTGCACTAATGATAGAAAATGTATATGATTATGAATGTATGAGACAAAGGACCTGAAGTGGAATTACTCATACATATGTAAGATAAGTGTAAGCTCAACCATGAGGCTCAATGACTCATATTTCTCTGTCATATCCCGCAACTAAGAATCATTCCTTTTTATACTCATAAATGAATTTGAATTTTGAAATTCTTCCACCCAAAAGTGTTCCTATTCTTTTGGTGATGATTGATTTGATTACAACCACTAAGCAGTTGTGATGCATGATGCATAATGTCATGAGATTCCCTCAATCCATTTTCTTTTACTTTTATCTCAAGAGTTAAAGTCTATGAGTTTTACAAGGGGTTGTTAAATGTTAATCGTTAAATTTCCAATTTCAGACTCAAAATACTTTCAAGTTCATACGTTTCCGAACCTTTCCTAACCGTAAATTACCTCTTAGCCACGTGGGTCCTTGGGAGTGGTAGGGGTCTGTTAGACAGAGGCCCTGTACTATTTTCCCAACTTATTACACAATCATAATTACTTCTAGCGTCTTAGCTCCGTGCGCAATTTTGAACAACCGATGACTGTTCGTTGTACTGGACTTAGAATTTCTGAACTAATCCTGCTATGATGGTCTGAGCAGTAGTCCGGTGACTTGTGTCCAATAGAATAATCTACTTCAGTAAACGAAGATCACCTAATACGTACTTCTTCAGAACAGACAGGTATACCAAACACATATATATATATACTGAAATTATACAACTCATCGTATACCAATTACGAGCAACAAATATCCTGACAACAAGCGACTTGTTACAGGCTTAACAATGATCTACTCGCACTTCAACCGTTACAGATGCTAGTTTTCCTGTGATCGGAATCAACAGTGAACGTAGACTACTGCATCGAACTTGGTCACTTACCAAAATGGTTAACATGCGATCAGTTCGGAACTACTTCCATACTTCCTTGTTCAGTATACTACTGACAAGTAACACACTGCACTTATTAACACTCAGAGACACACTCAACCATTACCGAACAGATTCGTAACACAAGATTACTAATTCGCAACTCTGCACTACGGAGTGAATAAACGACTAACCAAGCGCAGAACAGAACAGAAATCAACACAAACAATACTCAGACTTCGTAACAGTGTACTAATAATCTGACAAATAATCAGGCGAACAAACTGGCAATTCCAAGAAAAACCGTTTCTCACAAGTGTCTCTCTCTCCATTCTCTTTACATTGCTTTATATATCTTTTTCAAGATGCGTGTACCAACTTTTTTTGCACGGATTTTGATAATTCCGGTATATCAGGCGGTCATTACGTCTGTCCCACTGCGACGACCGTCTAACACTGGCACGCACGGTGGACTCGAACCCGCAAGTTCCAAAAAAGAAATTTCAGAGTTATGTTCAGATTCATTAATGATATTGGGGGCACCCTGTAGATTTTGTAAACTAACAGTATTTTCTTCGCCACTTTGGTGCGTCTGATTGTTTGTGTTAGTGTTCTGCTCCCGATTCACCTGCGTCTGCACCTGTAACAATTCTTTTTGCAATTCTTTAATCGTCTGTTTGTATTCTTCAAGCTGATTTTCCTGTCGTTTAATGACTGACATGAGATCGTTTTCATGGTTGGACACAAAACAAGACCGTCTTTGATCAATTTGGGGAACAAGTATACCCATCCATCTTCTACGAAAAAGTTTCCAAGTATCATGTACATGATTATACAATTGTTGTTTCAGTGACTCGATATCTATCTTTGTCATCAACGTGGCATCCAATTCAACGCCTTCATTATTTAATAACTGGGTTTCCATTTCCTGTAAAACTTGTATTCGTGAATGCAAAACTTCATTTTCTGCTTGCAGGTTGGCATTCATGATAGAAAAGCTCATCATTTCGTCTTGTATCTGTTTTTGTATATTTTTCTGCCACTGGTTAAATTCTTGAAAAAACTTTTTAGCGTTAATCAACTCCGCTACTAATTGCCGTTGGTTACTCTGTAACTCCTTCAGTAAGCCTTCTTTGTCGTCCAGTTCATTTTGCATCTGTTTCATCTTTTCTAATAATGAATTGGAATTATTCATATTAGCGAATAATATTTCTTTTTCCTGCTGAATCATTTGTTCTTGTTGACGCAAATAATCAGAAACTTCTTGTAATTTATTTTGCAACCCTGTCACATAATTTGGTGGGAGATTGTCATTCGGCAACTTCCTTGGACTGACAGTTTATAAGTGGTCTTCCATTCTTCGTTTAGTCGACAGCCTAAAAGGCGTTCCTACTGCCTTGTTCTGTTCTCTATTATCTGTGTGAAATAAATTTTCAGACGATGTAGAAATTTGTTGTCCTCTTGCTCTGCACTGTGTGGATGTCCTGTCTCTATCATGTTATGATCACAGGAATTAATATCTTGGGACCATCTCAGCTTCTTCTCTTTCACCGACTGCACGAATTTGAATATAGCAGCTAAATATACTGCTATTCTACTACTGGTTTGGGATCTTCGCTTATCCCCGACAAAGATTTGTGTATAGAGATGGTTATATAGCCAGTGTGTCCAGCTAACTCTACCACCTCCTTCGGCATGTACTAATGGTGAGAAATTTTCTCTAGACATCAAATCAATTTTAACTAAGAAACATAGTCTCTCCAAATACCACTTGAATTGTTCACGGCGATTATATGTGGCATTTTTCATCATGTAATATCTTCTGCGGCTTTCGCAGTTTCCAAATTCTTTTCTCAGATCATCATTCGAACATTTAGGAAAATGTGCATCATCATACAGCGGCAATTTAAATATGGCTGAAACTAACTGTGGTGAAAATTGTACCTGGTTTAAAATGAGGCCTTTTGTTCGTCGCATGCTATGTAACTAATTCTCTGCATCTTCATTCCCTGTCCACTACTCCCATGGTAACTTAGCAAACTGGAGGAGTCCGATCCTCCGTAGCCAGTTCTCGTTCCTCCTAGAATGGATGTCGAGCTCTATTTTAAATTCTGTGGAAAATAATATGTTGTTATGCTGAACCTTTAATGTTGCAGAAGTCATTGAGTCATCTTCATCATCCTGTAATGTAGTGTCTGTTGTAGTCACAACACGGTTCTGTGCAGTTGCGCGCTTCCTCAGTCGCCATCTTAGTATATCGGATTCAGGCATGGTTGTAAGGCTCGCAGAAAAATAATATGTTGAATATTTGTTAACTAGCACCAAAGCTCAAAGAATACTATACTGAAAAATACTATGCTGTGCATACGCATTTTATAAGCACCAGAGCTTGAACTGCCTTTTGCTGGAATGATTATATTTCATTCGGACACGACACTTCATTCCCCTTACCAAAATTGTAGCATAAAAAATCATCATTCTGCATTTTATCCCGTAGATCGATACTTGACTTAGCAAGTCTTTTACATGTGTGAAAAAGTATCATGAAACAAAACCTTGGTATCATACTCAATTCGAACTCATCATTACATTGCGAAATCGCATGACCGAATTTTACTATTCTTCTATGAGATCTTCGATGTACATATTCCTGGCTAATCTAAATGTACGAGCTATTTTTTTCTTAAGGGTTTCTAATAATTGCTTCAGAGTGTCGGGTTCTAAAATCTGCGCATCTATTCTGAAGGAACTAAGTGCGATGGCTTCAGTAAGCAAAATTTTGGCGTGGGTTTGCAAAAAGGCCTCTTGTAAATAAAAATCATTGGATAATGCAGCGTCCCGGGATGTCTTCATTTCGGTGACTTTCTGCTGCATATCCGTGACTCGATCCTTCTGATTTCGCAATTGGTTGTCGAGTCGCTCGCATTGCTGGTTCTGAAATTCAATCGTTTTGGAATATGCATCTCGTTCTCTTTGAGCATTTGCCAGATCTTTTTGGTATTTTGCTTCCCTGGTTAATTGGCGTCTCAGCATTCTGTTTACCTCGTCCAAGCATTCCTGGGCTCTTCGTAGCTCGTCTTTGACTTGTTCTGCTTCTCTCTGTTGGTCTTGATTCTTCTGGATGGTTTCCTGCAACTGGGCCTTCGTTTCTTCGACCAATTCTTCTAGGGATGAGCTGAGGTTTTCTTTTTCTTGGAGTGCGGTATTTAATTCCCGGATTTCTTCGTGTGCTGCGTGTAATAGCTGATCTTTGGCGGCAAGCTGCTCTAGTGCTTCATCCCTTTGCTGTATCAAGGCCTGTTGTTCCGAAAACTGTGCTTGGAGGTCTGCTAATTGTGTCTGTAATTGATGATTCTCCGCTTTTACGGCGTCGACTTCTTCTTGGAGTGGGGTGATGTCGGCTTCCAGGAGGTCGACTTTGTGCTGTAGGTCTTGCCGAATGGTATTTGCGACCTCACTCAGCTGTACCGGAAGTTGTTGTGAGAGGGTAATGAGCATTTGGCCCATGGCGGCCAGTTCAGAAAAGACCGAAACAGAGGAAAGAAGAAGTGGGTGTTGTGGTGGTGTAGAGGTTTGGGTATGGATTTGGGGGGATGTCGGGGGTGAATAATTGGGGGAGGATGAAGAGGATTCGGAAATTGGCGGCGGGAAAAGGTTGACTGGTGGGGATTGAGGATCAGGGGATGCAGGGTGAGTTACTTGATGGATGGGTTGGTGTTCACCTGTAATGTGGGCGATGGTGGATTCTACGGCCTTCAGTAGGGTGTTGAGTGCGCTGTCGATCACTTGTTGTTCATCTTCTCGTCGTGCTGATGCTTCTTTGGTTGAGACTGGTTCTGTTTTTGTGTGATTCTGCTGGTCGTGGTGGTCGACCGATGATTCGTTGTGGATGGAAGTGGCTGTGTCGTGGAAGGTCTCTTCTTGTTCTTCGTTTCGGGTGTCCTGATTCTTTCCGGCGGATCCTTGTGCTTCGCTTTCTGAGGAGCTGATCCGAATTCTCTTATTGCGGAAGAGCTGGTTGATCTCCTCATCTTCCTCTTCTTCGTCGTCGAGTGGTTGAACTGATTCTTCGAGCCTAAGTATGGGATCTTGGGGTGGTGGTTGTGCAGCAAGGATAGCTGGGAAAAGGAATGAGATGATATGGGGAAGGCGAGAGCGCGGGGTGGTACCCTTTTGGAGTTGCTTTACTATAGCTACACATTCTTTATGGATTCTAAGGAAAAAATACGAGGCGAAGTTTATGGAGTCTCGGGCAACTAAATCTAAAGCGGAATAGAATGGGCGTGAGATGCCGTAGGTGTGCTTCTATAGGTTGAGTATGGCGACTAAGAACTGCAGGGCGGATCGTTCGGGTTCGGGGCGGCAGAGAATGGCGTATTCGTTGGACGAAGAGCGGGGGAATAGTTCAGTCATGCGTGCGGGGGGAATACTAGGGCCATTTTCACGGCCTTGCGGATTGAGGCGGTAGGCTTCAGCGAAGGCTTGGAAGGTGATGACTGTTCGCGAAGGGAGCGAGAGGAAGACCCATTGGCGTTCGGTGGCGGGGGACTGAGCAATGGTGGTGATGATTTGCGTGAAGAAAGGATGGGCTTCTACTGAGTGCCAAGGCAACTCAGCGAAGTTGGCCAACCCTTTGCAACGCAGGTATTCACCTACCTCTGTAGGGATACCATCGCGGAAGGCAGCATAGTTGGCTATCGCTTCCATGGCGTTTACTGAGACAGACAATGAACACGGATGCAGAATGCACGAGGGCTTAGAATACTAATATACAACACAATAGCTTTTTTCGGCGTTGTCGACAGAGTTAAGTAGAAACAACACGGTGGGGAGGAGAAAGGGGTTGGGTATCATTGTGCAGTGCGGGAATAATGCTGGTTTTCATGCAGGCGTGCGTACTCGAGTGACTGTTAAGGGGGCAGCTGGTCACATAAAGATTGTACAAAACACGGCTATTTATAAAAAGTAGAAAGAAGAAAAAAAAAGAAAAGATTAAACAAAACGCGGTCCATCGTCGAAAAATTTAATGCGTGCTAGTGGCGTGATGATATGGCCGCAGCTTCGACCCATTAATTACTTTTGGGAGTGGATTTCCAGTCAACGTAGTCAACCGAAAAGTTGCCGGACCGACTTGCTCTGAAATCTTAAAAGGGCCGAACCATCGTAGTTTGAACTTTCCTGCTTCTCTATCCGACTTTGCGTTATAGAAGAGTACAAGCTGACCTACCAAAAAGATTGGAGTCTTCAAATATCGATCGTGTGTCTTGGCTTGCCTTAGTTGTACTTCGCGCATGGTTAAAAAGTTGAGCCATCGGTGCTCATCAAGTTCTCTGAGTGCGTCCATTCGTGCTGTCAGCGAATCTTCCGGTAGCATCTTCTGAGTGATTGCTCCACGCAGACTTGGGATGACTATTTCCATGGGTGCTATTGCTTCTAAGCCATAAGCTAGTTTGAAAGGTGTCAAACCTGTTGTTACCTTATATATAGTTCGGTATGCCCATAATACTGCAGGTAGTAGTTGATCCCATCTTTCCGGTGCTTCCATGATCAGTTTCCGGAGGATATTCAATAGTGATTTGTTTGTACTTTCGGCCAAACCATTGGCGCGAGGGTAATATGGAGAGCTAAGTTTGTGTGTCAACTGGAATGATTGGGTGAGTACCTTCATTAATTGATTTACGAAGTGAGTACCTTGATCTGTCACTAATTCGAGTGGTAAGCCAAATCGTGGGAAGACATCATTTAGCAGACATTTTGCTACTACAACCGCTGTAGCAGACCGTAAAGCCCAGGCTTCTGCCCATCTCGTTGCGTAGTCTGTACAGGTTAGTATGTATCTGTTGTTACTGAAGACTGTTGGAGGTGTGATTGGACCGATAAAATCTAATCCCCATTTCTGAAATGGTTCAAGTGGCATATTGGGCTGCAAGGGAAAGAAGTGTCGTTGCAGTGGTTGTCCAGACCTTTGACAGTTATCACAGTTTTTTACAAATTGGGCCACATCTCTATACATAGTTGGCCACCAGAGACCTCCAGTGGGACTAGGAAACCAAGGGGGCCCCAAGGGATTTTGAGCAATACAAAGGGGAATTTTGGGACTAGAAGACAAAGCTTATGAACCTGAGGTCTGGTAGACACCTAAGCAAGGATAAACAAAGCATTAGATCTTCTGAGGCTAGTGTCAACCATACAGCTAAGTCTTGGGCACAACAACTAAGTGGTCATCCTTACAGACTAAGTTCAGACACAAGTGATTCAGAGATGTCTTTTAGCATGGGGAAACCTGTAGGTGGCTCAGGAACTGATTATTTATAAACACCAGAAGATCCCTATAAGACACAATTGGAATATATTCGGACCAACCGATTAGGTGCTCGCATCTATGAGGATGGCCTGAGGCGATCAGTGGTCCAACTCAAAAATCCAGATCAACCCTTTGGACTTGAGCACCCGATGGTCAAGTTCGAAGAGGGTTCATACATTGATAAGGAAGGAACCATGTATGTGGTCACCAACCTACTAGATGGGACTGATGAGTTTGGAAATGTCATTCATAAGAATGAGATAGGAGACCTAGAACAAGGAAATGTAGGACAAGGACCTCAGACTCCTAGAGGCAAGTCAGTTTTGACCAGAGTGATCACTCCAGACTGGATCCCTCAAGACAACAAAAGCATAGAACTATTTTTGAATAGAGAAACAGAGGAAGCCTTTTGGAGATTCAAGCCAGATCAACCTAGCCAATTGGTCATAGTTATCATCTATGAATTCAAAGATCCTGAGATACCAGGCAAAGTTGTCTACCTGGATAACACATCAGAGAAGATATTCTTGGTAACAAAACATGATAGACATGCATATACTTGGAAGAATGAATTGATTTTCCCTCCACCAAGATCCAATGTTTCCCATGGCCTCCAAGGAGTAGGATCTTCCCAAGCTCATGAAGCCCAGAGAGAAAGAACTAGAGAGAGACCTGAGGTAAGTTTTGCACACACGGTGGGCAGAAATAGAGCAGGATTTGAAAATGAAAGACCTGAAAGAGAGAGACATCAAGCACATAGGCAACAAAGAGATGAACATGATTTTCCATTGCCTAGACCCCGAGAGAACCCAAGAACCCTTAGACCAACTCAAGTGATCAAGGCAATGAAGAATTATTTTGACGGGTCAGGAGATCCTTATGATCATGTGGCCGAGTTCAAACAAGTGTTAAGAGCTGAACAGGTTGAGGATTTGTTCACCCAGTACGAGGCATTTGTTTTGACTCTTAAGGGCACTGCCTTAGCTTGGTTTCAACCACTGAGTAGTCGCAACTATCACAATATAGGTCAACTGCTAGACGAATTCATTGTAGAATTTTCCAAGAGTGGTATCAGGCATAACACTTCATCTTTGATCCATAGCTTCAAGCAGACACCCAAAGAAACAGTGCGATTAGCAGGTAGAAGATTCAGACAGTATTTAGAGAGATGCCCTGCTCTCGAGTTACCCACACCAGCCAAACAAGTGGCTTTGTTCTTAGATGGCTTACTGAGCACAAAGTTGAGATCATATGTGTACTTGAAAGAGCCTAGATCCATAGAAGAGTGCGTGCGGACGTGCATTGACATAGAAGATAACTTGGGTGAGGAGTTAGGATTGTCCAAACTCTATAAGGATTCTGATAGTTCTACTAGTCATACTTCAAAAATCTCCACGGAAATAGAGGAGATAGCTGAGCAAGTTGCCAAGAAGCTGGGAGTCCAAAATAAACAAACACAGAGAGTCACTCCATTGAATCGATGTTATACTTGCGGAGGCGACCACATGGCTAATGTATGCCCATTGCACAACCAGATCATGAGAGAAAGGAATGCTCCATATTGCACTATTGAGAGAAAATATACGAACCACACGGCTCAAGATTGTCCCTATAATAGGCAGACTGTTAGACAGAATTATCAACAACCTTACCAACCAAGTAGGTATCAAAACCAATACCAACAGGCCATATTATAGACCACAACAGCAATATCAGGCACAATATAGGCCACAACCAGTCTTGGGAAACCAACCACCAGCTCCTGCCAACGTGATTCCAGTCAAATATGCTGTGGGAGAGGAAAATCCAAATAGAGCATTGGTGCCACTAACCCCATTGATACCAAATAATGACTCTCATGCTCATAATTCAGACTACTCCCATGAAGGTAGTCCACACGCTTATTACATAGAGTCACCTGAACATAGTGAGATTTACTCGTATCAATATGAGGCACCACCTATGGAGCAAAATTGGGAGCCAGAATACTCCAATGTCATGTACACAAATCCTAACCCTAGGCCCCAATTGAGACAAATGAGACCACAAGCCCCTAGAGGATCTTGTTTCAGATGTCAAGGTGACCATTTCATTCGTGACTGTCCCCACCCACCATCTCCGAGTCAAGGAGAGGCTATCACAATACAGGCTTTTTGTCCTGATTGTGGCAAAGACCATCTCCCTAGAGATTGTCCGAGAAACCCATCCAGTGCACCCAAGATTACACCCATTAATGTGGTAGGCTTAGTGGCAGATTCAAGTTCAAGTAGTAGCAATGTGGCTCCTATACAAGCTGTCACCAGGGCACAAGCCTTAAAACAGGATAAACCAGCAGAACAATCAGAGTCGAGTGAATCAGGAGAGCCTAGTAAGAGGAAAACAAGAACATGGAAGGATACCAGAGAGAAGGCCAATCACAAGTGGAATAAAAAGTTATCGGAACTAGAAGAAAGCTTAAAAGAAGCGAAAACAAAAATAGAAGACATTGCATCTCAAAGCCCCTTGCATGCCGAAACTCCATCCACTCCACCTCATCCCACCCCAGCACCCATTGTAAATAGGTTGCAATCAGGGTCTGTTCTTGCAGATCCAACCCCAGAAGGCTTGGACATGATGTTCAAGGCCTACCAGGCTCGTCTTCAAGAAGGGCCAACAGCTGCAAATCTAGACAAGAGTTACCCTAGAGCGGATTTAGAGATTGAACGAATGAAAATGTGCATGAAAATGGTAGAACAAGCTCAAGATACTTGAGACTAGTCAAAAGTTCAATCAGACAAACTCTGTCAAACCAGATTTGCATTTCCAAGGGTTACTAGAAAGATTAGAGCAGTTGGTAAACAAACCACAAGTTTCTTTACCTCCACAGGCTCAACTAGTTATTGAGAGAGGAAGCTCACCACCAATGGGAGCTTATGTTCCTAATTCCACGGATGCTGGAAGGCCTCTTTCAATTCAACAGTACTCTCAAGAGTTCTTGCGGGAAATACAAGAAGAGAAATGGGCCAAGGAGAAGGGTAACTCCCCTCCTATTCCTGAGATTGATGATCTTCATGATCAATTTCCCCAAGACATTCCATCTATTTACGGAGATGAAGCAGAACAACAAGAAGACGAAAGATTAGATTTTGAATCTAATACCCTAGAAGAATTGCCTCAATTTCCAGGCCCATGGGAATCTGAATCTCTCCAGATTAGAGCTCCCACAATACTAGTAAGAAATGAAGACTCAATGGCCCCAAGGAACACGGATGTCGTTAAAAATACTAAGGTTCAGTGTTATCTCACTGTAGAAGAGCTGCTCAAAGCAAAACCCGAGCTATGGAATCATGTGAAGGATCAGGTTCCAGAACTTGATTCCAATATGCCAAAAACAGGCTCTAAGCAAAAAGTTCCAGAGATACCTCTCAATAAAATAGGAGACATGTGTGAGGGTGAAGAAGGTAATACTTATCTTCCAATCACCTACCAAGGTTACACAACCAAAGCAATCATAGATTCAGGTGCGGGTGTTGCTATTGTGACCACCTCTTTGTGGAAGCAATGGGGCAAACCCACATTAAGACCAACTAGAATGAAGCTTCAAATGGCTGACGGCCATTTTGAAAGACCTCTAGGATTGCTCGAAGGGATAACTCTAACCACTTGTGGTGTAGAGTTTGAGCACACATTTGCTATATGTGACTTTGAGAAAAAATAATGTTTATGAGATGATCCTAGGAAGACCCTTCCTACGACAATTGCAAATAGTAGAGGATTGGGGAACCAACTCCTTGTACTTACAACACTTAGGGGTCACCACCAAGGTCAATTTGAAGGATTACTCCTTCAGAGATGTACCACCCCTACAGTGGAATCCTATCCACAAAGTGAAAGAAGATTCCATCTCTGTGCATTCTGAAAGTTCACCAGATCCATCATGGTTGCATGAAGATACTCATTTGTGGATGTGCAAGGTCGAAGAGGAAGAGGAAAAACGCTTGAAGGCAAGAGAAGAAGGAACTTCGCCAGGAGATAGACCAGTTAGAGACCCAGCCTACACACCGATGATCTTTCCAGATGAGGAGTTTGAGCCTCATGGCTGGCCAGAAATCTTAGCCACCATGGACATTGTTGTCAATGAAGAACAATGGACACCTCATTGTGATGAGGAGGGTTATGATATCTCAGTGTTCATGTGTCAGCCCTTGCTAGAAGAATGTGACCCTAGTGATGTCATAGAAGAAGAAGAGAATGACGATGATATAGAGTCCATTGTGATGGATAGTTGCTTTAACTCAGAGCAGCACTATCTAGAAGATATAGGAGTGTTCACCCAGAAAGAAGAAGAACCTCTCACAAGTATTAAAACGGTAAATTCGAAGGATGGAAGTGAGAGCAGTCAAAAGAAAAAGAAAAGAAAAGTAGTGAAACAAGAAGAGGAGGAATCATTGTTTGAAGTACCAGAAAACTTCAAGAAATATGAAGTTGATGACCGCAAAATTTTGGTACGCATGCCTAAGAGAGAGGCCATCATAGGAGAATCATATGATAATAAAGAAAAGACCAAGAAAATTGTAGTGACCATTGAAGAGAACGAAGAGAGATGCACATACATAGGAGATGACCTAAGTGCAAGAGAAGAAATGGAGCTTGTAGCTCTATTAAGGGAATATAGGGAAGTGTTTGCATGGCACTATAGAGACTTGAAAGGGGTAGATCCAAGAATTTGTCTCATACTATCCCCATGACTGCTGATGCCAAGCCCACCAAACAGAAGCCCTACACATATAATGATACCTATGCAGCCAAAATAAAAGAAGAAATTGATAGGTTGATTGAAGCTGGATTCATCTATGAGATTGAGCATACTGAATGGGTGTCCCCCATTGTAGTGGTGCCCAAGAAGAACGGAAAGTTGCGAGTGTGTATTAACCTTAAAAAAGTTAATGCCGCTACTATCAGAGATAGTTATCCACTTCCAATCACGGAACACCTTTTGGAGCGTGTTGCAGGCAAGGAAGTTTATAGCTTCCTTGATGGGTTTTCAGGTTACAATCAAGTAGCCATTGCCCCAGAAGATCAACACAAAACAACTTTTGCTACAGAGTGGGGAATCTTTGCATTTCGTGTGATGCCATTTGGGCTCACCAATGCACCTGCAACATTCCAAAGGCTCATGTATCATGTCTTCAAAGAGTTCTTGCGAAAGAGCTTAGAAGTGTATGTGGATGATTTATGTGCTCATTCCCAAGAAAGAAGATTTCACATCCCGGAACTCAGACAAATCTTTAACAAGTGTAGAGAATATCGAGTGTGTCTGAACCCAGAAAAGTGTGTGTTCATGGTGCGTCAAGGTAAAATCTTAGGTCATATTGTTTCTAAGAATGGAATCTCAACAGATGAAGATAAGGTACGAGCCATAGCAGAGCTACCACGGCCAAGGAATGTTAAAGAGGTACAAGCCTTTATGGGCCATTGTGGAGATTACCGTAGGTTTATCCACATGTACGCAATCATAGCTAGACCCCTTTATGCCTTGTTGTCTAATTTTGAGTGGAACGACGAATGCGAGAATTCTTTCAATGAACTGATGAAATGTTTGTGCACAGCACCAATACTGACCACCCCTGATTGGAATAAACCATTCCATGTCCATGTGGATGCATCCAATCATGCCATCGGATGTGTGCTTGCACAACCCACAAGTGAAGGAAACTTAGATTTGCCCATAGCATATGCTAGTAGACAACTCACTACAGCTGAACAGAACTATACCACAACTGAGCGAGAGGGGTTAGGCATGGTATATGCTGTGAAGAAGTTTAGACACTATTTATTGACCAACAAGTTCAAGTTTTTTACTGATCATCAAGCTTTGTTATATTTGGTCAATAAACCTTGCAATACTGGATGCTTAGTAAGATGGTTCCTCCTACTAATGGAGTATGACTTTGAAGTTGTTGTCAAGAAAGGTAGAACCCACCTTCGGGCAGATCACCTTTCTCGCATCACTTCAGGAGAGTCACCACAAGGAGTGTCTGACGAACTACCCGATGCTTATCTGTTCAATTTAGAAGTTGTTCCTAAATGGGCAAATAAGTTGGTACCAGTCCTAACCTTCGGCCCTGCAAATAAGAATGTGAAAACATCACAAGAGGAAATTGTAAAATCACAAAAATATCACATATTGGCAGGAAGCATGTACAAACAAGATACCGAGGGTGTATTAGCTTGTTGTGTCGAGGATGATGAACATAGTAGTTGGTTGCAGCAAGCTCATGAAGGATTGCTAGGAAATCACTATTCTAAACAACGAACATTGCAGAATCTGAAGCGTTTAGGAGTGTATTGGCTTAGCATGGACAAAGAAATACATGAGTGGATTAAGAATTGTCCAATGTGCAGAGAGAGACCCCCAGTGGAGCATGCGACCCTTTATCAAATGTCATTAAATCCAGATTGGAGTGCTCCATTGGTAGAGTTTATGAGGTCGGGAAGGTTACCCAAAGAGGCTAGTCTAGCAAGAAGACGAAGCATGGAGCAAGAGGCTCAAGGCTATGCCTTAGTAGGAGAGAACCTATACCGAAGAGGCAAAGATGGTTACTTAAGACTGTGCGTTCATGAATCAGACTATTTAAAGGTCTTAGAGACTGCACACAGTGGTGTTGCAGGTGGACATTTTGGTCCTGACCGAGTGATCAAGACCATTCTATTCTCAGGACTTTGGTGGTCCACTCTTCATATGGATGCACATACCTATGTGAAGAAATGTGACACATGCCAACGTGCACAATATCCAGTTAGAAAAGATGAGATGCCTTTGAGGCCAATGATGGGAGGGCGTGCATTTTTGAAGTGGGGCATAGACTTCATAGGTCCTATTAACCCCCCAGCTAGAAACTCCCATGCAGAGTACATCATTGTAGCCACAGATTACCTTACAGAGTGGGTAGAAGTCAAAGCCACAACAAAGAATGATGCTCAGACTATGGCTAAGTTCTTATTCGAGAATGTGTTCACGAGATATGGGCTACCAATAGAGTTAGTGAGCGATAGAGGCACACACTTCTTGAATGAGGTCATTGAAAATCTTCTCCAAGAATTCTTGGTGATACATAAGAAGTCTTCCCCCTATCACCCACAAGCTAATGGACAAGCCGAGAGCACCAATAAGATCCTCTGTAACGTATTGACAAAACTGGTAAATAATAAACGCTCTGATTGGGACAAACAACTTCATCATGCTGTTTGGGCTTATCGAGTTGCCTACAAAATGGTACTCAACGCCACCCCATTTCAGATGGTCTTTGGACAGAACGTTGTGCTACCATTAGATTTCTTAATACCTGCCTTAAAAGTAGCACAAGAGTATGAGTGGAATGGACATGAATTGTCATCTAGGATCTTTGATCTAGAACGCTTAGGTGAGACAAGGCTACGAGCGGCTGCAGGCATCTACGCTGCAAAGAAAAGGCAAAAGGCATACTTCGATGCACACATTAAGGATAAGGGACTGAAAGAGGGAGATCTAGTGTTGGTTTACACACTAAAACAACATGCCCGTAAGTTGGAAAAACGAGGATATGGACCCATGATCATTAACAGAATTTCCACTAGCGGCGCGGTTCAATTGGCTACTTTAGAAGGTGATATCTTGCCAAACTATATTAGTGGTTGTAGGGTCAAGTTATATCAAGAACCTCTTACAGAGGACATGCTAATGAGACTCAACACTGCTAAGAAACGAAAAGAAGAAGAGTTAAGAGTGAGAGAAGAAGCACAGGCAGAGACCAGAGAGCGTATTAGGCGAAATAAGTTAAGGAGATTAGGCCTAGATGTCAACTCAAAAGCCCCAAAATATCACATGGATATGTGCCAAAAGTCAGGCATAGCGACTTCTCAAGTCATTGACCGAAGACCCTTTGTGACCATAGAGATAGGACAAGGGAAGGGTGCAAGGACGGTGAAAGCATTGATTGACTCAGGTGCAGCAAGTAGTGCAGTTAGACTTTCCTATTGCCAAGACTTGCAGTTGAACATCAATCCCATAGAAGCTTATCTCATAGGATTGGGAGGTGTGGAAACCCCTTGTTTGGGCGAGGTGTAACTTCCCATCTACCTGCAAGATGTTCCAATGAAAGTCAAAGTGCTAGTGTGTCAAGATGAGAACCTTACAGAACCACTTGTCTTAGGACAAGATTGGATTTATGACAATGCAGTCAACTTAAACCTAAGAAGTCAAATTCTTCAAGTTTGGGTACATGAACAATGCATTACATTAGAATTAGAGAACTACATGCTCCCAGATCATGGCACCACACACTCTCTTAGCTCTTCTAAGACTAATCATATGGAAGAAGATGTTGTATGTGTCAAAAGCTCTATGATGCAGAAGGAGTCAATCGTGGAAGAACAGGTTCGAAGGCGGGTGGATCTTTCTTCTTCTCCAAAGAATCAAGTAGCCACACTAGTAAGTCCACCACAGAGGCAAACACAACCGATCACGACAATTGCTACATCAAACAGAAAGACACCATTCGATAAGAAAGCAGTTCCGAGCATGACGCAAATTTGGGTACGCAAAGGAGAGAAACCACCAGCCTTGCCCCCACAAATCCCATCCAGGCAAGCCAACCAGGTCCGAAGACGAAGGAAGCAGCTCGGACAAGCTCAATCACAAGGTATCCAACAAGTTTGGGTGCCTAAGAAATTAGCTGCAGCCCAACAAGGGCGATTACAGATGTGGGTACCTAAGAAGCTCTTACATCTACAACAACCTATGTTCTCCCACATGCGAAAGGTCTCAACAAAGAAGCCAAAAAGAGAAGAGGGTAAGAACCACATACAGAGACCAAAAGAAGATCAAATCAGCTCTTCAACAATAGTAGGAAGACATGCAAAAAGGATATGGGTTTGGAAGCCAAAAGTACAAGTAGCCTCCATCAAACCAAAGCGCCAACCACACTGGATACCACAGTTCAGAACACATCCAAAGAGGAAGACGCCTAAAGTAATCTCTACAGTGCCGAAGGCTGTTCTAAAATGGATCCCTATAAAGAGGAAGGATCAGTGGTCATCTCGAGATCCAATGGATACCTCCAACAAAGATGACACCATTTGCAAGTGACATCAGGCCTCGACGAGCGACAACCATGTGCTCCTTGCACAACCTTGTCTTTTGCACCATTCAGGTCATGCATTTCTAAAGTATGCATTATATAGGGCCACATTACACGGCCGTGCATAGGCACACTTGAGAATCCCAGGCACAAGAGCACATTGACATATGTCAAAGATTTTTATTGATTGATACTAAAATCTGTCTTCTTGTTTTGTGATATTGTTCCTATTTAAAAAAAAAAGAGAGAGAAAAAAGAAAAAAAGAAAGAGAGGAAGAACTTGTTCCCAGGTTTCGCTCATGGAACATGAATGAGTCATGCTTAGTTGAAGATTGAACCATCGCTTACTGGGCATTTATCAGTTTGGATAGAAGCGTGTCTCAGCTAGCAGATGATATAATTGCTGCCTTATCTGGTAGATGTCAAGAACTTAGCATGAACATGGCATCCACACCTATGGTTTCCCCTTACCATGGTGGAAGTGAAGATCTTGAAGGTCCACAACTTGAGTGATGCTTAACTACTGTATGTATGAGAGCATCCAAGGAGATATTTGCAAGAGGTTGTTTGGTACCCCGAACATCCTTGTCTGTATACTAGATGAGCAGACTCCTGCTTATGGTGAACTAAAGAGAATATGTGAAACTATGCTTGGTGTAGTTACCCAATGTTGTTTGTCAAAGAATATAAATAAATTCAATTCTCAGTATTTGGCAAACATTGCTTTGAAACGAGAAGATAGAACCAGGCACTCAAAACACTTTTCGGTGGACCAGCAACATGGACATTCATCGCCAATGTTCCATCACAAATGCTGGGTATACAACATGAAGAGACAGACATCAATCAACCCTTCACCACGGTAAGTATCTTTACTCTGGCAACACCATAACCATGATAGATTAGGAAACCTCTTCGTCAGCATACCCTTGAGCACTTAGCTCAAGACACGCAATTTTTGCACCATACTTCTTCCAATGCATTTTCCAAGTAAGCATGCGTAGGGCTACATTACAAGGCCGTGCACAAGGCACATATTTTTTTCAACCCATGCACAAACACACTTACCCATCATTCATTATGGGTTATGAGTAGTTGGCATGACGCTCTCAACATCATCTTTGGAAGAGCTAGCGGACGTCATGGGAACAACATCCATATCTTGGAAGCAAATTGAAGCCAGTAGTTGCTCCAAATCAATCTTGTCAACCTCTTTTGAGCAACTTGCAGTTTTGAAAGCTCACAACGACACATTCTTGATGGAATCCAAGGAACAAGCTCATACAAAGGATGGACACCACCTCTCAAAGCACTACATGGAACAACCCTTACAACAAGGGTCTGTCAGGGACGACAGACTCGAGAGGGGGGGGAGTGTTGGAACTCAAGGTCAAGCATAAAACATGGAAGCACATCAAAGAAGTGGACATAGAAGAAGAGGGAGCAAGTAGGGAGCTCCAAGAAGTGTATGTCAAATTTTCAGAAGAATCCCCTACAAAAATAGTGATTTTCATCACTAAAAACCATTGTAAATACCATTATCTATTTTTATAACTCCATTTTGTTCAAGCCGAGGAGTCCTCGAGCTTGAGGAGTATTAGAAGTACCATCGTACCAATTTTCATAATTTTTAGACTTCGTTTGAGCCCTCAAATAAGCCCTGGAACCTAATTTTTAACTAGGCCGGACACTAGGTCTAGACAGGGCCAAAACTAGTCAAAAAACTATAAAAAGAGCTAGAGAGCTCATTTTTGAGGTTAGCTTGTTAGAGAATAGAGCATTTGTAAGAGAACTCTTTTGCAATCGAAGCTTTCCATTGTTCCTCTCTTTGATCTTACTTTGTGCACGTGTGTGTGTGTATGTGTGTGCATGTTTGTGTGCTTTCACTCACGCACTTGTGCCTTCACTTGCTCGTGGTCTTCATACCGGTCCTCACGTCTCCGCGGATTGACAAGTAAAGGAGGTGGTGCTCACGCTTGAGCTACACCTCCGAAAACAATTGGAGAGTGAGCACATGAATGAAGATGATTCTATGGACAGTTTCCTAACGAAGATCAAAGACTTGAAGGAACAGTTGATTTCTGCTAATGAGGTTATACCAGATAGCTCACTTGTGCAGACCGTTCTGAATGGTCTTCCTGATTCATATCAGAGTTTTGCTTTTACTCCCTGATGAAAGGCAATCCAAATGCCTTGTCATTTAAGGAGTTAGTCTCTGTTTTGTCACAGGAAGAATAGTCCAGGCAAAACAGGTCCATTATTTGAGTTGCAGATCAAGATTTCCTGGCTAGTCAGAAGGGCAAAGGAAAATGGAGCTCTTCAACTAGTAAGTAGAAATCTACTAATTCTGCATATTCGAAGAAGGAAGATAAAGATGAGAAGAAATCAGAAAAGCAAAAATAGTTTTGTAAGTACTGTAAAGGGAATGATCATATCATAAAGAACTGTCCAAAACTGGCTGCTAAAGAGGCAAAGAAGAAAGAGGCTGGAATGGTTGTTGTAGAGGCGTTTACTACTGTATGCAGTTTTGACCCATCTTCTCATGAGCAGTGCATGTATGCAGTAGACTCAGATGTTTGGTATTTTGACAGTGGGGCGATCAAACATATTACCTTGCAGGGTAGTTTCTTCTCTTCACTCGAGCCTGCCCCTACAGGGAATGCTGTTACATGCACCAAGAACTCCTCTTATCCTGTTATGGGAGTTGGTAATATCATTTTGACTACTGCTGATGGTAGTTCTTTCACTTTGTCAGATGCTCTATTTGTGCCAGGGATCAAGAAGAACCTGTTATCTGTTTCTGCATTAGCCAAGATTGGCTTGGTTGTGAAATTTATTGATGACAGGTGTACAGTTCATGATCTCTCAAATGGTGATGTGATTATTGCTTCTGGCATTTTATGTCGTGGGCTGTATAAGCTCATAGACTATGAAAGATCTGTAAATGATTTGGCATGTGCAATAAATGATTCTCAGGCTATGTCAGATGCAAAGCTTTGGCATGCACGCTTTGGTCATCTGAATTTTGCTAGTTTGCTATGCCTACAGAAATATGAAATGGTGTTCTCTTTGCCCAAACTTGAGGCACCTGGAAAACATGTTTGTGAAGGCTGTATTTTGGGCAAAATGCAGCGTTCCTCCTTTCCAAAAGATGGTTCAGTTTGGGCTACACAGAAATTGCAGCTTGTACATAGTGATGTCTGTGGTCTTATGCAAACACCCTCGTTTGGCAATTACCTTTACTTTGTGACTTTCATTGATGATTTTTCTAGGCATGCATGGGTATAGCCACTCAAAGCAAAGTCCGAAGTGTTCATGTGCTTTAAACAGTTTTTGGTTTTGGCTGAAAATATGTCAGCATGTAAAATGGGCACCCTCCATTCTGATCGAGGGGGGGAATATATGTCTTCTGATTTTAATGCATTTTTGGCTGAACGTGGGATAAAACACCAGTGTATAGTGCCATATACACCTCAACAGAATGGAGTTGCTGAACAAAAGAACAGGTCACTCATGGAGATGGCGAGGTGCATGGTCAAGAGTCAGGCTTTACCACATAGTTTCTGGCTTGAGGCTGTCATGTGTGCAACATATGTACTGAACAGGTGTCCCACTAAAGCGCTGTAGTCTATCACTCCATATGAGGCTTTGCATGACCGCAAGCCATCTGTTGCTCATCTGCGTGTTTTTGCTTGTTTGGCACGTGCACTAGTGCCTGAAAAACATCGCAAAAAATTGGATGATAAGGCAGTAAAATGTATTTTTGTTGGGTACAGTTCTGAAAGTAAAGGCTATCGTCTGTATCATCCACAAACTAAACACATTTTGGTTAGCCGTGATGTTGTCTTTGTGGAAGATGCTATTCAGCCATTGCTTTCATGTACTAAGGAGACATTTGTAATCTCCAAAGACATGTATGATACTTTGATGCCTCTTTTTCTAGGTGGACAGTCTAGTGCTAGTCCTAATGAGGCAACTTCTCAACCTTTGCAGGTTTCATATGATGATGTAGATCATTCCATTTTTGATGCAGATTTACATGATGCACTTGTTGATGAGAGAGCTAATATTGAGCAGGCAAAAACTATGCCAAAAAGGTTGGTGCAGACTTTGCGAGACAACAAATTAGATGCACCTTTGTCATATCGTACTCGTTCAAGCTCTCATAGTGCCTCCTTTGCATCAGATTGCTATGCTATGGTTGCATCTAGTCTCTGTGATGAGAATGAGCCTGTTTCTTTTGATGAAGCACAAAATTCAGAAAATTGGATGGCTTCTATGCAATCTGAATATGATGCTATAATGAAGAATGGTACATGGTCTTTATGTGACTTGCCTCCTGGGAAGAAGGCCATTGGCACTAAGTGGGTATACAAGCTGAAGTGTAAACCTGATGGTACAGTTGAGAGGTATAAGGCTAGGCTTGTTGCAAAGGGTTATGGGCAGGAAAGAGGCATTGATTTTGATGAGACCTTTGCACCTACATGCCGTATGACTACTGTTCGGAGCATTTGTGCACTTGCAGCCCATCATGGTTGGAATGTACATCAGTTGGACATTAAAACAACATTTCTGAATGGTGACTTGCATGAAGAAGTGTATGTTTTCAGCCTTGAGGCTTTGTGCAGAAATGGCATGAAAACCTAGTGTGCAGGTTAAAGAAGGCATTATATGGTTTAAAGCAAGCACCACGTGCGGTATGAGAAGATACATGCCTATCTGGTTGCACATGGTTTTGAGAATAGTCCAACTGAAAGCACCTTATATGTTAAGCGTGCTAATGATGTGCTTCTGATCATTGTTGTCTATGTTGATGACATGCTTCTCATTGGTCCTATTGAGAAGCATATTGCTCATTTCAAGGCTGATTTGCATGCCTCATTTGAGATGTCTGATTTGGGGCATTTGAATCACTATTGGGGCATTCAATTTATGCAAGTTGATGGTGGAATGGCTTTGTGTCAAAGGAAATATATTGACACATTATTGCAGCGTTTTGGCCTTGAAGACTATAAGCCTATTGCCACTCCTATGGAGACAGGTTTACGATTGAGTCTTCATGATGCTGGAGATGCATTTGATGTTGTTCTCTATCAGCAGGCTGTTGGATGCTTGATTTACTTATGCATTGCTCGGCCAAATATTCAGTTTGTTGTCTCACAAATGAGCAGGTTTATGCATTGCCCAGGAGTCAAGCATTGGCAGGCAGTTAAGCACATCTTTCGCTACTTGAGTGGTACTCGGCTACTTGGCTTTTTCTGACTCTGATTGGGCTGGTTGCTATGACACTCGTGTGTCCACCAAGTTTTTGCTTCATTCTTGGTAGCTCATGTATATCTGGGTTGAGCAAGAAGCAGCCTACTGTGGCCACTTCCAATTGTGAGGCTGAGTATAGGGCAGCTTTCACAGCGACTATTGAGTGTGTGTGGCTGAGACGCCTTATGGCTGATTTGGGTGTTGGTCAGTCTTCTACCACCACCATCTTCATTGACAGTCAGAGCGCATTGGCAGTTGCGAGGAACCCTGTGTTCCATGCTCGCACTAAGCACATTGAGGTGCATTATCACTATGTCAGGGAGAGGTTCTCTGCTGGGGAGATCAGCGTGGCATATGTGCCCACACAGGAGAACATTGCAGACCTTTTCACGAAGGCTCTGCCTAGCGAGAAGTTTGAAGCTTTCTGCAAAGCTTTGTGCTTACTTCCTTTTGTGGCGTAATTTCCACATAGGTTGGCACTTCCTTATACATGAGTGCTAGCTACTTGTTCACCGCATCACTCCCAGGGGGGATTTGTTGATATATTTAGGTAGTGATGTGTGTGAACACTCTAGGACCGCCGGGGCACTTTTTTCCCTCTTTAGGAGGTTTTTTTCCCTCGGCTTGTATATACGCCTATTGCCCTAATGGGCTACTTATCTTTGTACATTCTCTAGTAATACATTCAGTATTATGTGTTGTGCTCCAAGCTTCTTCTTCTTCCTTGTGCTGTTTGCGTGCTTCCGTAGACGTCTATCTCCAACAAGAACAAGCTCAACCACAAGGTATTCGACAAATTTGGGTGCCTAAGTGTTGCAGAGTAAAGAAGCACAGAAAAGGGAGCCCCAAAAAATTTCAAATTATGGGCACAATTTTTCTTCTTCAAATTCCTGTGAAATACCTTTTGGAACTATGTAAATGCATTAGAGGAGTCCTCTAGATTCATAAACCCTGATTTTTGTAACATAATCCTTGTAAGATAGTAGGAAATTAGCGTTTTTGTAATAAACGTGCCGATCACTTGTGTGAAAGGGACAATTTTAGGGCACATGTATATAAGTCACTTGGTGACTCTTGGAAAGAAATTTTTTGCCATTGTGAGAATTGAAACAGATTTTTCGAATTTGCCTCTTTCTTATTGATTATCATCTCTCCAAGAGCTTTTGAGTGTGTGTAATGCTTGAAATGTGCATGTAGTATTGTTGTCTACTGCTCCCCATTGCTTTTGAACTATTGTAGTGCATGTGTGAGCCTTAAAGAGTTGTGGAGCAAGTGTTGGTGTTTCCCACCATTCATTATTTTGCTCATAACTTGAAATGTGTTTTTCCATATTCGACCAAAAATGTCACCATTAGATGCATCTTTTTGAGCTTTGAAAGCAACTTGCTGTTGACTGTATTCGGAGCTCGGAGCTGAGAGAAAAGTTTGAATTTGTGCTTACTACTACAAATGGTATCGTGACGTGTATTTTCAGAGAATTAGTGAGCTGGAGAGGTAGTTAAAACAAGTCACATACGTTGTAGCACTGATACTTCACTTAGCATCATGTGTGCACATGTCTTCATACACTTGGTACGTCTAATCTCCCGGATTGATAATTAAACGTGTATTAATCCACCACTATATGCACTTGTGGGTCGATTGAGATACAATCTGTTACCGTTAGTGTCCATGTGAAAGGCCAAATGGCCACTGGAGACTTCTTTGTATATGTTCTTTAATAAAACATATAGTGGTCTAGTCAGCCACAGACTATAAGTTCGACCGCATTTGTAAGACCTAAGAAGTTTGTCTTTGTGCTCCCAGTGTACTGTGTTTTTTGCATATTCTATAGTCTGTATAACTTGCACGGCAAAAACCATTTTGAGATCCAAAAATTTGATGGCACAAACTTTGCTCTATGGAAGAATCAGATTAAAGATGTGCTGATTCAAAGGAGGCAATGGAAGCCAGTAAATGGAATTTCAAAGAAGCCTGCTGACATGGATGAAGATGATTGGGATGAGTTAGATGAAATGGCCAGGTCTACCATTCGCTTGCACCTGGCAGATAATGTTTACTTTACAGTATTAGACTATGAAAGTGCGGAGGAGCTTTCGAAGAAGTTATGCAATACATATGAAAAAGAGACGAATCAAATAAAATCTATCTGATGAGAAAATTATATGAACTTCATATGAAGGACAGAGATAGTGTTGTTGCTCATCTAAATGAGTTCGATGCTATATTCTCTCAATTACAGGCTTAGAAAATGGATACAGATAATGAAATGAAAGCAGTATTGTCGTTATGCACCTTGCCTTCATCATGGGATACATTTTGCACAGCTATTAGCAATAGTGCACCTAGTGGTAAACTCATTTATGATGGCATATGTGGAGCACTCTTGAGTGAGGAGATTCGTAGAAAATCTATGGTTGGCACTTAGAGTGGAGATGCATATAATGTTTGTGATTCTTACCAAGGAAAGAATCAACAACATGGCAGGAGCAAGAACAAGGAAAAGAATGGTCAACGGAATAAGAGTAGAAGTAGATCAAGGAAGAGGGATATCGAATGCCATTATTATCATAAGAAAGGACACATGAAGAAAGACTGTTATGCATTAAAGAATGCTAAAGGTAAAGGACAGAATGTTGATGGGCATGTTAAACAGTTACCTACACCATCTACTTCGATTGTGAAGATTGTAGAAATTAATGTTATTTCTGATGATGTTGATGTGTTGACACTTGATAATACTGTGCTAACTGAGGCTCTTATGGCTGATTCTCTTTCCCACACTTGGATGCTAGATTCTGGTGCTTCTTTCCATGTGACACCACATAGAGAATGGTTCTCTAATTATGCAGCAAAGTCTCTTGGTACCGTGAGACTTGGTGATTCTTACTAGTGTGATGTTGTGGGGATTGGAGATGTGGTTGTGCAGTACATTGATGGTTCAAAATTTACTATGCATGTATGCCATGTACCTCAGTTATCATGCAGTTTGATGTCAGTTGATCAACTTGATGACCTTGGTTACAAGGTGGTCTTCTATGCTCAGTCCTTTTGCATATCAAAGGGCAATATGGTTATTGCAAAAGGAAGCAAAGTTGGCTCACTTTATCCTTTATTCGTATCACAGAAAGAACACTTGTTAGCTGTTAACTGAACAACCTATGGCTTGTATTTGGCATGGTCGTTTGGGCCATATATCTCGTAGTGGAATGGAAAATCTTTCTCGTTTTGGCTACTTACCTGTGTTATCTTTCTCTGATTATACATTTTGTGAGCATTGCAAAATGGTGTAGCTGAGAGGATGAATAGAACTACTCAAGATAGAGTAGTCTCTATGTTGCATCATGCAAACCTCTCACAAGGTTTTTGGGCAAAAGCAGTATTGACTACAGTTCATGTGATTAACCTTTCACCTAGTACTGCCAAAGGTTTGAAAGTGGCATAAGAGTTATGGATAGGGAAGCCACCATATTATGATCATCTTTGAGTTTTTGGGTGTGAAGCATATGTTCATATACCAAAGAATCTTAGACAAAAGTTGGATCATAAGTCAAAGAAATGCATTTTTCTTGGATATGGTCAAGAAGGAAAATTTGGATATTGCTTATAGGATCCCGAAACACAGTCACTAATCAGAAGTAGTGATGTCATTTTCAACGAGTCTAAGATGCATAAATAGCCCATTAAGGAGGTTGAAGTGAGAAGAGTGGTGTTTGAGGATACTAGTCCTCCGGTTAGCATGCATAAAAATGTTGCACATAGGGATGTTCAAGAGAATGTCCATTCAGATCAGTCTACACATATTCATGTTCAGCAACCATTGAGACGTTCTGCATGTGTCTCACATCCACCTGATAGATATGTTCCAGGTTTAGATTTTGTTATGCTAACAGATGCCGGTGAGCCTTCTTGCTACAAAGAGGCTATGCAGACAGAGGATCATGTCAAGTGGGAGTGTGCCAAGAAGAGTGAGTTGGATTCTATTCACAAGAATGGTACTTGGGATTTAGTACCTTTGCCAAAGGGCAGGAAAGCTTTACCATGTAAATGGGTATATAAGCTGAAATTCACATCAAATAGTGCTTCTCCAAAGTATAAAGCACGACTTGTTGCAAAGGGATTTAAGCAACAACATGGTGTTGATTTTGAGGAAATCTTCTCTCCAGTGGTCAAGATGACTACCCTGCGCATGTTGCTTGGATTTGTTGCAATGGAGGACTTAGAGCTAGTCCAAATGGATGTGAAAACTACTTTCTTGCATGAAGATCTTACAAATGAGATCTATATGGAACAACCAGAGGGTTATGTAGTTCCTGGCAAGGAAAGTCTAGTTTGTAAGCTTAAGAAGAGATTGTATGGACTTAAACAGTCTGTTCAAGCTCAAGGTCAAGGACAAGCATAAAAGCACAAGAAGAAGGAGCACGTAGGGAGCTCCAAGAAGTGTATGTCAATTTTTTAGAAGAAATCCCTATAAAATAGTGATTTTCATCACAAAAAACATTTTAAATATCATTTCACCTTTTTGTAGCTCCATTTTGTGCAAGCCAAGGAGTCCTCGAGGTTGAGGAGCATTAGAAGTATCATCCTATCAATTTTCATAATTTTTAGACTCCATTTGAACCCTCAAATAAGCCCTAGAACCTAGTTTTTAACTAGTTCGGACACTAGGTCTGGACATGACCAAAACTAGTCAAAAAACTATAAAAAGAGCTAGAGAGCTCATTTTTTAGGTTAGCTTGTTAGAGGATAGAGCTTGTTGTAGATTTGAGCTTTTGTAAGAGAACTCTTTTGTAATCAAAGCTTTCCATTGTTCCTCTCTTTGATCTTACCTTGTGTGTGTGTGTATGTGTGTGCATGTTTGTGTGCTTTCACTCACACACTTGTGCCTTCACTTGCTCATGGTCTTCATACCGGTCTTCACGTCTCCATGGATTGACAAGTAAAGGAGGTGGTGCTTATGCTTGAGCTACACCAAATTTTGGCACTATTGTCGGGGAGAGAGCTTCGAGGACGAGCGTTGTGATGGTAAGATCGTAGATTTGTGACGTTGGAAGGTAAAACAACTGTCACTAAGCTCAGGTCATATGTGTACCTGAAGGATCCCAGAACGATAGAAGAGTGCGTGCGCATGTGCATAGACATTGAGGACAATCTAGGTGAGGAATTAGAATTATCAAAAATCTATAAGGATTCTGATAGCTCTAGTAACGTGACATCTGGTCAATCCACATCCATCGAGGAACTTGCAGAGAAGGTAGCCCAAAAACTAGGTGTCTCTAGCAAGCAAATTCCGAGATTTGCCCCAGTTAAGCGGTGCTACAATTGTGGCGGTGACCATATGGCAAGTGTATGTCCCATTATGGCCCAACCCCAGGCGAATCCTAGTAGCCAGTACTGCACCATAGAGCGCAGGAACACCAACCACACTGCACAAGACTGCCCATATAACAAACAAACTGTTAGGCAAAATTACCCTCAGCCATACCCACAACATGGTAGATACCAGAATCAGTACCCATCACAACAATATAACAGACCAAAGCAAACTTATCAGCCACCTTATCAAGGGCAGCAGAGACCTCAACCAGTCCTAGTACAGCAACCCCTTGCTCCCACCAATGTGATCCCAGTAAAATATGCATCTACTGAAGAAAATCCGAATAGAGCCATAGTCCCAGTCACCCCATTGCTATCAGACAGTGATCCAAGTGACCATAGTTTTGACTCCACACATATGGATAGCCCTCAGGCTTACTACATGCAGTCACCCGAGCATAACGAGTCATACTATTATGAGGACCCAAGTGAAAATAGTGGGGAACCTGAGTATGCTAATATCATGTACACAAACCCCAACTCTAGACCTCAACCTAGGCAGGTACGACCCCCATTTCCTAGAGGACCATGCTTCAGATGTCAGGGAGATCACCTTATACGTGATTGTCCACTACCTGCCCCGACACAACCTCAACCAGTAACCATTCAGGGTTTCTGTCAAGACTGCGGGAAAGAGCATCTCCTACGAGATTGCCCAAAGAACCCTAATAACATGCCCAAAATCACTCCTATCAATGTCGTTGGGTTAGTTATAGACTCCACAGGGAGTGTGACTTCCACGGCACCTGTGCAGGTGATCACAAGAGCCCAGGCACTTCAACAACACCAAGGTGTTGTTCAGGAAAAGAGCCCCGAGGTGAGTGAAACAGAGAGCATAACCAAAAAGAGGACTAGAGCCTGGAAGGATAGTCGTGAAAGAATGAAGAGGCAATGGGCAAAAAAGATAAACGAACTTGAAGAAAGCTTGAGAGAAACCAAGGCAAAAATCACAAAGATCACATCTCAACCGCACTCACACACACTTCCACCACTACCATCCCCATCACCCTCCATTTCTCCACCCTCTAATACACCCCACGTAACCCACCCACCACCCCGAGTAGGATCAGTATTAGCTGACCCCACTCTTGAAGGCTTGGACATGATGTTCAAGGCCTATCGGGCTCGACTTCAAGAAGGGCCAACAGCTGCAAACCTAGACAAGAGTTACCCTAGAGCAGATTTAGAGATTGAACGGATGAAAATGTGCATGAAAATGGTAGAACAAGCTCAAGCTATACTTGAGACTAGTCAAAAGTTCAATCAGACAAACTCTGTCAAGCCGGATTTGCATTTCCAAGGCTTACTAGAAAGATTAGAGCAGTTGGTAAACAAATCACAAGTTTCTTTACCTCCACAGGCTCAACCAGTTGTTCAAAAAGGAAGCTCACCACCAAAGGGAGCTTATGTTCCTAATTCCACGGATGTTGGAATACCTCCTTCAATTCAACAGTACTCTCAAGAGTTCTTGCGGGAAATACAAGAAGAGAAATGGGCCAAGGAAAAGGGTGATTCCCCTCCTATTCTTGAGATTGATGATCTTCGTGATCAATTTCCCCAAGACATTCCGTCTATCTATGGAGATCAAACAGAGCAACAAGAGGATGAGAGATTAGATTTTGAATCTAATTCTTTACAAGAGTTGCCTCATTTCACAGGCCCATGGGAATCTGAATCTCTCCAGATCAGAGCCCCCACAATATTGGTAAGAAATGAAGACTCAGTGATTCCAAGAAACACTGATGTTGTGAGGAACACTAAGGTTCAATGTCATCTCACTGTAGAGGAGCTCCTCAAGGCAAAACCGGAGCTCTGGAATCATGTGAAGGATCAGGTTCAGAACTTGAATCCAATGTACCAAAAGTAGGCTCTAAGCAAAAAGTTCCTAAGATACCTCTCGACAAGATAGGAGACATGAGCGAAGGTGAAGAAGGTAACACTTATCTTCCGATCACCTACCAAGGTTACACAACCAAAGCAATTGTGGATTCGGGTGCTAGTGTTGCTATTGCGACCACCTCCTTGTGGAAGCGATGGGGCAAACCCACCTTAAGACCAACGAGAATGAAACTTCAAATGGCAGATGGTCATGTTGAAAGACCTCTCGGATTGCTTGAAGGGATAACTCTAACCACGTGTGGTGTAGATTTTGAACATACATTTGCTATATGTGACTTTGAGAAGAATAATGTTTACGAGATGATCCTAGGAAGACCTTTCCTACGACAATTGCAAATAGTACAGGATTGGGGAACCAACTCCTTGTACTTACAGCACTTAGGGGTCACCACCAAGGTCAATTTGAAGGATTACACCTTCAGAGATGTACCACCCCTACAGTGGAATCCTATCCACAAAGCGAAAGGAGATTCTATCTCCGTGCATTCAGGAAGTTCACTTGAACCATCCTGGCTGCACGAAGAGACTCACTTGTGGATGTGCAAGGTCGCGGAGGAAGAGGAAAAGCGCCTAAAAGCGAGAGAAGAAGGAACTCCCCCAGGAGATAGACCAATAAAAGACCCAACCTATACACCAATGATATTTCCAGATGAGGAATTTGAGCCTCATGGTTGGGCAGAAATCTTAGCTACCATGGACATTGCAGTCAATGAGGAACAATGGACACCCCATTGTGATGAGGAGGGTTATGATATTTCAGTGTTCATGTGTCAGCCCTTGTTGGAAGAGTGTGATCCTAGTGAGTTCATAGAAGAAGAAGAGAATGACGATGATCTAGAATCCATTGTGATGGATACATACTTCGACTCAGAGGAACACTACTTAGAAGACCTAGGAGTGTTAACCCAAAAGGAAGAAGAACCCCTTGCAAGTATTAAAACGATAAGTTCAAAGAAAGGAAGTGAAGGAGGTCAAAAGAAAAAGAAAAGAAAAGCAGTAAGACAAGAAGAGGAAGAATCATTGTTTGAAGTACCAGAAAATTTCAAGAAATATGAAGTGGAAGACCGGAAAATTTTGGTACGAATGCCTAAGAGAGAGGCCATTATAGGAGAAGCATATGACAATAAAGAAAAGACCAAAAAAATTGTAGTGACCATTGAAGGGAACGAAGAGCGATGTACGTACATAGGAGACGACCTAAGTGCAGAAGAAGAAGCAGAGCTTGTAGCTCTATTAAGGGAATATAGGGATGTGTTCGCATGGCACTATAGAGACTTGAAAGGAGTAGATCCAGAGATTTGCTCTCATACGATTCCGATGACCGCTGATGCCAAGCCCACCAAACAAAAGCCCTACACATATAATGACAATTATGCAGCCAAAATAAAAGAGGAAATTGATAGGCTGATTGAAGCCGGATTCATCTATGAGATTGAGCACACTGAATGGGTGTCCCCCATTGTAGTGGTGCCCAAGAAGAATGGGAAATTGCGAGTGTGCATTAACCTTAAAAAAGTCAATGCCGCTACGATCCGAGATAGTTATCCACTTCCAATCACCGAACATCTATTGGAGTGTGTTGCAGGCAAGGAAGTTTACAGCTTCCTTGATGGATTTTCAGGTTACAACCAAGTAGCCATTGCCCCCGAAGATCAACACAAAACGGCCTTTGCCATAGAATGGGGAATCTTTGCATTTCGTGTGATGCCATTTGGGCTCACCAATGCACCTGCAACATTCCAAAGACTCATGTATCATGTCTTCAAAGAGTTCTTGCGAAAGAGCTTAGAAGTATATGTGGATGATTTGTGCGCTCATTCCCAAGAGAGAAGTTACCACATCCCTGAGCTCAGGCAAATCTTCAACAAGTGTAGAGATTATCGAGTGTGTCTGAATCCAGAGAAGTGTGTGTTTATGGTACGACAAGGTAAGATCTTAGGTCACATTGTTTCTAAGAATGGAATTTCAATAGATGAAGACAAAGTAAGAGCAATAGCAGAGTTGCCCAGACCAAGGAATGTTAAAGAGGTACAAGCCTTTATGGGCCATTGTGGATATTACCGTAGGTTTATCCACATGTATGCCATCATAGCTAAACCTCTTTATGGGTTGTTAACAAATTTTGAGTGGAGCGAGGAATGCGAGACTTCCTTCAATGAGCTGAAGAGACGTTTGTGCACAACACCAATATTGACTACTCCGGATTGGAGCAAACCCTTTCATGTCCATGTAGATGCCTCCAATCATGCAATAGGATGTGTGCTAGCACAACCCACAGATGAAGGAAACCTAGATTTGCCGATAGCATATGCTAGTAGGCAATTAAATGCAGCTGAACGAAATTACACCACAACGGAGAGAGAAGGCTTAGGCATGGTATATGCTGTGAAGAAGTTTAGACACTATCTATTAGCCAATAAGTTCAAGTTTTTCACTGATCATCAAGCTTTACTATATTTGGTCAATAAACCTTGCAATACAGGCCGCTTAGTAAGATGGTTCCTCTTACTAATGGAATACGACTTTGAAGTTGTTGTCAGGAAAGGTAGAACCCATCTTAGGGCAGACCATCTTTCTCGCATCACTTCAGGAGAGCCACCGCAAGGAGTGTCTGATGAATTGCCCGATGCTTATCTGTTCAATTTAGAAGTTGTTCCTAAATGGGCAAGTAAGTTGGTACCAGTCCTAACCTTCGGGCCTGCAAATAAGAATGTGAAAACAAGCAAAGAGGAAATTGTAAAATCACTAAAGTATCAAAATTGGCCGGAAGTATGTACAAGCAAGATACCGAGGGCGTATTAGCTTGTTGTGTCGAGGACGATGAACATACTAGTTGGTTGCAACAAGCCCATGAGGGATTGCTAGGGAATCACTACTCTAAACAACGAACATTGCAGAATCTAAAACGTTTAGGAGTGTATTGGCCTAGCATGGACAAAGAAATACAAGAGTGGATTCACAATTGTTCAGTGTGCCAGAAGAGAACCCCAGTGGAACATGCCACTCTTTATCACGTGTCATTAATCTCAGATTGGAGTGCTCAATTGGTCGAGTTCATGAGATCGGGAACATTACCCAATCAGGCTAGTCTTGCAAGAAAACGGAGCATGGAGCAAGAGGCTCAAGACTATGCCTTAGTAGGAGACAACCTATATCGAAGAGGCAAGGATGGTTACCTAAGACTGTGCATTCATGAATCAGACTATTTGAAAGTCTTAGAAGCGGCACACAGCGGTACTGCAGGTGGACACTTTGGGCCTGACAGGGTAATTAAGACCATTCTATTTTCAGGACTTTGGTGGCCCACTCTTCATATGGATGCACATACTTATGTGAAGAGTTGTGACACATGCCAACGTGCCCAATATCCGATAAGAAAAGATGAAATGCCTTTAAGGCCAATGATGGGAGGACGTGCATTTTCAAAGTGGGGTATAGACTTTGTAGGTCCCATCAATCCCCCAGCTAGAAACTCCCATGCCGAATATATTATTGTAGCCAGAGATTACCTTACAAAGTGGGTGGAAGTAAAAGCCATGACAAAGAATGATGCTCAAACGACGGCTAAGTTCTTATTCGAAAATGTGTTCACTAGATATGGGTTACCTATAGAGTTGGTTAGTGATAGAGGTACGCACTTCTTGAACGAGGTCATTGAAAATCTCCTTCAAGAATTCATGGTGATACATAAGAATTCTGCACCCTATCACCCACAAGCTAACGGACAAGCCGAGAGCACGAATAAGATCCTATGTAATGTATTGACGAAGCTTGTAAATAATAAACGCTCGGATTGGGACAAACAACTTCATCATGCTGTTTGGGCATACCGAGTTGCTTACAAAACGGTACTCAATGCCACCCCATTTCAGATGGTCTTCGGACAAAATGCGGTGCTACCATTAGATTTCTTAATTCCAGCTTTAAGAGTAGCACAAGAGCATGAGTGGAATGGACACGAGTTGTCCTCTAGGATCTTTGATCTAGAGCGTTTAGGTGAGACGAGGCTACGAGCAGCAGCAGGCATCTACGCTGCAAAAAAACGGCAAAAGGCATACTTTGATGCCCATGTGAAGGATAAGGGCTTGAAAGCAGGAGATCTAGTTTTAGGTTACACATTGAAACAACACGCAAGAAAGTTAGAAAAGAGGGGCTACGGACCTATGATCATTAATAGGATCTCCACGAGTGGAGCAGTACAACTAGCCACTTTAGAGGGGGATGTCCTCCCAAACTATATTAGCGGATGTAGAGTCAAGCTGTATCAGGAACCCCTCACGGAGGAAATGCTAAGCCGACTCAATACTGCTAAGCAACGTAAGGAGGAGGAAAAACGAATTCGAGAAGAAGCGCAGGCAGAGGCCTTAGAGCGTATCAGACAAATGAAGTTGAGGAGACAAGGGAGGGATCAGCCTATGACTGACACTCAAGAGTCTCCAGGCTATCACATGGCCATGTGTGAGACAGCAGGTGAACGTACCCATAAGATAGTGGACCGACGACCTTTTATGACCCTAGAACTAGGACAAAGAGACCGCAGCACAAGCGTGAGAGCATTAATTGATTCAGGAGCAGCCACAAGTGCAGTTCGGCTTTCTTATTGCCAGCAGCTGCAATTGGAGGTAAAACCCCTAGAAGCATATCTGATAGGATTAGGAGGTGTTGAAACCCCTTGTATGGGAGAGGTGGATCTTCCCCTCTACATACAAGAGATCCTCATGACAGCAAAAGTGCTAGTGTGTGAAGACGAGGATCTGACCGAACCTCTTGTCTTAGGCCAAGACTGGATCTATGATCACGCAGTCAACCTCAACCTAAGAAGTGGACTTCTTCAGGCTTGGGTAGGCCAAAGCCATCTCACGATTGAATTAGAACATCAAGCACTCAAACCAATAGAGCAGGCACCAACTCCTGGTCCCTCCAGGAATCCACATGAAGATAACAATGTTGTGCTTGTCCAAACTCCTATGGTGCAGAGGAATATCAATCTTACCGAAGGTTCAGGAGCCAAGAAGGAGTTCCTAACTGATATAAAGAAGATTCTAAACGAGCAGACCGAACATCACTCTACACGAAGGAGGCCGCTGATCAAGAGGCAGGAGCGCCAACCCGTGCAACATAGAGCACCTCGGGGCGCGAAGCAGATCTGGATACGCAAGGATGGGAAACCCACAACTCTAATAGCAGAATCTCAAGAAGACAAGAAACGAGCCTCACCGTCAAGGAACGAAGTTAAGAAGCCCCCTAGGATAACCCCTAGGCATACCATTTCTATTTGGGTCCCTAAGCGGTCAATGAAGGCTACCCCTAATGCTAGACAGATATGGGTGCCCAAGGCCTGCTTACAAGCCCAAATTACTTCACCTTCTGGCACTAGGATGAAGCAACTTTCACAAGCACTCTTGGCCAACAACTCAGAAAATGACAAGATACCTACACCTCTCACTGTACCCACTCCCATCAACCCTAAAAATGTCTGGAAATGGGTACCCAGAAGGTCCCAAATACATCGCACTCTCATACAGAAATCTTCACCTGTCCTTAGCTCTAAGAGCTACGACTCCTCTATCAAAGTGTGGAGAATTAAACTGTGTATTAAACCCCCTGACCCTATTCTGTAAATCAGTCCACACTAACACAGGAGCATTCCGAGCCCATTGCATAACCAAAGTATGCATCTAGGATGACACTGATCTTTAATGACCACTCACACCTATCATAAACACTTCACCACTAACCACTGATCTCCGGAATTGTCATGTTAGTATTGTGAAGGGAACACCATTACATCTTGTTTCCTATGCAACACTAATGTGCCTTTCTTCTTCCAGCAGATAAGCACCCTACTCTCATGGCAACAGCGGCAGGCACAAGCTCTCAGGCAGGTGCCCATGCTCCAATCAATTGGGATGCCATGCCAGTGGAAGCTCCACCAACAGCTCGGCCGGAAGAATTCTTGAATGTGCGAAGGATTCCTATTCCAGATCCACCAAGTGGACTAACCGAAAGAGTAAAAGGGCACTCCCATTGGTTCAATGAAATGCCAAGAGATTTGGGAGACGCAGATCACATCTGGGAGTCCAAGATGGAGTGTGGAGGGGTTTGGTGGACCTTCCAATTCTTTTCAAGAGAATTTGAGACCTTACAGAATGCAGCTCCACTTCAGGATATCTGGCAAAAGGCAGGACTACAAGCTTACTTCAGTGCAGCTCTACCTAAACCCGACTTCCTCAGGTGCTACTACTTGATTGCTACACTGAAACCTACCGGGGATAAAGATCATTCAGGCACATTCTGGGTGCCCTCCTTATCCAATCTGGAGGAGATGAGGAAGTTTGAATTAAATGTAACTTTAATCAGGGAAGCCCTTCAAATGTATGGCACTCATGTGCCTTCAGATCGCGACCCCTTGATACCAGAATCAATGAAAAGCAATAGAGTCAAGAAGCTCAAAGAAATGTGCGCCCTCACCCCCAACATCGCCATACCTCTGCGGATGTGCCTCCAGCACTTCGCATTTCCCGCTCAGGACCATTTCACTCAGCCTCACAAGAAGATATGGTACGGGTTGTATTTAGCAGAGACCGGAAGCTTGCCCATTAAGATGCCGGTATGGATCTTAGATCAAGTATATGAGGCTGGCAAGCGGGGGGCGAGGAAGCCCACTTTACATGGTTGTTGTGCGCTGACAAGAATCATCTACAGATGTCTTGCATATGATGTGCCAGTTGCTCGAGCCCTAAAGTATGCACACCTGGAGCTGTTCAAAGGGCGAAAGTCAGGGAATCAACCGGCAAAAAGAATGCGTGGATCCCTTTCACAGGTCCTGATCCCTCCAGAAGCCACCGCCGAAGTCTCCACTAGAGAAGAAACCCAAGTGGCATCTTTCACGATCCATCTCCAAGAGTCTCAACCAAGAGAGGTGGTACAACCCGTCCCATCCGCCCCTCCACTACCTACCGATGCAGAGTTTGCATCTATGGCCACCTTCATAGAAGATCCAAATTTCGATTTTGAAAGATTCCTGCAGATGGTCCCCCTATCCGACAGTGAAGATTCCCTTGACAATGTGGGTCCGGGTGCATCAGCCCAAAGAGAACAGCCACGGGGCGAGACGAGCAGAGTACATGGGGAAGAAGTGGCACAACATTCTCATGACCCAAACACACAAGTGCAGGAAGGCGCACACAGAAATGACCCGGAAGACAGTGAAGAGGAGGCCCCTGCCTACACAGCACAACTCAGACGGCTGTACAAGACAATCAAGCAGGTACAGAGAAGACATAAGATGACAGAAGCGGCGAATAGAGCTCTAGTGAACCAGATGCTTCAAGCCGAGAATGTTGACTCCAACTTTGTGGAATCATTGAATTTATTGGCAGAGACATGTGGGATCGGGGAGGCATTGAGGACAATGGTATATCAGGAAAACCCTGTCTACGATCAACGAAGGATTGATACACGACCACGACGCGGGAAAATGATTCAAATGGAAACCTCTACTGCCTTGCCTACTATAATTTCAGAAGATGTTCACATGGCGAGCCCGAGTCCCACCGACGAACATGAGGTAATTACACACGTACCATCTCCACAGCCACCTCCCCTCCACCCTTCAGAACCCCTCTCCACTATTCCTCCTGAACAACCGATATCCACCCATCACAAAACCATTGTACACACCTCCGTTTTTACATCCTTCCCTTTACCCACGTCCCACACTTCTACCCAAATTTTGGAACCTCACACCGGTCATCCGGCCACCGATCAAACCATAATAGGTCACCCTTCCTATCTCCCCGCCCTTGGACAACCACTTGCCAATAGCCAGACCTCATCCCATCCTTTTCCATTCACTCACACCCAAACCCTATCCGCCACTCCCCTAGCAACTGACTCACACTCAACCCAAGTCACACAACCCTCATTCTGGACAAACCTTGTAAATATACTCCAACAGGTGGATACTTATAATAAAAAGTCCCTTTCCCAACCCCACTCCCCCACATTCACTGCCACCACTATCACACCACCCACCATTCCTGTATTCACAGTGCACGAATCACACACTCTCACGTCCGATACCATGGACATCTCACCATCCACAGGATCACCCACCACCACTTTTATCCCAACATTACCACATATCATTTCACTCACGTCGCCATTTCCAAGCACTGTAGGCACAACATCCACTTTTCCCATTCCCACTTCCCAACCCCCTGCATCTTCCATCCTTACCCCTACATCCACCTCATTTAGTCTTGCACTCGACACCATGCTCGAAGCTGCCACTCAGCTTAAGTAGGAATATAAATTATTGGAAGAAAATAACAAAGAGCTTTGCACCCTCTCGGCAACACTCCAAGAGCGTGTCAATGCTTTGGAGTCAAGTCATACGGAGTCACAAAGCGAAATATCCGCCCTCGAACATGCAAATGCGCAACTGGAAGCGAGACATATGGAAGCGAGCAAAGCCATGGAGGAACAGCTACGAGATCAGATGGGCCGCAATGCAAGGCTTCAACGAAACATGGCCTTGCTACGACGACATCTTGCAGCAGCTCAAGAAGAGAACAGACGGCTTCAACAACAAAACCAAGAGAACCTCGAGGCTGCCATGGAGAACACCCCGGGAGCACCCATAGACCCGGCTAAATTTCAAGCTATCCCCTCGGAGAATATACAGCAAATATTAGAAACCTATGCCACTCTCCTGGAGGCTCATGATCAGCTTGCTGACCAAGTCAAAGACCTACAGAAAGCCCAAGTGCCTGCACCACACCAACAAGAACACAAGGAGATGGCCAACGCTGCAACCTCACCAGAGCCGGAATTATCAGTAGCCAGTGAAGTACTAGAGCTACGTCAGCAGGTGGCCGAGTTAAAAATCAAGTTGTTACAATATGAACGACCTCCTTCCCCACCTGAGCAACCCATGGAAGAAGAGGAAGTTATTATTCCAGTGGAGGAAGCATATGACGAGAACTATGAGCCTCAACCTTTTCCAGGAGGCACAATCACTGAGGAGGGACAGGACACTTATGAGGAACCCCCATCGGCATGGATGAAACAGGTAGAAGAAATGGGGCAGACTCATGAAGAACGTATCTCCTACCAGATGTTAGCCATGAAGACCATTGAAGAAACCATACTTCAATCAGAATACTTCAGACAGCTGGCCCCTAGAAGACTAATCACAAGCTCAGAATTACAATATAAGCCATACTTTGTACTGTTGGCAGACTACAACGCCGAGATCAAACGTAAGACCAACAAGTACCCCACTTTCGCAACACAATTTGAACCTGAGGACATTCCAGAGGAGGCGCGCAAAGGGAGAATACATCAACCCATCTGGAGGCAAAAGCTATTGGAGACCTATCCCGAGATGCTACGAACATGGGACCACGCACCCATGCATTTAAAGTATAACAATTGCTATGGACCAGTACAACGGAGAAGGACATGGAAGTCATTTGCAATCAAAGTCAAGAACAATGCCAATTGCAAAGAATGGCTCAATTACCCTGCCATTGCACCCCCCAACGGCACGCCTACGGTAGCCTACATGATGGCTACCATCAGACATTGGCTTCCCCGCCTCCACCCTATGCCAGATGTGGCTGCCCAGATGATGCTCAAGATCTTCGATATGATGCAGGTTGTGCTCAAAACTTTCCGAAATGTCTGTCATATTCAACCTCCGATTCCCGGGTTCGTGAATGGTAATTATGACTTGTTATATGATATGAGCACCACTCCGAGCATACGAGTTTCTTATGCATGGCACGCACGCATCAGATATCTCCCTGCCTGCTACAAGCAAACGTTCGATGAAATGTTCACCACGGGGTTCTGGGAAGCACACTCAGAGGTGTTCGCGCCACGGCCCACCCATTTGTTACACCTCTTTGCATGCGAACAAACGATGCACTCAGAACTCTACACAACGCCACAGACGGACATACCGGGCCCAGTCAATTGGGATACCCTGCAGAGAGACCTGATCCAAGGGCTGCGAATCAAAGAACATGAGGTGGGAGCTGACATTCTCCATAACTATATTGATCAACCCGCAGAGCAAAGGTCTGTCAGAGGCGACAGACGCTAGGGGGGGGAGAGTGTTGACAGCATACGGGAAGAAGCAAGTACGAACACACATGCAGATCTAGCACTAAGGCAACCCTTCATTTTTTTCAAAACCCTTACATCATTTTCAAGTGATTCTCATCACTAAAAAACCTTGTAAATATCATTTCACCTTTTTGTAGCTCCATTTTGTACAAGCCGAGGAGTCCTTGAGCTTGGGGACCTTAGAAGTAGTTGCCTGCCAATTTTCATAATTTTTAGATCTCGTTTGAGCCCTCAAATAAACCCTGGAACCTAGTTTTTAACTAGGCCGGACACTAGGTCTGGACAGGGCCAAAGCTAGTCAAAAACTATAAATAGAGCTAGAGAGCTCATTTTTTGGCTAGCTTCTTGTAGTTTGAGCTTGTATGAGAACTTTCTTGCAATAGAAGTGATTCCATTGTCTTACTCTCTTTGTTCTTGCCGTGTATGCGCGTGTGCGTGTATGTGTGTGCATGCTTGTGTGCTTCTCACTCACACACTTGTGCTTCCACTTGCTCGTGGTCTTCATACCATCCTCACGTCTTCCCGGATTGACATTAAAGGAGGTGCTACTCATCACTGAGCTACAAGGTGTAACAGGATGTCTTTCAACACCCTGCACAATGTTCCATAATCCTTTTGCAACCAATACATGTCGCATCATATAAGCCCATAATGGATAGTTGGTACCATCCAACTTATCCTCAACAGCCAACATACAGAATACATCACTGCTCTCAGCCATGGCCGGTGACTAAAATACCTTGATGCAGAAAATTGACTGTATCTCAAAAAGTTGAATGGAATTGCCCAGACGAGTTCTGCTAAACCTGTAGAAGACTTTGAGACGCTTAAATTGGCAAAAAAAAATTGGTATATACCTTTGGCACAAAAAGACAAAATAACCTGCACAAGCACTGCGATAGTGCGTTTGGAGGTCTGAGTATGCTCACCAAATTTCGTGTGAATCTGAGACTGCAAACAGAGGAGTGTCGACGGTGCCCTAGATGAAGCGACGACCTGCTCTGATACCAATTGTTGGAGTTAGACGTCTTCGGAAGCATGCGAACAACACAAGGAAGAAGAAGAAGCTTGGAGCCCAAAACAGACAATACTGAATGTATTACTAGAGAATGTACAAAGATAAGTAGCCCATTAGGGCAATAGGCGTATATACAAGCCGAGGGAAAAAAACCTCCTAAAGAGGGAAAAAAGTGCCCTGGCCGTCCTAGTGTGTTCACACACATCACTACCTAAATATATCAACAAATATTTAGTCTTCAGTTACTTGTGTTGAGCAAGTATCGTGGAGAGCAGTAGCGACCAGTATTGTTGAGGCAGTATCGTGGAGAGCGAGCATTTTACTAATCGTTTGAGCAAAAAGCTTGGGCAAAATACTCTTGAAGGTGAGCTCATCAACCCTATAACCTTAGAAAATCAAAAGAGCACTCACAAATGTGACTGAATGCACATGCGGTATCACGAGGTAAAACTCAAGGTTTTGAGTGAGTTTTTGAGTGGCACAATAGGTTAAGCGTGAAGAGGAGAGAGAACTAAGCACTTTGCACAAAAAAATTTTGAATTTTTGGTCACTTTTGGGTGCAGTATTGGGATCAATTGAGTTTTGGTATCGTGATACCAAAATTCCCTAGTATCGCGATACTCATCTGGTATCATATCATGTGTACCCCCTTGAGGTATCACGATACCGTCAAGGTATCATGTATCACCAAGTGTTGGTATCGTGATCGTGGTTCTTAGGTGGTATCGTATTGCAATCCACCTGGTATCGTATCGTGCTTCTCTTGGTATTGTATCACCATAATCTTGGTATCGTATTTTCATCCAGGTATCATATCTTCTAGGTCGCAATATCATATCACCAACTGGACCGATATCGTATTGTTCACATAGTGGTATCATATCATTCCTAGAATTCCTTGGTATCGTATCATCTCTCTGCAATAGTATCGTGTCCTGAGGTTGGTATCGTATCATGACCCGATAAAGGTATCATATCGTGTGCAAGTCCAGTTTCGTATCATCTTGCTCAGTAGTATCATATCATGCCAGCCATTGGTATCATATCATGGTGTACTATTGGTATCATATCGCCACAATAGTGGTAATGTCCACCATAGAGGGAGAATATCGGGCCTCTTTGCAGTATGTATCAACTAATCGACAAGGAGTTCCAATTTACCTTGATGGCATAAACAGGTCGGTAGCAAGAATGTTGAACTTTGTTGGTTCAACAATAGTTCCAAGACTTGCAATCAAGTAAGAAGGAGGATTTTACATGGAAAAGTTAGGTTAGATCTATGAGTGGTTGAAAACCCTAACCTAATCAATGATAGAGGGGAACTAGAAGGACTAGAAACTTTAGGAAGACCTAATGATGGGGACATTGTGACCACCCCAAGGGGCAAGTCCATGTTGACTCAAGTCTTGAGAGGAGACCTAATACCCCAAGATGACTATCTGTTGGATGTATATTTTATCCATGGGTCAGACCTACTTTTACAAATAGATTCACCCACACGAGGAGAAGAAGTAAGCCCAGTAACCATCTATGAGCTGAAGGATCCAAAGGAAGAGTCTAAAGTCACATACATAGACCAAAATCAAAGAAGATATTGGCGAGTAGATGAAGTTGATAGGTCTCAATTGAAATACATGGGATTGCCTGTATTCCCTCCTCAGAGCAGGCAACTACCTCGCAAAACCTTTTGGATCCGACCAAGGAAAGGAGAATACCATGTCAGGTCAAATGAGTCAATGAAGCACCCCTACTTGAGCACATGTTCAATTCACTATGTTAGGAGTACATTCGCACAACCAAGCCAATCCAGGGATAGGAAATATGAATAGACCACCTATTAGGTCGAGACCACAACCGGGCATACAACCAAGAATGCACCCAATCAGACTAGCAATTCCTATACTGATTAGACTCCCAGAGCTAATAAGAAGATTGAGAACAATCCAAGTCGCTAAATGCATGAGAAATCATTATGATGGCACGGGAGAGCCTCATGACCATATAGTTGAATTCAAGCAAGTGTTGCATGCAGAGCAAGTTGATGACTTTTTCGTGCAATACAAAACCTTTGGGCTAACCCTTATGGGAACAACCTTGACATGGTTCCAACCTTTGGATCCAAATGACTTTGGAAATATTGAACAATTCTTCCAAGAGTTTATTGGGGAATTTACCACATGAGCACAACTCGTCATCTTTGATTCATAGTTTCAAAAAAGCCCCAAATGAGAGAGTATAAACAACGGCCCAAAGATTTAACCAATATGTTGACAGATGCCTCGTAACAAAGAGGCCCTCACAACAAAAAATGATACCCCTTGTCTTAGATGGATTGACCAATGGGATGCTAAGAACCTTAGTCTATGTGAAACAGTTGTAGACATTGAGTGAGTGCCTTCAAGAATGCATTGACTTAGAGGAAAATCTAATAGATGACCTCAAAAATACATAAAGCTCCACTAAATCAGAAGACACTACAAGTACGGTAATATATAATTCAAGTAATGGTGAGGAATTAGCAAAATTGGTGGCTAAAAAGTAGGATTGCATGGACAAAGAAACTATCAGAATCCCCCAATGAATGCACCCAAGCATATTTGAGCTCATGACCTCATCCTATGATGGCTCTCTGTGATCCATGAGCAAGATCGCTCGATGCTTAGTTTTTGGCAGCTATTAATATTGTATTTCTGTCCTAGGAGCTCCAAAATAATAAACTATGAAAAGAAGTAGAAGTCTGAGGCTCGATATTGGCTACAAGGATTGAACCAAGAACCTCTTAATGTGGATGAGATGATATACGCCATGCAGAGTAAGTTCTTTGACATACAAAGACGACATGCAGATATGTCAATTCTACAACCTCAAGGGCTCAAACACATAATGCCTGCAATGGAAGCATCCTCTAAACTAAGAACCTGAGCAATTTATCTTTTGCCTGCCCTTAGGATTTCTAAATATATTAGCATCTACTTCCTGTTTTGATCACGACAATTATGAGCTCCTTCTCTCCTCTTCGGGTTTCAACAACAAAAGAAATAGAACCTCACATGCGCACTGAGGTAGACTTGAACTGTTGATCTCATTAATTCTAGATATTGTTCTAGCCAATAGAGAAACATCTTGGACAAGTATAGTTTGTGCCACCTGTTTTATTTATGAAATTATTTGCGTTCGAGCCAGTTTTGATTCCCTGACATCTTGTGCGGTAGTCAATTCCCATAACCATTGCTTACGAGATTCTAAGGGGTCCAAGATTGTTAACAAAAAGGGGTAGACGACCATCAATTTTCACTCAAGCATGCAGGACAGAGGAGTTGATCTCTGGACCTCTGGATTTGATCAACAACAACCCAACCATTATGCTACCACATGTTCAACAAAATCTGATTTTGCCTGCTACATCCAACTAGAGTGAAAGGGAGCCGATTCCTCCTCATCGATTTGACTTATACAGAGCTTTGCATTTTGAACTCTTTACTTCATTTCAAACCTAGTTCAAATGAAGCATCATCCACACTTCATCTCAAGGCAAAGGATGGGCTAAGACAAACATAGTTCAAGGAAGGCTTCATTTCTTCAAAGAAGAGGACAAGAGGAAGCAACTGTCTTAAAGGAGGAGTATGTAGTTTTTCTCATGGACCAAAGGATGGAGAATGGATCTTCCAAAGGATCAATGGAAGGATGTAGCTTAATTGGGACATAAGTATTTTCTAAGTTGACGTTTTCATTTCAATACTTGCTTTATTCGTCACTTTCATGTAGCTTGCATCTAAATATTAGTGAAGCAAGGTAGAATTCTTCATTTTTTATAATGAGTATGCAAATGATTCAAATTCAATGTTGATATATTTAGGTAGTGATGTGTGTGAACACATTAGGACCGTCGGGGCACTTTTTTCCCTCTTTAGGAGTTTTTTTCCCCCAGCTTGTATATATGCATTTTGCCCTAATGTGCTACTTATCTTTGTACATTCTCTAGTAATACATTCAGTATTGTGTGTTGTGCTTCTCCTTCCTTGTTCCATTTGCGTGCTTCCATAGATGTCTATCTCCAACACTTGGTATCAGAGCAGGTCATCGCTTCATCTAGGGCGTCGTCGACACTCCTCCGATTGCAGTCTCAAAATCGCACGAATTTTGGTGAGCATACTCAATGTGTTTTTGAGATCAAAACAGATTCGCTATATGGTGCCAGAATCGCGATGTGAACTTGTTTTGGCCTCCAAACGTACTATCGCAGTGCTTGTGCAAGCTATTTTGTTTTTTTATGCCAAAGGTATATACTAGTTTCTATCCACCAGTATAAGCATCTCGAAGTCTTCTACAGGTCTAGCAGAATTCGTCTAGGCAGTCTTGTTCAACTTTTTGAGATACAATCAAATTTTTGCATCAAGGTCTTTTAGTCACCGGCCATGGCTGAAAGCAGTGATGTATTCAGTATGTTGGCTGTTCAAGATAAGTTGGATGGTACCAACTACCCATTATGGACTTATATGATGCGACATGTATTAGTTGCAAAAGGACTGTGGAACATTATGTAGGGTGTTGAAAAACGTCCTATCACACCTGCAACTATTACAACTGCAGGTACAGAAGCTGAGGCAAAAGGTGTCAAAGATGATGATATTCTGCATATACCTGTTCGTGTCTGTTGCACCTACTGTAGAGCAAATTCGTTGGGATGGCAAAGATGCCCAGAAACATGCATTGATAGCTTTGTCTGTCAAACGTGCCATTATTCCTCACATTCACTCTTGCAGAACAGTTAAGGATGCTTGGGATACACTTACCACATTGTACCGAGCTAGGAACAACGCTCGTGTTGCTTAGCTCAAAAACTGTTGGAGGGTGAGCACATGAATGAAGGTGATTCTATGGACAATTTTCTAACAAAGATCAAAGATTTGAAGGAACAATTGATTTCTGCTCATGAGGTTATACCAAATAGCTCACTTGTGCAGACCGTTCTGAATGGTCTGCCTGATTCATATCAGAGTTTTGCTTCTACTCTTCGGTTAATGATGAAAGTCAATCCAAATGCCTTGTCATTTGAGGAGTTAGTCTTTATTCTATTGCAAGAAGATCAATCCAGGCATAACAGGTCCATTATGCTTGTTGCAGATCAAGCTTTCTTGTCTAGTCAGAAAGGCAAAGGAAAATGAAGCTCTTCAACTAGTAAGCAAAAATCTGCAAATGTTGCACATTCGAAGAAGGAAGATAAAGATGAGAAGAAATCAAAAAAGCAGAAATTGTTTTGCAAATACTCTAAAGGGAATGATCTTATCATAAAGAACTGTCCAAAACTGGCTGCTAAGAGGCAGAGAAGAAAGAGGCTGGAATGGTTGTTGCAAAGGTCTCTACACCAAAAACAGAGTCTGCTAATCTTATGTAGGAAGAAGAATCGGCGTTTACTACTGTCTACAGTTTTGACCCATCTTCTCATGAGCAGTGCATGTCTGCAGTAGACTCAGATGTTTGGCATTTTGACATTGGGCTGACCAAACATATTACCTCTCAGCACAGTTTCTTCTGTTCACTCGAGCCTACCCCTACAGGGAATAATGTTACAATGTCCAACAACTCCTCTTATCCTATCATGGGAGTTGGTAAGATCATTTTGACTACTGCTGATGGTAGTTCTTTCACTTTGTCAGATGCTTTATTTGTGCCAGGGATCAAGAAGAACATGTTATCAGTTTCTACATTAGCCAAGATTGGCTTGGTTGTGAAATTTGTTGATGACAGGTATACAGTTCACGATCTGTCAAATCGCGATGTGATTATTGCTTCAGGAATTTTATGTCATGGGCTATATAAGCTCATAGACTATAAAAGATCTCTGAATGATTTGGCATGTGCAGTACATGATTCTTAGGCTATGTCAGATGCAAAGCTTTGGCATGAACGCTTTGGTCATCTGAAAATTTCTAGTTTGATATGCCTGCAGAAATCTGAAAGGAAAACATGTTTGTGAAGGTTGTATTTTGGGCAAAATGCTACGTTCCTCATTTTCAAAAGATGGCTCCGTTTGGGCTACTCGAAAATTGCAGCTTGTACATAGTGATGTCTATGTTCCTATGCAGATACCTTCTTTTGGAAATTGTCTTTACTTTGTGACTTTCATCAATGATGACTTTTCTAGGCATGCATGGGTATATGCATTGAAGGCAAAGTCCGAAGTGTTCATGTGCTTCAAACAGTTTTTGGTTTTGGCTAAAAATCTGTCAGCATGTAAAATGGGCACCCTCCGTTCAGATTAAGGGGGGGAATATATGTCTTCTTATTTTAATGCATTTCTTGTTGAACATGGGATAAAACACCAGTGTACAGTGCCATATACACCTCAATAGAATGGAGTTGTTGAATGTAAGAATAGGTCACTCATGGAGATGGCGAGGTGTATGGTCAAGAGTCAGGCTTTACCACATAGTTTCTGGCTTGAGGTTGTCATGTGTGCAACATATGTACTTAACAGGTGTCCCACTAAAGCACTACAATCTATCACTCCATATGAGGCTTGGCATGATTGCAAGCCATTTGTTGCTCATCCGTGTGTTTTTGGTTGTTTGGCATATGCATTAGTGCCTAAACAACATCACAAAAATTTGGATGATAAAGCTGTAAAATGTATTTTTGTTGGGTACAGTTTTGAAAGTAAAGGCTATCGTCTGTGTCATCCACAGACTAAACGCATTCTGGTTAGCCGTGATGTTGTTTTTGTGGAAGATGTTATTCAGCCATTGCTTTCATGTACCAAGGAGACATATGTTAGCTCCAAAGACATGTATGATACTTTGCTGCCTCCTTTTAGAGGTGGACAGTCTAGTGCTAGTCCCAATGAGGCAACTTCTCAACCTTTGTAGGTTTCATGTGATGATGCAGATCATTCCATTTCTGATGCAGATTTACATGATGCACAAATTGATGAGAAAGTTGATATTGAGCAGGCAAAAACTATGCCCAAATGGCTAGTGCAGACTTTGCGTGATAGCAAATTAGATGCACCTCTGTCATATTGTACTCGTTCAGGCTCTCATAGTGCCTCTTTTGCATCATATTGCTATGTTATGGCTGCATCTAGTCTCTGTGATGAGAATGAGCCTATTTCCTTTGATGAAGCACAAAATTTAGAAAATTGGATGGCTCCTATGCAATCTGAATATGATGCTATAATGAAGAATGGTACTTGGTCTTTATGTGACTTGCCTCCTGTCAAGAAGGCCATTGGGACTAAGTGGGTATACAAGCTGAAGTGTAAGCCTGATGGTACAATTGACAGGTATAAGGCTAGACTTGTTGCAAAGGGTTATGCGCAAGAAAGAGGCATTGATTTTGATGAGACCTTTGCACCTACATGTCGTATGACTACTGTTCAGAGCATCTGTGCACTTGCAGCCCATCATGGTTGGAATGTAGATCAACTCGACATTCAAACAACATTTTTGAATGGTGATTTGCATGAAGAAGTGTATGTTTTTTAGCCCCGTGGCTTTGTGCAAAAAGGGCATGAAAACCAAGTGTGCAGGTTAAAGAAGGCATTATATGGTTTAAAGCAAGCACCACATGCTTGGTATGCGAAGATGCATGCCTATCTGATTGCACATGGTTTTGAGAACAATCCAACTGAAAGCACCTTATATGTTAAGCATGGTAATGTTGTGCTTCTGATCATTGTTGTCTATGTTGATGACATGTTGCTCACTGGTCCTATTGAGAAGCATATTGCTAATTTTAAGGCTGATTTGCATGCCTCATTTGAGATGTCTGATTTGGGGCATTTGCATCACTATTTGGGCATTCAATTTATGCAAGTTGATGCTAGAATGGCTTTGTGTCAAACGAAATATATTGACACATTATTGAAGCATTTTGGCCTTGAAGATTATAAACCTATTGCTACTCCTATGGAAACAGGTTTACGATTGAGTCTTCATGATGCTGGAGATGCATTTGATGTTGTTCTCTATCAGCAGGCTGTTGGATGCCTGATTTACTTACGCATTACTCGGCGAGATATTCAGTTTGCTGTCTCACAGATGAGCAAGTTTATGCATTACCCAGGAGTCAAGCATTGGTAGGCGGTTAAGCGCATCTTTCGCTACTTGAGTGGTACCCAACTACTTGGTTTGTTTTATTCTAAGGGGGGATCACTACCGCCAGATTTGCATGTTTTTTTTTACTCTGATTGGGTTGGTTGCTATGACACTCATGTGTTCACTAGTGGCTTTTGCTTCATGCTTGGTAGCTCATGTATATCTCGGTTGAGCAAGAAGCAGCCTACTGTGGCCACTTCCAGTTGTGAGGCTGAGTATAGGGCAGCTTACACAGCGACTATTGAGTATGTGTGGCTCAGATGCCTTATGGCTAATTTGGGTGTTGGTCAGTCTTCTACCACCACCATCTTCACTGACAGTCAGTGCGCATTGGTAGTTGCGAGGAACCCTGTGTTCCATGCTCGAACTAAGCACATTGAGGTGCATTATCACTATGTCAGGGAAAAGTTCTTTGCGGGGGAGATCAGCTTGGCATATGTGCCCACGCAGGAGAACATTGCAGACCTTTTCACAAAGGCTCTGCCTAGGGAGAAGTTTGAAGCTTTTCGCAAAGCTTTGGGCTTACTTCCTTTTGTGGAGTGATTTCCACATAGCTTGGCACTTCCTTATACATGAGTGCCAACTCCTTGTTCACCACAGCACTTGTTTGATCTCTTAATCCAAGGGAAACTGCCTTATACACGCTTATATTTTGCTTAGTTTCCTTGTATTCTATCACCTTTTCTCACTTCGAGACCCGATTGCCACCGAATGTGTCTTCCTTTGGGATCCCCAGTAGGATCGTCAAATGCTGAGTCCTAATGGCCAAGCAAAATAAGATTATACAGGCCTTTATTTGGCTTAAACCCCTTGGAATTGGTCTTTTGTGTTGCTTGGAATCCCCAAACTTATCTCTAATTGAGGACCCCGCGCTCTTGCCCAAGTATGTCCACTCACTTTCCACCTATCTCTTGCACTCTTTCCACACATGCAATTATGCTGACACACATTCACACCTCTCTCTCTCTCTCTTAATCTTACCTTCTCACACATTCCTCACACACACACACACTCTCGGTCTCTTTCCCTCCTCACCTTCTTGCTTCCACACTCTCTTGCACTCACACACCCCTCCACTTGCACTTCCTCTCTTACTCTCACTCTTCACACATACACTTACTTGCTCGCTCTTTCCCTTTCACTTTCTATTCACTTCACTGCCCACTACTCCCGCCTTTTAATTCTCACCAACAGGGGCTTCCCTTGCTTCTTCTCGGCCCAATACATGCTCCCTAGTGTTCCCTTGCATACACATGATGGATAAATGGTTATTCATTAACTAACAAACATATAACATGAAAAGACACCCGAAAAAATGCAGACCCATACAATCATGAGCAGCACTCGTTGCCCTTTCTTCTTCATCATACATACGTATAGGGTTGGCAACACTCACACTCCCTTCTTCTCCTATGCTTATGCCTCAAACAGTACGCATATCCTTAGCAGTTTTGCAAAGTCCTTTGGATTGTCACAAGGATTGATTCATCACGGCAATATGTGGAAACTATAATTTATGCATGAATCGAGAGGAGGTGTTTGGATAGTAACTGTTGTACATGACCAAATTCAACAACCAATAAAGCAAACTATGCTGACCTCGCAAAATTTATGTTAGCTATGGCAAATCACCTAACGCTATCATGAGATACTAACGTGACACAAAGAGCCCTTCTCATGATGAAGACAAGCACTTGCGTACTCAAATGGAACAAAAAGTATATGCAGACTTTCTCTGATGAACACTTTCAGCTGACATAAAATAGCAAAACATTAACAGATGACCATCGGTTTATGCATGAGGTAATGGAAAGTATGTGTCGATCAAATGCATGCTAACTTGTACATTGTCCCACAAAAATACTTACACACAATTTACTTCTAAAATAAAGCGAAACCTGAAATTTTCTCGATTTGCAGTGAGCATCTCTTATGTCCCTGTGCAGGCAAATCTTCCACAACGATGACCATCAACCACCTCTTGCCGTTTACCAAAAGCTTGATGAGGCTCAGATCCTATCCATGCGAGTACCTTTTACCTCTTGATTCCAGCTAATGAGGATTCCCGAGGAAGCCGAGGGTGAGCTAATCTGCAGCAAAATGGGAGTCTCCATGCCTTCTCTGAGTAGACTGAGCATGATAGATGCACTTGACCCGTGCGGTGCTGGTAGGAGTCTCCCATCCGATGTGTCCCCTAGCCTCCCTTCTTGAATTGTGCGAATGCAAAAGCAATAGGAGCCTCCCTACCACTATCCTCAATGGGGCAACAGCAGCGTTCTCCAAGGAAAATACCCACAAACACTCCAACGGCTGGAATCAGATGAGGACAAAGACCTGCCTCCCCTCCTTGCTTCGTGTTGCGTAGCTGGAAACCTCCCAAAAGACATAGAACAAGACAAAAACTGCCCGCTTTCTCTCTCGAGCTCTGTTTCCCCTGGCTACATGGAAAACCCTCCTCAGTCCAAAAGTTCTCCCCTTTTGATGTGTATAAAGTAAAAAAAAATTGATGCCTCTCTTTCCCTGTTCTTCGTCGACACCTTGTTCAGTCCTCCCTTACAATGCTTGCACAGAGCTAGCCAATCTGCACAAACCAACTCCTTCCCCTGCGACTACTGGTCATAGCCCCAAACGACTTCGCACCCTAGAAAACTTGTGCAAACAGCCAGGGAGAAGTACCAGTTCGTCCTCCACTCCCCCTTTTAATCGAACCTCCTCCTTCTCCTCCGAGCTTTCCCCGATATCAGCACGAGAAAAACACCTTCCCCTCCTGTCGACAGTAGTCCCCAAAAACACCTAGTAGAAAAATAAAAAACCCCCAAGGCCCTCTGACTGCCCCGTTTTGTCCTCTTCCTCTTCTCTTCGCTCTGCCGTCCTCTCTACATGGAGTCCACACCCAGTCCTCCTGCCGCTGCTGGCCCCGACCCTGTGTGTCGTCAGAGGACATACCCCTCTTCAATGATGAGGAATAGCCAAAAAAAACCATCGTAGATGGCAGGGATGCAGGAGGTAGTAGAGTTGGCGCCAGCACTTCCCCCAGTCACCCTCCATAATTATGGCAAAAGACAAACAAAACCTCCTAGGTTCTGCACCAAGCAAAGGAAAGCGGCCCATTGGTCTGACAAAAAAATGGAAAGCCCAACAGAAGAAAGAGTCGGTGCCAATTGTGGGGGAAAACATGCTGGTATAGGGGTCCGACATAATCAGCATTCACATTGGCCATTTCTTCTATTTGTAAGAAGGGCGTCGAGTATGCATATCCTGTGCAGTATAATATGACATCTGCAATCACTGAATCTCCATTCTCAAAAACAAGCTTCCCATCCTCATGAGCTGATTTGACCATTGGATGTAAGGAACCATTTTGTTTAGGTCCAGCAGGTTTCTGCAAGTCAATATCCGAGTCCCATGTTCTTGCTACAAGATGAACTGCCTTTGCAACAGTTGCTATTTCCCTTGATATATCAAAACCACTGGATGATTTCCCCATCACCACAACAACTTAGAACGGAAGCCCATCAAGTATGCCTGCATTATGTATGTGTGACAGTTCTTTCATAGAATCCAGCTATCGGATCAACAACAGCCCACATGATAGCCTGTCCCGGTGGTATCCTCATGAGCCTCAGCAAAACATCTTAAAACAGCAAGTATATCTTCTGTCTCTGATCCATATATCCAGCCACTCTCCTTGTCCTAGGCTATTTTGTCCTCATAACCACAGTTGATGGCATGGAGAAAAACACAGCAATGCCTAATGCTTTGACACTCATAATCCACAGTGAGCCCATCAGGAAGCATATACCAAAAAATATCATTACTTGTGTCTGACCCCATAGGGGCAAAGTAGAATATCAGAACTAGTGCAATTGCAACGACTCATGCAAAATCACTGCTGCATATGCATATGCTACAAAGTTTGCAATTTCTCCCACAACCATCAATGGTCTTCTAGTGTTACTGGAAGCTTTCCTTGAATGCAACAAAATTGTTCCAGATATAAGTGTTATATATCCACCGATTTCAGAGACCACCTTGAAGCCCTTTGTCCATCCCCAATCTTTGAACATGATGACACTAGCCATAATTGTCAATGATGTAAACATCGCATAATACATGGGCGAGACAATTGTTGTGTTGAATGTATTGAGTGCCTTATTGAGATAGACCATCTGTGTAAGCACACATGCGGTAACCACCATAACGAAAAGCCATGTTTCCGAGTATTGCCTCCCTTCTAGCATTCCTCTTCGACCAAGAAGTCGTCATGTAGTCCCCAAATACTTCCCATCAATCATCTAATCACTCTTCAAGTACATGAAATCAAACATATTTTCCTACCAAATAGAACCACATTAGTGCATAAAAACCAACCATTTTCTGAGCTAACATACTCCCCTCTTCTTATTTGTGAAGTCGTCCTCGACGAGCCCTTTTTGCTGCAATATAATCCAAACAGCCATGAACATGTCAGTTTACAACTTGTTTGCATACTTTTTCATCAAGCCATCATTTCCACCAGACCTGCACTCATTGAAGCTATTAGTGCTAAAAAAAAACCACTCATGAATACATACAAATCATTTATTACAAAATGATCCACGGACACGCACATATATGCAACTCCATTTCAATCATGCATCAAAATGCTCATGCATTCCATTATGAAAATAGTGTCAACCAAAATAACCCATTTATACCTTTCCATGTCTTACACATACAACTACCATGGCTAGAAAACAGAAAAGAAAGTACCGAAATAAACAACGACAACTGAAATGAATATAAAAAGAGATGCAAAATACCCCAAAATGCATACCCCTTTATTGCACCTACTATTCGCTATGTACACATATTCCATGACTAGACACTCCCTAAGAATCCCCGTCGTCGTCCTACAAAAACCATCGAGACCCGAGTACAAGTCAAGTCCTACATAAAAACCTTGGAGTGTCCCACACACTGGAAAACCCTTGGATAGAGCACACAAGTTATAAAGCAAGACCGTTGCATTACCTCGCTAAAGGTCTCATCCATAAGTACATATACAGGATCCGTGGCTTTGAGAATGTTGATTCAGAGTTAGTTGATCTGTCGCAAGCCACCATATACCAATTACACAAGCAGATAATGTTTCCTTCCAAGCGATCATCGCCCTCTCCTCTCTCTCTATCTCTCCCCCTCAGGAGTGGGGAATAATTTCATATGTAAATTTTATTTATATTCACACGTTGGCCTACGTTGACATTGGATGCGATTCGTGGCTCTGACCACCCGACCAGGTTGATCCCACCCATCTACCAATGCAACGCAGCGCACAACCCTCAACCACATAATGATAACAAATAACATATAAAGCTAGCCCATAATGAAGCTGGATGCGGCTCGTGGTTGTGACCGCCCAGCCACGATGGCTCCACCTACCTACCAACCCGTTATGGCGCATAGCTAAGGCACAAACATATACATCCCAAGCCTATGGCGAAACTAGCTGCGACTCGTGGTCCTAACCACCCGGCTAGGATAACTCCAACCACCTACTAGCCCACCATAGCGCGTTGGCACAATCACAACAACACAAAGTTTTTTTTTTTTTTAATTAATACCCCAGTTCTGAGAATTAGGGAGAGGAAGAAAGGGATGTTTCCCACTTTTCCCACACATGCATGCAAACATACACACTCCAGCCTTTGAAAAATCAACCATCTCTTTACTCACACTCTCTCAATTATAGATACTACATATGTGTCATCGATTTGACTTTTCACTAGGCAAGTACAATCGGCTATGCCTTGGTCCCTCATATACCTATCCTTAGATGATCTAGAATGTGGGTCTCCTGGATGTCTCATATAGACTCACCTCATACTCGCATCCTGACGACTTCCCTAGGGCGAGTCAGGCTCAACTTCAGGAGCTCCGTCATCGCTTCCTATCGTTAACAGATCTGCCCAAGCCCAAGTGATGTTGTTCTCTTCGTTAGGCATTTCCCTTGAAGGATCGAAATAGTAATATCGATCCCCCGCCCATCCTATGTGTCGGTGCAGGTATCTCTCAAACCACGGAATATGAAACATAATATCCAAACCCTGGTTTATGAAACATACCAGCCAGTGGGCTTCCTCCACGTCATATTCGGTCTCGAAGTCGTCGACCTCTATGTCCATGCGGGCAAATGTCTGGTCCGAGAAGTATATCACCAGCTTGTACAAATAGAGCTGAGTTATTTGATCTACCATTTGTTACTTAGCTCCTAATAGTCTCTGTACAACAAAAAAAAAAAAATTAGAAGTCCAAAATTCTTGAGCTAGCAAGGGATAATATTTATAACAACAAAAATCATAGCTAACATATGCGCATATATATATATAACTATACATCTATGTACAAGGAGTCTACTACGTCCTTCCTCTTGGATCTCGTCTGGCTTCTCCCGTCCTAATGCTAGTTGAAATATGGTTTGACTCGAAGCGCATTAACCTTCACGGGAGCACATTCTTCACCTAAATCTTGAATTCGCATTGAACCATTGGAGTTGAGTTCCACCACTTTAAACGGCCCTGCCCATCTTGTCTGTAACTTCCCCGGGAATTTGTAATATTTCCTATCATAAACTAATGCCAAATCCCCTTCTTGAATCGCATAGGTCTTGAGTTTCTTGTCGTGCCTCTCCTTACGTCTTCTTTGAATAGCTTCCAGACTTTGCTGTGCAATGAGTCTCTTTTCTTCAGCTTGACCAGTTGTATGTACCTCTCCTCTAATGATTCTTTTTCTCCCATCCTGGCCTCGATGGCCACCCTTAATGTTGGAACTTCTTTTTCGATGGGAAAGATGGCTTCCTCGCCATACACTAAGGAGAACGGAGTGCTCTTAGTCGTCACTCGGTAGGATGTTTGATACGCCCACAAAGCTTCCAAAAGTCTCTCATCCCAGTCTCGCCTATGCACAGCTACTGTCTTTGTCAGAATCTGTTCAAGAACCTTGTTGGTAACCTCCACTTGTCCATTCGCCCTCAGGTAATATGGAGTGCTTTTCCTGTGTTTGATCTTATACAACTCCATCAATTCCTCGATCAGTTCATTGACAAAGTGTGTTCCTCTATCACTCACTATCTCCAACGGGCATCCGAATCGTGTGATAATTTGTTCATACAAAAATTTAGCTACATCAACAGCTCAGTCCGTCTTCAGAGCTTTGGCCTCTACCCACTTGGTAACATAGTCAGTGCAGACCAAGATATACCTATTGGACCTACGTCTTGAGGGACGATCAATGGGTCCCACAAAATCAATTCCCCATTTTTCAAAAGTCTTAAGAGCCAGTACCGGCGTAAGAGGAGCTGCATGTGCTAATGTCGGTTTGCCCATTCTTTGGCATTTGTCGCATTTCTTGTAGTATGTGTGAGAGTCTTTGAACAGCGTTGACCACCAATACCCAGCCAATAAGATCTTTCTTGCCGTCAGCTCACCAGCAAAATGCCCACTGCAGGGTTCATCATGCAATGCTCTCAGAACTAGGGTTGCTTCTTCTTCCTCGAGACACCTCCGATAAATGCTTTCATGGATAAAATATCGATAGAGCTGCCCACCAATGATGCTATGGTGTTTTGCCAGTGCTAACAGCTTTTGCTTCTCTCTCTTGCTTGCTCCCGGCGGGTATTTGGTGGTGCACAAGAAATTCACCAAGTTGGCATACCAAGGTACCTTAGCATCAATCTGAAATAGATGTCCATGAGGAGCATCGTTGGGCACACCAGAGACTGGCTCCTCATTAATAATTTGAGATAAATGGTCAGCCAATATGTGCGCTTTGCCTGGTTTGGTTACCACTGTGAACTGAAATTCTTGTAGGAGTAGCATCCACCTCATCAATCGCCCTGATAGCTTGGGTTTATTGATGATATACTTTAGGGCTTCATGATCCACATAAAACGTGAAATGCTTTCCCATCAGATAGTGCCGATACTTGTTTCCCGCAAAAATCATCGAGAGGCATTCCTTCTCTATAGTCGTGTAGTTCCTCTCAGTGCTATTCAAGTTTCGACTTGCGTAATAAATAGGGTGGTCCAACTTCTTTTCATCGGCTTGACATAGCACTGCTCCAACCGCAGTATGCGAAGCATCTGTATTTACATGAAATTCTTTCGTCCATTAAGGTGCTACCAAAATCGGTGCATTTATCAATCTCTCTTTGATCAAGTCAAATGCAACTTGACACTCTTCAGTCCATTGATATCATTGGTCTTTCCTCAAAAGATTCGTCAGTGGTGCTACTATTGATGCAAAATTTAATATAAATCGTCGATAATAATTAGCATGTCCCAAGAATCCTCTGAGTTGCCGCAAGTTTTGAGGAGGTGGAAGTTGTCTGATTTTTCCTACCTTATTTTCGTCAACAGAAATCCCTTTTTCAGAAATCACATGCCCCAAGAGCAAGCCTTTTCGTACTCCAAACATGCATTTTTCTGGATTCAACGCAATGCCTTTTTCGATGCTTCTCTTCAGAACGGCGTCGATCCTTTCCAACATGTTTTCATAGTCTCCTTGAATGGCAAAATCATCAAGGAATATCTCCATCCAGTTCTGTAAATAGTCCTGGTAAGCTACGATCATTGCTCTTTGAAATGTGGCTGGTGCATTGCATAGCCCAAACGGCATGACACGATATGCGTATGTGCCTCATTCTGTAGTGAAGGTGGTTTTTGGCTGATCTTCTTCATAAATTTGGACTTGATTGTATCCGCTGAAGCCATCTAGAAAGGAGTACAATTTATGACCAGCCACTCTGTCCAAAATTTGGTCCGTAAATGGTAAAGGAAAGTGGTCCTTCTTCGTTCTCTCGTTCAATTTCCGATAGTCAACACAGGTGCGAATTTTATTGTTCTTCTTTGGGACAACCACAATTGGTGATACCCATTCGCTAAATGCAATGGGATATATAAATCCTGCTTCCAACAACTTGGTCGGTTCTATTTTGATCAACTCCGAGTATACCGGATTCGTCCGCCTAAGCCTTTGACATATCGGCCTAGTCCCTTCTTCCAAGTCTATATAATGCTGACAAATTTGGGGATCGATCCCTTTCAAATCACTATATGACCACGCAAAAGCCTTGTTGAAATTTTTGAGTGCCAATTTAATGCATTCTCGTATACCATCTGGTAGCTCTGACCCCACGCTCAAGAACTTTTCTGGAAAAACTTCCCATTTTTCCACATGAGCTTCTCGTGAATATTCCTCATTCCTTGATGACGCTGTGATTGGAAAGTGCTCCCCGATCACGCGTGCATGGTTGGCCAATAAATCATTGTTTTTTTCTTTTTTGATCGGACCCAATTTCTTTAGTTCAGCTTTTGCAATGGCTTCCTGCACTTTAGTCTTACCTTTCGCTTCTTTTTCGGATTCTCGACTTCTCCTTAGAAGCTCTGCTTCTAGCACCCTGACCCTTTCTCTCAACTATTGTACTTCCATTGTCGGAGCCAACTCAAGCTTCAACTCTTCTTTTGAAGTTTCCTTCTCCAGGGATTGGGTAGCTTTTCATTCCTTTGCGTCTATACTCAACATGTAGCACTCAAATTCACTCGTGTGTGTCAACCATCCTAACAACTCCTGGTCTGAGCCATCCTTGTAAACTAGTGGGTCTTTGTACTCGCCCACTTTCGCGTGTTGGAGGTTGGACAATTGCAAGTTAAATCCATCCTGCAAAAGGTCCTTGGAAGTTTTTGTGCACAAAGCAAATCTTACCCATGCCATTTCTTGTCTAACCTTTTCCTTTGCTTTTTGCTCCCTTTCCTCAGCTGTTATCGATTTCTTTCTGGTCAAGTTTGGAGACACTTGAAGTTGTATTCGATCAGCCTTCGGTCCAATTGTGATAAATCCTGTGCGTCAATCGTGCACACATTCGGCTTGCACCAACCATGGCCATCCAAGTAAGATCGAGAAAGTGGCCTCTGAGGTCCTTGGTCTTACTATCAGATAATCAACTTTAAATTCTAGACCGCCCACAACTGTACTTACATTCTTCAAAAGACCCACAGGCTTCACTTGCGTTTGATCTGCCATCCTCAAGGACATTGGAGTTTCTTCCATGTGGTTAAGGCCCAAAGCTTTCATCATGTACTCAGTCATTAAGTTGACTGTGGCTCCACTATCTAACTGAGCACCGGGGACTGCATACCCTTTAATCTCGACTGTCATAGCTAGAGCATTCGAATCAATTTGCGTAGTAATACTTTGAATCATACCTTGGACATCTTTATCCTGTCTCTTTTTATCTCGAGCTTTCCTCGGCTTCTTGATATATTCGTTATAGAATTGTTTCCTATATACAGGTGAACATTTCAGCAATGTGCCAATGTCTAACGTGACTTCCGTATCAGCCAACAGTTTTACGATGTCAACTTCCTCCAAACTTTGTCTTTCCTTCCTACACTTTGGAGCCCTTAATCTTTCAGGGAATGGTGCTATGCTTGGCACAAACTCTTTGGTCACTAGTGGAAGGATCTCAATTTCTTCCCCATCCTCAAACTCTTGCTGCTCAGCAAATCCACCAACTTAGTTTTCTACCCCTCCATGTTCGGGTATCTTCTCGTGGCTATCATTTCCGCTCTTTCCTTCTGGATTTCCCTCCAAATACTCTTGAGTCCTTGTGACTACCGTCACAGTTGGGTCTTTGTGCAGTTTCTTGGCCTGGTAAGCATCCACAAAGTGCATTGATGAGCTAGAGCCTTCTTGAGGGTTCGGTGTCTTGAACACGACTCTGATCGTAGGAACGTGCTCTTGAGCTCTCGGTGTGGAATGCATCTGAGTCTCAACATAATTTGAGGATCCTACTAGCCCCTTATCCTTGCCAGTGGTAGCTCTTCGTTTTGGACAGTCTTCATCAAAGTGGCCCTCTCCACTACAGTACCTACATAGGGGGGGTATAATCAACTGGTTTCTTTGCGTTTGGACATCTAGATTGAGTATGGCCAAAGCCATGGCATCTCCAACACTGGATTGGACCATCTCTTCTTTGATCACGTGTGATTCCTCTCAGATAGTCTCCTCCTTGGCCCTAAGCACCATATTCACAAGTTTGTCTCTTTTCCCAATGAGATGTAGGTGGGACACTTTGAGCAGGCAATCCCGTGTAAGACCTTTCTCTTGTATAACCCGATTTCATGGTCCGCTCTTCATAGGCCCTCTTGTTGTAACATCAGTCTTCGGTGTGATTTGTCCTTCCACAAAAAGTGCAACACATTCTAGGTGGTGATCTATCTGTGAATGCTCTCGAGACTGTAGGGCATTCTGAAGCCAGATGGCCGTAACCATGGCACTTTCCACACCATGTATTCGATATAAACACTTGGTTGGGGTTTGTAGTTACCTCTTGTTTTTCTGTGTATGTCTCCTGGGTCATTGTGACAGCTTTTATAGCTTGTGTGACCAACTCCAATATTCGTTCTTCAGTCAGCGCAAGCTTCACCTCGCCTGGCGTGCTAGTGGCAACTACAAAAGCTGAGGTCATCAATGTGGGACTTCCTTGGCCAGGATCTTTCATCGGTATGTTTCCTGGGCCTCCCATTGGCTCGTATAAGAGCTCCATCTTCCTTTGTCGACATAATTGTACTCCCAAAGCCTTACTTGTTCCTTAGCATCTATTAAAGTCGCCAGTCTTGTCAGCTTGATATGTTGTTGTGCCATAGGATCTCTCAATCCGGCAATGAATCTTCTCTTCAATGTCTCATCGTTCGGGGCATTCGTGCCCATCTTTCTTACCAAGGTTTCCATTCTCTGAATGTAGTTATCAATGCTCTCATTGACTCCCTATCGCAGATAATCCATCTGTTGGGCCAATCTATCTTGGAAGCCCTGTCGTTGAAACTTTGCCAAGAAGGCTTCCTTGAGCATCTGATAAGTTCCACACTCTTGTGGTGTCAAATTCCCATACCAGTTGGCTGCCTCATCACGGAGAGTAGCAGGAAAAATCCTCAATCTTTGACCCCCGTCAACTACCTCGTTGGCTTCCCAAGTAACTTCAAATAGTTGGATAAAACTATCTGGATCCTCGTCCCAAGCACCTGAGAACTTGGTGAAGTCCCCCAAATGAACCGAAATCCGCTGAGCCATTTCAAACAGAGGTGTGATATCAATATCACGTCGATTCCAGAAATTTAGTGCACGCAGCCTCAGGATCCCTTCTTCAAACTTTTGCACTTGATTCGCGACTCTCCTATGGGAGTACACGTTTTTGGCAGATTTCTTCGAGCTAGTCGAGGTCGACTCACCTTGCGACTCCCACTTCTTCCTTTCTTTTTCAAGGGCTCTTCTCTGAGCATGCTCTTCTCTTTGCGTTCGCGTTCCTCCTGAGGATGAGCTCCCCTCGCTCATGTGCTCCCTACCACTATCCTCAATGGGGCAACAACAGCGTTCTCCAAGAAAAATACCCACAAAAACTCCAACGGATCGAATCAGATGAGGACAAAGACCTGCCTCCCCTCCTTGCTTCGTGTTGCGTAGCTGGAAACCTCCCAAAAGACATAGAACAAGACGAAAACTGCCCGCTTTCTCTCTCGAACTCTATTTCCCCCGACTACATGGAAAACCCTCCTCAGTCCAAAAGCTCTCCCCTTTTGATGCGTATAAAGTCAAAAACAATTGATGCCTCTCCCTCCCTGTTCTTCATCGACACCTTGTTCAGTCCTCCCTTACAATGCTTGTGCAGAGCTAGCCAATCTACACAAACGAACTCCTTCCCCTGCGGCTACTGGTCACAACCCCAAACGACTTCGCACCCCAGAAAACTTGTGCAGACAGCCAGGGAGAAGCGCGAGTTCGTCCTCGACTCCCCTTTTTAATCGAACCTCCTCCTTCTCCTCCGAGCTTTCCCCAATATCAGCACGAGAAAAACACCTTCCCCTCCTATCGACAATAGTCCCCAAAAACACCGAGCAGAAAAATAAAAAACCCCTAGGCACTCCAACTGCCCCATTTTGTCCTCTTCCTCTTCTCTTCGCTCTGCCGTTCTCTCTACATGGAGTCCACACCCACTCCTCCTGCCGCTGCTAGCCCCGACCTTGTGCATCATCAGAGGGCATACCCCTCTTCAATGATGAGGAATAGCCAAAAAAACCACCGTAGATGGCAAGGCTACAAGAGGTAGCAGAGTTGGCGCCAGCACTTCCCCCAGTCACCCTCCATAATTATGGCAAAAGACAAACAAAACCTCCTAGGTTCTGCACCAAGCAAAGGAAAGCGGCCCATTGGTCTGACAAAAAAACGGAAAGCCCAACAGAAGAAAGAGTCGGTGCCAATTGTGGGGGAAAACATGCTGGTATAGGGGTCCGACATAATCAACATTCACATTGGCCATTTCTTCTATTTGTAAGAAGGGCATCGAGTATGCATATCCTGTGCAGTATAATATGACATCTGCAATCATTGAATCTCCATTCTCAAAAACAAGCTTCCCATCCTCAGGAGCTGATTTGACCATTGGATGTAAGGAACCATTTTGTTTAGGTCCAGCAGGTTTCTGCAAGTCAATATCCAAGTCCCATGTTCTTGCTACAAGATGAAGTCCCATGTTCTTGCTACAAGATGAACTGCCTTTGCAACAGTTGCTATTTCCCATGATATATCAGAACCACTTGATGATTTCCCCATGACCACAACAACTTAGAACGGAAGCCCATCAAGTATGCATGCATTATGTATGTGTGACAGTTCTTTCATAGAATCTAGCTATCGGATCAACAATAGCCCACATGATAGCCTGTCTCAGTGGTATCCTCATGAGCGTCAGCAAAACATCTTAAAACAGCAAGTATATCTTCTGTCGCTGATCCATATATCCAGCCACTCTCCTTGTCCCAGGCTATATTTTCCTCATAACCACAGTTGATGGCATGGAGAAAAACACAGCAAAGCCTAATGCTTTGACACTCATAATCCACAATGAGCCCATCAGGAAGCATATACAAACAAATATCATTACCTGTGTCCGACCCCATTAGGGGCAAAGTAGAATATCAGAACTACTGCAATTGCAACGACTCATGCAAAATCGCTGCTGTATATGCATATGCTACAACGTTTGCAATTTCTCCCACAACCATCAATGATCTTCTAGTGTCACTGGAAGCTTTCGTTGAATGCAACAAAATTGTTCCAGATATAAGTGTTATAAATCCATCGATTTCAGAGACCATGTTGAATCCCTTTTTCCATCCCCAATCTTTGAACATGATGACACTAGCCATAATTGTCAATGATGTAAACATCGCATAATACATGGGCGAGACAATTGCTGTGTTGAATGTATCGAGTGCCTTATTGAGATAGACCATCTGTGTAAGCACACATGCGGTAACCACCATAACGAAAAGCCATGTTTCCGAGTATTGCCTCCCTTTTAGCATTCCTCTTCGACCAAGAAGTCGTCATGTAGTCCCCAAATACTTCCCATCAATCATCTAATCACTCTTCAAGTACGTGAAATCAAACATAATTTCTTGCCAAATAGAACCACATTAGTGCATAAAAACCAACCATTTTCTGAGCTAACATCACTCCCAGGGGGATTTTTTGATATATTTAGGTAGTGATGTGTGTGAACACACTAGGACAGCAAGTGCACTTATTCCCCTCTTTAGGAGGTTTTTTTCCCCGGCTTGTATATATTCATGTTGCCCTGATGGGCTACGTATGTTTGTACATTCTCTAGTAATACATTCAGTATTGTGTGTTGTTCTCCAAGCTTCTTCTCCTTCCTTGTGTCGTTTGCGTGCTTCCGCAGATGTCTATCTCCAACATTCAATGAAAGCTAAATGGATATATAAGTATTGACAAATACATCAAGCACTTGCATGCGTTTAAAAGTTCATGCCCAAAAAAGAAATGGTTGTTGGTGCATTTCTCCTTTCAAAAGAGTGTTTTCATGCACAACACACATTTTCTTCTTACTTAGAAAAGGTATAAGATGCACTCAAGTTTGTGCACATGTACGCTTTGTGAAAGGTAGCAAGTAGATTGTTTGTGCATGGATGCTTGGATGCATGCATGACAAGCTCAAAAGCTGCTTGATTTAAGTTTGATGCATGAAAAGGAAAACACATGCAAACACATGAATACACTTGCATGCATTTTCATGCAAGAACATGCATTGGCATATGACGAAGCTTGATTTTTTGTTGCTTTTTTGCTAAGTAGTTGAATAAATGTACTTTCCTATTGTTAACTAATTTTTCTAACTTGACTTATACAGTTAAGAAAAATGGCAAACTAGTTAGTTGCAAAGCTCTTAGTTGCTATGCAACTCAAGTAGCTAGTTCACTTTTTCTTAAAAGTGATACTTAGGTATCACATATTAGGGGTCTTTCTTAGGAAATGTAGGTTCGCTGAAAGTCAAGCGTCCAATTTTCTTGCTGATTTGAATGGCAAGAAAATAGGGCTACTTGCAAATTTCCTTAATGTCTATAAGTCTAGGAAAAAGCTTAGAGAATCCTAACAACAAGCTTGCATGTCAAAATTCATGCATCCAAGTAGGATGATTTGGAATGCTTTTATTTGATTCTATCCCAAGACGTGATAGCAATCAAATGAAATCCAATGTAACTTAAACTATTTGAACTTTTAAAGTTCAATTGATAGTTGAGATGTTCCAAATTTGTAAAGACCATAGAGTTTTTGAAGTTTTGACTTTGAATTCATCCTAAGGAGTGATGAAATTCAGACAAGTGCTTAAATCCTAGCAACAATCCAACTTTCATGTTCAATAGGTGTATGATAGGTTCCATGATTGCATCTTCGGTAACGATGCAACTTTCTGAGGAAAGAAACTTGAAAGAACTCTTCTTAGAAGGATTAGAGGGTTAATTTTTTGTTTCATCTGAGCTAATTGAAGCTTCAAGAGGAAGCCTAAGCAAGAGATCTTTAGGAAATAATTTTCAAAAGACATGAGTTGAAATGTGAACTTTTCATTTAGGAATACAAAAGTTCCAAGAAATGGATCTCCACTCCAATCCATGAAATTTTCCTAAAACAAGCTATAAAGTTCAAAATTATGTGTTCAGAGTAGCATTATTATTGGATCAATCATCAAAAGATGCTCGGAATTTAAACATTTTTTTGATTGTCGAAATATGTTTAAAGTACTCTAGTAACATCTACAAATTGACCAATAATAATGAATCTTATTTCAAACTCAGGAACATGAATCAATATCACATCAATAAAATTTCAAGTCAAACTTTCATAGTGGAATGGGAAACCATATCCTAAAGGTGATATTTATCCTCTAGTTTGATACTCGGGAAATGAACACAACTGAATCAGTAAAGCTTCTGGATATTATTTGAAAGTCTGTGAATTTCTTTCAAATATCCTTTCAGCATTGCAAAAAATTCCAAGAAGAATCATTTGCTCAAGTTATTTGATTCCCTAGAATGAATCTCAAGTCCTTAAAGAATAACATTCTCCCACATAGTGAGAATGAAATTCACATGCTTGGTATGAAAAGATACATGCCTATCTGATTGCACATGGTTTTGAGAACAGTCCAACTGAAAGCACCTTATATGTTAAGTGTGCTAATGATGTCCTTCTGATCATTGTGGTTTATGTTGATGACATTCTGCTCACTGGTCCTCATGACATGCATATTGCTGATTTTAAGGCTGCTTTGCATGCCTCATTTGAGATGTCTGATTTGGGGCATTTGCATCACTATTTGGGCATTCAATTTATGCAAGTTGATGGTGGAATGGCTTTGTGTCAAACAAAATATATTGACACATTATTGCAGTGTTTTGGCCTTGAAGACAGTAAACCTATGGCTACCCCTATGGAGATAGGTTTACAGTTAAGTCTTCATGATGCTCGAGATGCATTTGATGTTGTTCTCTATCAGCAGGCTGTTAGATGCTTGATTTACTTATGCATTACTCAGCCAGATATTCAGTTTGCTATCTCACAGATGAGCAGGTTTATGCATTGCCCAGGAGTCAAGCATTGGTAGGTGGTTAAGCGCATCTTTTGCTACTTGAGTGGTACTCGACAACTTGAGTTGTTTTATCCCAAGGGGGGATCACTACTGCCAAATTTGCATGCTTTTTCTGACTTTGATTGGGTTGGTTGCTATGACACTCGTATGTCCACTAGTGGATTTTGCTTCATGCTTGGTAGCTCATGTATATCTTGGCTAAGCAAGAAGCTGCCTACTATGGCCACTTCTAGTTCTGAGGCTTAGTATAGGGAAGCTTTCACAACGACTGTTGAGTGTGTGTGGCTCAGACACCTTATGGCTGATTTGGGTGGTGATCAGTCTTCTGCCACCACCATCTTCAGTAACAGTTAGAGCGCATTGGCAGTTGCGAGGAACCCTGTGTTCCATGCTCGCAGTAAGCACATTGAGGTGCATTATCATTATGTCAGGGAGAGGTTCTCTGCTGGGGAGATCAGCTTGGCATATGTGCCCATGTAGGAGAACATTGCAGACCTTTTCACGAAGGCTCTACCTAGGGAGAAGTTTGAAGCTTTCCGCAAAGCTTTGGGCTTACTTGCTTTTGTGGAGTGATTTCCACATAGCTTGGCACTTCCTTATACATGACTACCGGCTGCTTGTTCACTGCATCACTCCCAGGGGGGATTTGTTGATATATTTAGGTAGTGATGTGTGTGAACACTCTAGGACTGTCGGGGCACTTTTTTTCCTCTTTAGGAAGTTTTTTTCCTTGGCTTGTATATACGCCTATTTCCCTGACGGGCTACTTATCTTCGTACATTCTAGTGGTAATACATTCAGTATTGTGTTGTGCTCCAAGCTTCTTCTTCTTCCTTGTGTTGTTCGCATGCTTTCGCAGACGTCTAACTCCAACAGATGAGACTACACCTCAATCGCCCCACAAGTGCATATAGTGGTGGATTAATACATGTTTAATTATCAATCTCAGAGATTAGACGTACCAAGTGTATGAAGACATGTGTACAGATGATGGTAAGTGAAGTATCAATGCTACAATGTATGTGACTTGTTTTAACTACCTCTCCAACTCACTAATTCTCTAAAAATGCACGTCGCAATACCATTTTTAGTAGTAAGTACAAATTCAAATATTTCTCTAAGCTCTGAACTTTGAATATGGTCAATAGCAGAATACCTTTGAAGCTCTCAATGAGACGCATCTAATGCTAGTATTTTTGGTAAAATCTAACAAACACACTTCAAGTTATGAGCAAAATAGTGAATGGGAGGAAACACCAACACCTGCTCCACAACTTTTTAAGGCTCACACACACTACAATAGTTCAAAAGCAATGGGGAGCAGTAGAAAAGAGTCCTACATGCACATTTCAAGCATTACACATACTCAAAAGCTCTTGGAGAAGATGATAATCAGCAAGGAAGAGGAAAATTCCAAAAATCTCTTTCAATTCTCACAATGGCAAAAAGTTCTTTCCAAGAGTCACCAAGTGACTTATATGCATGTGCCCTAAAATTGGTCCTTCCACACAAGTGATCGGCACTTTTATTGCAAAAAACCTAATTTCCTACTATGTTACAAGGATTATGTTACGAGAATTGGGTTTTATGCATCTAGAGGACTCCTCTAGTACATTTACATAGTTCCAACAGGTATTTCACAAGAATTTGAAGAAGAAAAATTGTGCCCATAATTTGAAAATCTTTGGGGCTCCCTTTTTTGTGCTTCTTTACTCTGCAACACTATCCCCCTCTTTGTCTCTATCGTCCCTTGACAGGCTTTACTTCTTGTCTGCGGCTTGCTTATAGTTCTTTAATACACACACCCAGTGGTGGAAGAAGCGGTTAGGACTGTCAATGAATTTGTTACCTTATCCGAGCCTCTGTCCAATGCTTTTGCCTTCCCCTTGATATTCTTTAGATTCATACATCTGGGTTGTTGTGTTATCATTGATACCTATGAAGCTCTTTTTTCACCGCTTGCATCATTTGGTAAGCCTTGCATCTGATTTTGTCTTTTGGTTGATGCTTCAAAGCTCTTGTCTTTAAATCTTCTTTCACATCCTTTAGAAATTGATTCTTTTCTTTAGCCTGTTCATTTCTTTCCACTACACGCACATAGTGGACGAGGAGACAATTAGGACCTTTAGACAATTTGTTACTTTATCCAATCCTAAGTCCTTTGTGTACAGCCTCCCCTTGGTATTGACATTCATTTATCTGGGTTGCAGTGATAACTCGGGTTGTCGTGCATGCATCTAGTGGTTAAGAATGTGAGATTCTTATTCACTCTTTTTCGCTTTTCAGCCTCTATCTCTTTCTAAATTTTGGTCTTCAAATAAATCTTTGTTTTCACTCTTCGAGACCTCCTTCTTTTATGTAGAAACCTGATGCGGTGGTGCTTTTTATTAAGACATTCTATTTTTTGATTTCCTTATTCTTGTTCCTCTTTTACTTGATTATCCCTCCACACGTCCCTCCTCCTGAACTCTGTCCTCCCCGACAGGCTTTTGGTGGCATGAGAATGACTTTCTACTCTCTTTGATTTAGCAAGTTAGCTTCACATATCATTAGTTCCTTCCATTGTGCTGACTTTACTCCATCATCTAGTGCCTTTCTGTGATCTGCAAAGATACTCAGCTCGTAGGCCATCAATCTAGCATTTAAATTCGAAGTCATGTTTACAAAAATTTTTGAATTCATCTCAAAAAATCATGTAAAGAATGCTACCTTGAAGGTCTGCATGTATGGACTTGGTAGGAACATTAATCGCGAGTATATAACCATTATTGTAAGTCTACTCGACATGATAGATAGATAAAAAATAAGTGTGTTTGCTCCTTGATTGATGCTGATAAAACTAAAAAATGTATATTGTGCATGTTTGAATACTTTTAAAATTGTAAGGAGCATGCTCAACACCTTATGTTTAGGCTCTTAAGCCCACGGAAAAGATGATTGTGAAAGCCTTTATTTTGTTCAAACCCCTCGGAATCGGTCCACTTGGATTGCTTGGAAGCTGCAAAAGTATCTCTAATTGATGTTTTTATGCCCTCACCTTCCCAACTCTCTTTTGCTCATACGCATACATATGCTTTCACACCCTCTTTTTCCACACTCTTATACACTCACACACACCCTCGCACACTCTTACTTCCCCTTTCCCTCTATTCCTTTCCTTTCTCCTCTTACACACATGCACACACCAACACACATACACCCTCTCACGTACCCTCATGCACACATGCACTCATCTGCACACACATATATCTGACCCTTCCCTCATGCACTCTCTCTTTCTCACACTCTTCCCTTTACCTATTGCACACTCTCGAACACCTGCACCGTCACACACACACACTTCCACCCGTATATTCACACACACACACACACACTTACTTCCTATCTTTACTTCTCAAGTCTCCCCTTTCTCGCACTCACCTGCACATACTCTTATATACACACAGGCATATGAAATCGTGCATACCTCACCATTCTTTCTCATCACCGCAAAGATCAATAACATCTTGATGATCTTGCATTTCATCACTGCAATCGAAGTGCAGTCAGTTTTCGCATTTGAGGGGTAATATTGGGGACTGCTGGGTATGGAACATGCCAACCAAGATATTCTGGGACAATGAAATACGTGTTTTTTGGGCTATTTCTCTTTCTCGCAGTTACATGCATACTTCGATTCGTTAATTGTTTCTGAAGATTCAGAATTGTAAGATGAAGGACTCGAATCATCATTAGATATTTTGATAGTTCGTACTTTTATATTAGAGAATTTACAATCTATTTTGTTATCTTGCATGATTTGCGCTGCAAAGTTTAACTAAATGTAACTAGTTGAAGTCATCAAACATAGACAGTTCAAGTGCAACTTGGAAAGTACGTTTTCAATCTGACTCTCAAACATGAAACCATACCTTTGGCTGAGTCTTGAAACACGTAGAAAAATAGAATAAAAGGTATCGTCCAGAAGTTAATACTGAAGATTTCTGCATATGAAACTTCTTTTCTTCCATTAACTCTTGTTGAGAAACATCGCCGAAGTTGGAGATGAAACCATCTGCATATGCCACTGTCTCTTTTGTCCACTATATTCTCCTTCAGATTTGTGATTCGAACAGGTCTCTGTCGAAATTGAAGCTTAGTAAACTGTCGTTGCCATTTTATCCTTTATCCACTGTAATCTGGCTATTAAGGGAGTTCCATGTCCACGGCATGCGCTACAGCCTTCTCCTAGCAAGAACTACGTCAGAAATTCGGAATGTGCAGAGAAGTGAACATACTTCCTTGTCGATGAGGTCCGTGGATGCTTCGTCGCGTTCTTTGCAAAGCTTAAGAAGCTAAGCAATCAAGTCTTAGACACTGCAGTATGAACTAAGTTCCAGTCTCCCTCCTCATTGATAGCATGTACAAGCTGTGCTTTGCTGCTAGGTTTCTGGCACCAATTTCCATAACTTATCCTTCAAGAAATGCAGCAGTATTAATCCGCAGCAGGAGAGGATCTTTAAGATGGAATTGTCGAATCAACAGCACCACAACAAGCCATTATCGGCAATGTAACACTCTCTAAAGATTCATGTGGCGATTCTGCTATCACTGTGCATTAAGGATTGCGACAAGCACTCGCGCTGAACGATGTCTAAACAGTCTCATGCACACAGGAAGGAGAAGAAAAAAGATCGCTGCCCCCCCCAGAAGCGAGAGCATCCCGCTCGACTTTAATGCCTTCCCCTTTTTTTTTCTGCATACGAGAAAACGGAAAAACAGATGTCAGATTCCAGGCCCCCCCTTTTTTTCCGTTTCTTTTGTCAGAGAAGAAACGGAATTGCCTCCACTGAGGAGAAACGGACCTCCCCTAGGCTAGGACCCACAAGAACCATGGGGCTCTTTATGTATGCCCACCAAAATTCGTACAACTTCTCTCGGTTCGCTGCCACTTCCACAGATGACAAGGTCTCTGAATGTGAGAATCCCCAGCCCAAGATGTCAAACGCCCAGCATTCAATATTTGCCTTCTCAAGCCTAGGACACACATTTTTCCACTCCAAGCGCGAGCTATCAAAACCATAAAGCAGGACCACGGGTGGTAGATCTTTACCGAGAAAGTAGGCTTTACACAGTTAGTCATGATAGGTGACTTAGAGAGAGAAGTCTCAGGAACATCTTTGCTTATTAATCGGTCTTCCTCTCCCCAGATTACAAGAGTCTCCTTGTCAATCTTTGGAACTTTGGATCCAACGTCATATCCACCACTGAGCATGAACTCGACTGAAGTTTAGGACCAACCAGGCATTAGACAATGTAGGCGACCAACACGCATTTGATCAATCAATGCAGTCCAAGGTAAATTGTGATAAATTAGAGAACTTGCATAAGTACGAAGAAGCACATTTTTCAGCAAAGATACCCCATCCTTGTTTGACAAAAGATCAAACACATGTCGAGCCTCATTAAAACTCCACATTTGGCATACATGCCAATGAGGTTATTTGCAACCACTAAATCCGAATCAAGATTTTGGCTCACGACTTCTGAATGCATGTATAAATCCTGTCTTAAATTCCCAACCGGCCAACAAGCTTTTAGCACACTTCTCGTCAATCATCAAATTCATGCTTCAAATACCTGAAATCAACCGTATTTGCCTGCCAAATAACCCCACATTAGTGCATAAAAACCAACCAAATTGTGGGCTAACACCTTATTTGTCATCTTAATTGCTAGGTCCGGTATAGTCACATATCAAGCTAACCAAAATTTGATTGTGCAGACCATGTATTCTTCTGTAGGTAGGTAATTATGTGGTGGGCCCCATAGTAATGGGTAGTTCAGCCACTGATTATTTATTGTGCCCTGGTGTTGTGCTTCCCAAAATTGCATCTAGGCTCATGTTCTAGGGATTGGGCAAAAAGAAGGATTTACTTGTAGTAAGTATGGTGTTGACTCCCAGTGCACCCATAAAGTCAGATTCTTTTCCAAAAATTTCCATCTCCAAACCAGCTCTACCATATCAAACTCTTCCTATGTGTAAGAAAATGTATCTGTTTTGAATTGTAGATTTTGATCTGGTTCTTTCTAGGTGGTCTTCTTAATGTATTATCTAGTTTCCTTTTTTAATAAGTCGTATGGTATGTTGAAGGGTTTCAAAATTTGCTCAAAATTCTTACTACCGATTTTTGCTTCTTTCATTACCTTCGCCACTTGATCTTCAAATTGGTCGGTAAGTTGGGACACGAATAGTGCCCTCTCATTATGACTTAGGTCTGCAATATCATGTTTATGTCTATCAGTGTTCTGCTCCAATTGTACTGTTGTGCCACACGTAGGGTAGGTAATGAAGTGTGTTCCCTTATCACTTACTATCTCTATCGGTAATCCAAAGCGAGTAAAGATGTTCTCGAAGAGAAAATTAGCTATAGTTTGCACATCATTATTCCTTGTTGCTTTTGCTTCCACCCATTTCGTTAGATAGTCCGTTGCCACTATTATGTATTCAGCATGTGACCCCTTGGCTGGAGGATTAATAGGTCCTATGAAATCAATGCCCCATTTTGAAAAGGCTCTTGTGCAAATCATGGGTCTTAAAGGCATATCATCTCTTCTGATAGGATACTTGGTTCTTTGGCACACCTCACAACTTTGTATATATGTATCGGCATCCATATGGAGAGTTGGCCACCACAAGCCTATAAAGAGAATCATTTTTATAGTTTTTTCAGCTCAAAAATGTCCTCCTGTGGCACCTGCGTGTGCCATCTCTAGAATGGGTAAATATTCTCCTTCATGGACACATAGTCGTAGTTGATTGTCCTTTCCCCTTTTAAATAATTGTTTTCCAATTATGGTGTATTCTTTGCTCATTTCTTCTAGAGTTCGCTTCTTTTCTAGATTTGCTCCTTCCCCATGCTCGTGTGTTTTCAAGAACTTAACCAATGCCCTACTCCAGTCTGGTGCTATTGTAGAGAATTGTAATGATGCATGGTCCTCTAGAGTATTTTCCTAGCATTCTTGGCAACTGCTAATGTGTTCATGTAGTATTCTCTTTTTTACCACTACTTCAAAATCAAACTCCATCCACAATAGAAACCATCTCACTAGCCTTCCCATATTACACGGCTTATTGACTAGATACAATAAGGCTTGATGGTTGATAAAGAACTTGAATTTGTTAGCTACGAGGTAATGTTTGAATTTCTTGACTGTGTACACCATTCCTAAGCCTTCCCTTTCTGTGGTGGTATAGTTTCTCTCTGCTTGGTTTAGTTGTCTACTCGTGTATGCAATCGGATGATCTAATTTTCCCTCATCCGTTGGTTGAGCTAATATGCATCTTATTACATAATTAGATGCATCCACATGGATATGGAATGGTTTATTCCGATTGGGTATCTTCAATATAGGTGTGGAACTTAATCGTTGTTTCAATTCGTTAAATGCCTTTTCGCAATATTCAATCCACATGAATTGAGTCAATAACCCATATAACGGTTTAGTGATTATGGCATACATGTGTATAAATCTACAATAGAACCCACAATGACCCATAAAGGCTTGTACTTCCTTTGCATTTTTAGGTCTAGATAAGTCTAGGATTACCTTAATCTTATCTTCATCTGTGGAAATTCCATTCTTAGATACAATGTGTCCTAGGATCTTTCCTTGTCTCACCATAAAGACACACTTCTCTGGGTTCAAACAAACTCGATATTGTTGACAGTTTTGAATATTCTCCTTAGTTTTGGGATATGTTCACTTCTCTGACTGGAATATGTACACAAATAATCTACATATACTTCCATACTCTTCCTTAAAAATTTCTTGAACACATGACACATCAATCGTTGGAAAGTTGCGGGGGCATTGGTGAGCCCAAATGGCATCACACAAAAAGCATATACTCCCCATTCAGTTGCAAAAGCTATCTTATGTTGGTCCTCAGTAGCGATGGCTACTTGGTTATAACCTAAAAACCCATCTAGGAAGCTATGGACTTCCTTGCTCGCAACTCTTTCCAAAAGATGGTCGATAATTGGTAATGGGTAGCTATCACGGATAGTGGCTTTATTTACTTTCTTTAGGTTAATACAGACTCTCAGTTTCCCATTCTTTTTTGGTACTACCACTAATGGTGGCACCCATTATGTGTGCTCTATCTCATAAATGAATCATGTTGCTAAAAGTTTGTCTATTTCTTCTTTGATCTTTGCCGAATAAACATCATTCTATGTGCATGGACATTGTTTTGAAGGTTTTGTGTCAGGTGTCATTGGGATTCTATGGGAAATGGATGGATCTACTCCCTTGAGATATTTGCAGGTCCATGCAAATACATTTTGGTATGTTTTTATTAGTGCTATCAATTCTTTTTCCTCTTCAAGTGTTATGTCTTTTCCAATATAAGTACATCTCTGTTCTCCTTCTTCCATGGCCGCTAGCACTTTCTTAGTTTGTTCCTTATTATGTAAGCTTCTCCTTCTCTGGCTTCCCATTTGGGCATTTGAATAGCTATCTTTCGCTCTTCTACTTCATATCTTTTGAAGTGTTCTAGGACCTCAAAAAGATCTAGTGGTTGCTCTGACTTATTTAATGTCTCCTCCTTGTCCTATTTTTCCTGAGTTGCTTCTATCATTAACACCTTGGGTGTTTCTTCTTCGTTGTTTGCTTGGATTGCTTCTAAATACCGTTCCTCTAAATCAAATTCTGGTTCCATTTCTATACTTTCATAGTCCTCGCTCCATTCTTTTTCTAGTAATTCTCTTGCTTCCATTTCTTGAAGGATTACCATATAGAGACTTGTATCATAACCTTCTTCATCTACACACTTGTTCATGGTTAACACTTCTGCATTAACACACACATCTAGGATTGCTAAGATCTCCATCCACCCGTGTGGTTCAAAAGCCTCATCTGGGAAAATTTGTGGCATATACATGGGACCATCTATGGGTCGGTAATTTTGATGTCCAATAGGCCATAACTGAGTTTTGTTTTCTTCTCGTTTTGCCTCTTTGCACATCCATAATTGAGCATCTTCCTACATCCATGATTGGTCATTTGATCCTACACTGTGAATTGATATTTTTTTTGTCTTCTTTATGTATGGGATTCCACTGTAGTGGGGTGTTGGAAGCAGCCAGAGGCACAGACGACACGGAAGCATGTAACGACAGAGCAGGGAGCCAGTCGAATCGTTTTTCAAAGAATTATGTTTTCAAATACTTTCCAAAAACCTCCAACAGTGATTTTTATCACTATTGTAACATATGTAACATAGAAAACCCCATTTTGTAATCCATAGCTCCATTTTGTGCAAGCCGAGGAGTCCTCGAGCTTGAGGAGCTTAGGTAGAACAAGCGTATCAATTTTCGTTATTTTTAGACATCGTTTACCCTTCCAAATAGCATCCAGAACCTAATTTTTAACTATGCCGGTCACTAGATGTGAAACCGGTCAAAACTAGTCTAGAAACTATAAAAAGAGCTAGAGAGCTCAGTTTTGAGGTGAGCTTGTTGGAGTAGAGAAGAGCTTAGAGCTATTTTGAGCTTGTAAGAGTGTTCTTGAGTAATAGAGTTGATTTCTCACCTTCCATTGTGTCTTGCTTGTCTCTTCGTAGTGTGTGTGTATGTGTGTGTGCATTTCTATGCTTCTCACCTTCACTCTCACTTCATCTCACATTCACGATCTTCATATCACTCCTATCTCTTCCGTGGATTGACATTAAGGAGGTGGAGCTTCTTAACGTGGTTCTCACCATTGTGCTAGAGCAACACCAAATTTGGCGCCGTTGTCGGGGATCGAGTCTAGGACGAATGTGTGATGGTAAGAGTATAGCAAGAAGTGGCGTTGGAAGGTAAAAATTTCAGTTTTTGTTGTTGTTTTTACTTAGTTTTTAGTGTTTTTCACCTCCCCCACACTCCATCTTCATCACCGCATCATCATCTTCATCTCCAAAAAAATCAGAAAATTCACCATATCCACCCATTCTCCTCATTTCCCCTCATTTGTGCATGCGAGAGAGTGAGAGAGAGCTTTTGTGCTTGTGTGTGCTTTGGCTTTCTTGAGTTTTCTTGCAGGTACAGAGCTCCAGTGCATCAGGAAAGCTTGGAAAAGGTAAAATTTTCAGTTTTTGTCAGAAATTTCCGACTGTGTCAGACCATCGCGATGGTCTGCAAAGTTCGGAATTTGAAGAAGGCGACCACACCAGCGTGAAGAGCACACCTGCGCCCCTAGGAATCCATAGCTGCATCTCAAAAAATTGCATTTTGGTGGACCATCGCGACGGTCTCAGACCATCGCGATTGTGTCACACCATCGCGATTGGCTCATGCCATCGCGACGGCTCGGCCGGACCATCGCGACGGTCTCACGCCATCGCGACGGTTCATTTGGACCATTGCGACGGTTCGCGGACCATCGCGATTGTTCGGTTGACCCCACACCATTGCGATTGGCTCGCGCCATCGCGCCGACGGTGCCACGTGGCAAGCTAGACCATCGCGACGGTTCATTTTTTGGACCATCGCGACGACACCCTCACACCATCGCGACACTTCAAAAATTCGGACCATCGCGATTGGCTCACGCCATCGCGCCCAGACCATCGCGATTGGCTCAAGCCATCGCATCTGTGACCATCGCGACGGTTCACTTTGGACCATCGCGATTGTGCACATTGACCGTTGACTAACGCCATCGCGATTGTCCGCCTGATCGAGCCATCGCGATTGTCCACTTTCACGCCATCACGACGGTTCAGCCTCACGCCATCGCGACGGTCCCAGACCATCGCGATTGTCTCACACCATCGCGATTGTGCACCCCCATCGCAAATTTTAGGGTTTCATTTTTTGGCCAATTTTGGGGCTATTTTTGGGAAATTTTTGGGTGATTAGACTCAGAGGAGACCCCTTACCTCATATTTGGAGAAAAACCTGTTTGTCAGTTTTTACCCCCAAGGGTCTGAACGGTCATAACTTTTTCATCCGAAGTCCGTTTTTTGAGCTTAATAGCTCATTAGAAAGCTCTTGACGAGTACTACGTGACCTCAACTGTTTTTTTCTTAAAGGATACGTCTATTTTTAGATAAGCTATTTTGAGGTTGACCTAGTTTGAGACTAGAAAGCCAGGGGGCAAGCATTGAAAAGTTGGGCAAAAGGGAAGGGACTTAAAAGGTGTATATACTCAAGAGCTTGATCATCCAACTGTGAATTGGTCTAGTATCGGATTTTTCCAGGTCTAGCAAGGGCAATCAAAGGCAACCAAGGCAAGGCAGTGAAGGGCATAAAGCTTGGGAAGCGCGGCTTCTTGGGCATCAGAGCAACCAGAAAAGCTGACTCGAGGTTGGAAGATTACTCAACCCCCTCAGTCAATTCTTAGCTTAGGCTAAACGGTAGTGTTGTGGATTAACGACGATAGGAATGCCTCAAGTTCAAGATATTTAATTCTTTCAAGTTCAAGACTAAAGTAAAGGTGTGTGACACGAAAACCTAAAGGAAAGAACATAAGTCTGACGGAACAAGAACTCAAAGTACCACGGAAAGTCGAATTCCTGACGCATACATTAAGACAAGAATTTAAAGAAATCTAAAAAGAATCAAGACAGTAATAACAAAGACTCATTGACGATCTGAGCGTGTACTGAGTGTGCAAGGAACAAAATTAATGAACCTTAGATCGGGCAAATATATAGGTAAGTCAGACCGGCGAAGCCTTAGATCATCAGAGGCAAGTGTAAGAACTACTGCACGATCGTGGGCTCAACAATTGAACACTAGTTATCCCTACGAGAGCTCAGATACTAGTGATTCAGAAATGGCATTTAGCACAGAAAAACCAGAAGGAGGGTCGAATGTAGCCTATTTAGAAAAACCTGAAGGACCCTATAGAACACAACTAGAGTTTCTCCGGACCAACCGATTAGGTGCTCGCATCTATGAGGATGGTTTGCGAAGGCAAGTGGTGCAAATGCACAACCCCGATCAACCCATTGGATTGGAACGTCCAGTGGTGAAATTCGAGAGAGACGCATACATAGACAAGGAAGGAACAATGTACATCTTAAGTAAGCAGCCAAACAATACCAACGAGTTTGGCGCGATTCAACCAGAGACGGAAGCAAAATCTCAAGGAAAAGAACCATTAGAAGAGCCTAGAACACCTAGAGGGAAATCTGTACTGACACGAGTACTAATCCCGGATTGGATCCCTCAGGACAACAGAAGCATAGAGCTGTTTGTAAATAAAGAAACTGACGAAGCCTTTTGGAGATACAAGACCGAAATACTTAGTGAGGTAGGTATCATCACTATATACGAGTTCAAGGACCCGGATACACCTGGAAAGGTTGTATACCTGGATGAGACTTCAGAAAGAGTCTTTGTGGTGCCTGACCGCGCTAAAAACACATACACATGGAGAGGTGAATTGGTATTCCCTCCATCTAGGACGAACATGAATACAAGTCAACAAGGGGCAGGAACATCATCAGCCCATGGAAATCAAAGAGAGGGAAATAAAGAGAGACCGGAAGTAAGCTTTAATCACCCCATAGGGAGAGATAGAACAACCACAGACACTAATAGAGCGGATAGACAAAGAGATTATGGAATACTAGGTGGTAGGGATGATTTTCCTCTACCTAGACCACGCGAACACGCAAGAATATTGAGACCCACTCAATTAGTAAAATCAATGAAGAATTACTTTGATGGGACAGGAGACCCCTATGACCATGTCGCAGAATTCAAGCAAGTACTAAGAGCCGAACAAGTTGAAGACATGTTCACGCAATACAACGCATTTGGACTAACGTTAAAGAATACAGCTTTAACTTGGTTCCAACCATTGCAACAGAGGCAATTTAGAGACATCCATCACTTTTTAGAGTCATTCATCACTGAATTCTCTAAAAGTGGGATTAGACATGACACGTCTTCGTTGATTCATAGCTTTAAACAGACTCCTCAAGAAACAGTAAGACTGGCAGGACGTACATTTAGACAATATGTTGAACGATGTCCAATGCAAGAGCTACCCTCACAAGCCAAACAAGTGTCATTGTTTCTAGATGGCTTGTTGAGCTCTAAACTACGCTCCTACGTGTACCTAAAAGAACCCAGAACGCTAGAGCAATGTGTAAGAATTTGTATAGACATTGAGGACAACTTAGGAGACGAGTTGGAACTCTCGAAGGTCTATAAGGACTCAGATTTTTCATCTCTAGCATCCATAAAATTGTCTAGCTCAATAGAAGACCTTGCAGAAAAAGTGGCCCAGAAACTAGGAGTTTCTAGTAAACCTAGGGTGCTAATGAACAAGCATTGTTACACCTGTGGTGGTGATCATATGGCAAATGTGTGTCCCAATGCACCACAACCTCAAGCCAACCCTAGTGGCCAATATTGTACAATTGAGAGAAGATACACGAATCATACGGCTCAGGACTGCCCATACAACAAGCAGACCGTGAGACAGAACTACCCACAAGCATACCCGCAGCCAGGTAGGTATCAAGGCCAATACAATGCTCAGCCTTATTACTATAGGCCTCCTCAAAACTACCCATACCAGGCTCAACAGAGACCTCAACCTGTCTTGGCTCAGCAGCCACCCCCACCAGCGAATGTCATCTCAGTCAAATACGCGGCTGCAGAAGAGAATCTAAGTAGGGCCTTAGTGCCTTCTTCACCTTTGATCATAGAGAGTGACCCACACTCGAACAGTTTTGACTCTACGCATGTAGATAGCCCACCCGCTTATTACACGGAGTCACCAGAACATGTGGAGACATATCCTTACGATAGTCCACCAGTGGAACCTAGTTGGGAGCCCGACTACGCTCAGGTGATGTACACAAACCCAAATCCACGGCCCCAATTGAGACAACAAAGACCACAGGGCCCTAGAGGACCATGCTTTAGGTGCCAAGGAGATCACTTCATAAAGGATTGTCCACATCCCCCGATAGCAGGACAATCACAGTACTATAACATCCAAGGCTTTTGTGCCGATTGTGGCAAAGAGCACATAATCAAAGATTGTCCTAAGAACCCTGTTAACGCTTCGAATGTGACACTGATCAATGTGATAGGTATTGTAAATAACGCAGATGGATCCAACCCTACATACGTGCCTATCCAAGCTATAACAAGAGCCCAGGCGCTCTTACAGAACCAACAGCTTAATCAGGAGAAAGTAGCCGGAAGTAGTGAAGTTGCAGAATCTAGCAGTAAAAAGACAAAATCTTGGAAAGATTCTAGAGAAAGAATAAAGAGAAAATGGAGTAAAAAGATAACTGAGTTGGAAGGAAGTTTGAAGGAATCTAGAGCCAAAATCCTAGAATTGACCTCTCAGGAATTAAATCACGAGAACCCAGCTCAGAAATTAGGATCAGTTTTAGCGGAACCCATACCAGAAAATCTAGACATGATGTTTCGGGCATATCAGGCTAGATTAAAAGAGGGACCTCAGGTAGCTGAAATAAGCAAAAACTACCCTCGAGCTGATCTAGAAATTGAGAGAACTAAACTTTGCATGAAGATGGTAGAATTAGCACAAGCTTTGTTTGAAGCCTCTAGATATCTTAATTGGAATAACATGGCAAAACCTGAATTACACTTTCAAGGACTAATGGAGAGGCTAGAATACTTGGTAGAAAGCAAAGAGAAAAAGGATCAGCGTAGGAACCCTATTGTCCCAGAGACACAGGAAAGAAATGCACCATCCCTGTCTCAAGTACCCAACTCAGAAAGTCAAGACAACCTGTCTTCCATACATAGGTACTCACATGAATTTTTGAGAGAGATCCAAGAAGAGAAATGGAGAAAGGAACAAGGAACCCATCCTCCTATTCAAGAAATAGATGACTTGCAGGAACAATTTCCCCAAGACATTCCCTCTATTTACGATGGTGTAGAGGAAGAACAACTGAGTGAACACACAGGCTTTGAATCTAATTCTTTACAAGAATTACCTCAGTTCACAGGACCTTGGGAAGCAAAGTCTATTAGTATGAGAGCACCCACGATAATAGTGAGGAATGAAGAATCAGTAATCCCTAGAAACACGGAAGTGATCAAGAATACTAAAGTACAATGTAATCTCACTCTAGAGGAGTTGTTGAAGGTAAAACCAGAATTGTGGAAACATGTAGCAAATCAATTCCCCGAGCTTGCTACTACTCCCTCACAAATAGGATCACAAAATAAGGTACCAGAAATACCCGTAGAAAAGATCGGAGATGTAATCGAAGGAGAGGAAGGTAACACGTATCTTCCAATAACCCATCAGGGCTACACCACGAAAGCCATCTTAGATTCAGGAGCCGGAGTAGCCATAGCTACCACCGCCTTATGGAAACGTTGGGGTAAGCCAGCATTAAGACCCACCAAGATGAAGCTACAAATGGCTGATGGACACATAGAAAAACCATTAGGCTTACTAGAAGGCATATCACTCACCACTTGTGGTGTAGAATTTGAGCATACCTTTGCCATTTGTGACTTTGCAAAAAACCATGCTTATGAGATGATATTGGGACGACCATTCATGCGTCAGTTGCAAATTGTACAAGATTGGGGAACTAATTCTTTGTACTTGCAACATTTAGGGGTGACTACCAAAGTCAATCTTAAAGACTATTCACATAGAGATGTACCCCCAATACAATGGAATACCATCCATAAGACACCAGTAGAGACGGAATCCGTGCACTCATTAGAATCAGATCCTTCTTGGTTGCATGAGGATACTCATTTATGGATGTGTAAAGTGGCCAAACAAGAGGAAGAAAGGTTAGAAGCTAGGACCTTAGGTGCAGAACAACATCCAAGAACACTTCAAGATCCAGCCTACGCACCTGTAGTATTCCCAGACGAAGAGTTTGAACCCCATGGTTGGGCAGAAATCCTAGCAACCATGGATGTAGCCATCAATGAAGAACAATGGACACCCCACTGTGATGAGGATGGCTATGATATTTCAGTTTTCACGACAGAGCCAATCATGAGTGATTCAATTTTAGAAGAATGTGAACCTAGCGCTGATGCATTTGAGGATGCAAGCGATTTTGATTTAGAATCAATTATCATGGACCCACCCTTTGCATCAGAGGAAGAATATTTTTTCGAGGTAGAGACTCACACTCAGAGACACGAGGAAATTACGAATGAGGTGAGGTTAGCCACGGAAGTGACTAACAAGAGTGAAGGCAAGAAAAGAAAGAATAAAGAAACCATGACAGAAAAAGAAGAATCTTTATTTGAAGTACCCAAGAATTTCAAGAAATATGAAATCGAAGATAGAAGAATCATGGTACGAATGCCTAATAGAAAGGCGAATGACGGACAAGTATATGATAACCGATAGAAAACCAAGAAAATAATCGTAGCCATAGAAGGAGAAGAAGAAAAATGTACATACATAGGGCATGATTTGACAACTGAAGAAGAAGAAGAGCTCGTTGCCCTATTGCGCGAATATAGAGATGTTTTTGCTTGGAGTTACAAAGATTTGAAAGGAGTAGATCCAGATATATGTTCTCATAGAATCCCTATGACTCCAGATGCAAAACCGACAAAACAGAAACTGTACACGTACAATGATAATTACGCTGCGAAGATTAAAGAGGAGATAGATCGCTTGATAGAAGGAGGATCCATTTACAAAATTGAGCATACCGAATGGGTATCCCCCATTGTGGTTGTGCCCAAGAAGAATGGAAAATTGCGTGTGTGTATTAACCTTAAAAAAGTTAATGCCGCAACGATTAGAGACAGTTATCCTCTTCCTATCACGGAACATCTATTGGAAAGAGTTGCGGGCAAGGAAGTTTACAGCTTTCTTGATGGTTTTTCAGGCTATAATCAAGTAGCCATTGCTCCAGAGGACCAACACAAGACGGCATTTGCCACTGAATGGGGCATATTTGCATTTCGTGTGATGCCATTTGGCTTAACAAATGCACCCGCCACTTTCCAGCGAATCATGTGTCATGTTTTTAAGGAATTCTTACGCAAGAGTTTGGAAGTATATGTCGATGACTTATGTGCTCACTCAAATGTAAGACAGACGCATATCCCAGAGTTAAGGCAAATATTTGACAAATATCGAGAATATCAGGTTTGTTTGAACCCAGAAAAGTGCGTTTTCATGGTCAGACAAGGCAAAATTCTAGGACACATTGTGTCAAAAAATGGAATCTCTACGGATGAGGAAAAGGTGAAGGTAATTGCAGATTTACCTAGACCAACTAATGTGAAAGAGGTACAAGCATTTGTGGGCCATTGCGGATATTATAGGAGATTCATACACATGTATGCAATCATAGCCAAGCCTTTGTACTCTCTTTTAACCAATTTCGAATGGACAAATGAATGTGAAAATTCATTCAATGAACTTAAACGACGCTTGTGCTCTGCACCTATATTGACTACCCCAGATTGGAGTAAGCCATTCCATGTACATGTGGATGCATCCAATTATGCCATAGGATGCGTGTTAGCACAACCCACGAATGAAGGTAACATAGATCTCCCCATAGCTTACGCGAGCAGACAATTGAACGCAGCAGAAAGAAATTACACCACGACGGAACGAGAAGGATTAGGGATGATCTACACAGTAAAGAAGTTTAGGCACTACTTGTTGGCCAACAAATTCAAGTTCTTTACAGATCATCAAGCCCTATTGTACTTAGTCAACAAGCCATGTAACACAGGACGACTAATACGTTGGTTTCTATTACTCATGGAGTATGATTTTGAAGTCGTAGTCAGGAAAGGAAAGACACATCTTAGAGCTGACCACCTTTCAAGATTAACCTCAGGCGAAGCTCCTCAAGGAGTAGTGGATGAGTTACCAGATGCATATTTGTTTAATCTGGAGATAGCACCAGAATGGGCTAAGCCTATAGTCCCTATTCTGACATATGGACCCAAGAATCCTAGGATAAAGATCAAAGAAGGAGAGATTACCAAGTCTCAGAGATACCAAATCATAGCAGGAAGCATATATAAACAGGATAATCAAAAGATTCTTGCTTGTTGTGTAGATGAATCAGAACATGCGAATTGGTTGCAATTAGCACACATAGGTGCACTACAGCAACATCATTCGAAACATCGAACATTACAGACTCTGCATAGACTAGGAGTATATTGGCCTTCGATGGAAGCAGATGTCTACAAGTTGTGTAAAGAATGCCATGTTTGTTGTGAAAGACCACCAGTAGAGCATGCTACATTATATCACGTGTCTCTCACACCAGACTGGAGTGAACAATTAGTGACATACTTGAGGACGAACACACTCCCTCAAGGAATGACCTTAGCTCGACAACGCAGTCTAGAGCAGGAAGCTCACGACTATTCACTTATTGGCGATAACCTATACAAAAGAGGACGAGATGGATATCTAAGACAATGTGTTCATGAGAGCGATTATCTGAGCATACTAGAGACTGCACACCAAGGTGTTGCAGGAGGTCATTTTGGACCCGAGAGGATAATCAAAGCCATCCTGTTTGCAGAATTATGGTGGCCCACTCTTCACATGGATGCTCATACCTATGTCAAGAGATGTGATGTGTGCCAAAGAACTCAGTTTCCTACTCGCAGAGATGAAATGCCATTGAAACCCATGATGGGCGGACGTGCATTTTCAAAGTGGGGTATAGACTTTGTAGGACCCATTAACCCCCCTGCAAAAGGTACACATGCTGAATACATTATTGTTGCCACAGATTATCTTACGAAATGGGTAGAGGCAAAAGCCACGAAAAAGAATGATGCACACACAACTGCAAAATTCTTATTTGAGAATGTCTTTACAAGATATGGATTGCCTATAGAGTTAGTGAGCGATCAAGGCACTCACTTTCTAAACCAAGTCATTGAATATTTGTTACAGGATTTTATGGTGATTCACAAGAAATCTGCACCATATCATCCTCAGGCCAATGGTCAGGCTGAAAGCACTAATAAGATCCTTTGTAACGTACTGATGAAACTCGTGAACAACAAACGTTCAGATTGGGACAAACAGTTACACCACGCTGTTTGGGCATATCGAGTGGCCTACAAGATCGTACTCAATGCAACTCCCTTTCAGATGGTTTTTGGTCAGAATGTTGTGCTTCCTTTGGACTTCTTGATACCGACCCTTAAGGTTGCACAAGAACATCAGTGGACCGGCCATGAATTATCAGCAAGAATAATGGACTTGGAACGATTAGGAGAAACCAGGCTAAAGGCAGCAGCAGGAACATACGCAGCAAGGAAACGACAGAAAGCATATTTTGATGCACATGTGAAAGATAAAGGCCTAAAAGAAGGCGATTTAGTTCTAGTATATACGCTAAAGCAACACGCACGTAAGTTAGAAAAGCGAGGTTATGGGCCTATGATCATTAGCAGACTCTCAACAAGTGGAGCAGTACAATTAGCCACTTTAGAAGGAGATATAATGCCTAATTATATTAGTGGTTGTAGAGTCAAGTTATATCAGGAACCTCTTACTGAGGATATGCTTAGACGACTCACGTTGGCAAAGAAGCGGAAGGAGGAAGAAAATAGAATACGAGCGGAAGCTCAGGCAGAAGCAATAGAACGCATTAAACGCATGAAGTTAAGAAGACAAGGACTAGGGAGAGAACATTATAACCATCTGGAAACTACACCCAGATATCCCATGGCCATGTGTCAAGTAAAGTCAACCACTCATCCTAGTATAGTGGACAGGAGACCATTCATTACAGTCAGGCTAGAGCACGGCAACCCTTGCCAAGAGCTCAGGGCTTTAATTGACTCAGGTGCTGCGACTAGTGCGATTAGATGGTCCCACTATAAGGATTCAGGGATAGAAATGCGGCCAATTGAGGCATACCTCATAGGCCTAGGAGGCATGGAAACCCCTTGCATGGGTGAGGTGGACCTTCCTATCCTCATTAAGGAAGTGACCATGACAGCGAAGCTACTAGTGTGCCATGATGACGACCTGATAGAACCCCTAATCCTTGGCCAAGATTGGCTATACGATCACTCAGTGGACCTAAATCTTAGACAAGGCTCCATACAAATTGGAACCTTAGAGCAGAAGCGAGTGATACTGCTTGACTTCCCTAATTGCATTCCGATTGAGGTTTGTAACCCTAGACCCTATGAAACGTATGCGAAGGAAGACCGGAAGATCTTGGGTCAGATCAGTCACGTTACGTCTACTCCAACCCACTCGGGCTTGGCTAGGGACAATTGTCAATCAGAAGAACGACAGGAGATCTTCCCTGGGGCTTCCTGCAAACTAGAAGGGGCAGCTACCCAACCGCTAGGGCAGATGAACACAATCAGCGGTCAGGTGGGTTGCATCAGCGGCCAAATGAGCACAACACCCTGCAGTGCTCATCCTTCCAAACTTGTTGCGGACTGGCCTAGATTAAAGATAAAGAACGAATCACTTCCTAATGGGCAGGTCACGCAAGTGTTGGATCTCCCTTCTTTTCCAAAGTAGAGCGTCCCTTGGACCTCTCAAACCCAACCACGAAGGAGTCAACCACAACAGAGGAACCCAGACCGACGACACCACCAGACAAGGCAAAGAAAGCAGCAGTATCAACATCACAGAACAAGTGGCACGAAACAAATATGGGTGCCAAAAGGACAGCAACCACAGGCTATTGGCAACACTGCAGACGAGAACAAGACAAAGTTTCAACAGAAGCAGAGTCAGTATCCAAAGTCCCCTCGATCTTCTTCTACAAGTACAAATACTCGACAGATTTGGATCGCCAAGAAATACCTTATCCATAGACCCACACCCATGCAGATTTGGGTACCCAAACAATGTATTCTAGCCCAACCCTCTAGCCATGTAATATATACCCCTCCGAAATCTTTTCATCCTTCAATACCACCAAACCCGATACCACTTTTTGTCCCTCAGCAGAAACATACCACCCACTCCAAGACTCTTAGGAAATGGATACTGAAACGTATCCAGACGTCTTCTTGTACCCCATTATCTAACAATTTTCCCACCCCATTTAAACTCCACCCTTGTAATAATTCACCCTCAACCAAAACCTTGTATAAATTCATACACCCAAACCCCACATCATGCATAATAAAAGCTCATCAAGAAATGTATGCATAATCGAACCATGTAGGTGTCTAGAGACCTGCATTAGCTCTGCAAAAAAATCATTGCATCAATCACTTCACGACACTTGGCTACACGGGTTACACATCGGTTATGGAAAGGGATTGCGGTCTCACCTTAATGGGATCATAATTAATTTCCATACTAATGTGTTAATCTTTTGTAGCAGATCTTTTCCATTAGCTCATCAGTCATCATGCAAACCAAAGCAGGACCATCAGAAGCTGGCCCCAGTGCACCGATGGCCACTATTGGAGAATTATTAGCAGAATCTTATCCTACGATGCAACCACCAGAGTTTCAAGGTTTTCCAGGACCCATGCCCATCGATGATCCTCCTAGAGGATATACTGAGAAGATTCATCGTAATTCTCACTGGTTTCAAGGCCTAGCAGGACCATTAGCAGACGCTGATTTCATATTTGAGGCCAATTTGGCATTTGATTTACGCACATGGGCCAAGTACCAGTTCTTTTCACGAGAATTTGAAGGACTGCAGAATACGCAAGATCTAACGCACGTTTGGGCACGAGCGGGATTTACAGAGTATTTTAGCGACCCTCTGCCTAAACCTGATTTTTACAGATGTTTTTACTTGGTAACCACCTTAACGGCTTCAGAGAACAAGGATCTACCCGGCACATTCATGTTACCATCCTTGGTGAATGATCCTCCATTCAGAAGGTTTTATTTGTCTAAAGATTTAATTCGCGCAGCTCTGAAAATACATGGAACGCACACTCCGACGGAGAGAGAACGGCTAGTCCCAGAGCAGATGAAACGTGGTGACGTAACTAAGTGGGAGGATATTTCTGCTATAACACCTGAGCTTTCCAAGCCATTACGGATATGCATGCAGCACTTTGCTTTCCCAGCTCAGGATCGTCTTACCATGCCCCACAAAAGAATCTGGTTTGGATTATACTTAGCATGTACTGGACCGCAAACGGTTGATCTAGCCAGCTGGATAATTGATCAGCTCTATTTGGCACAACATAGGTGGGAGCGAAAGAAGGTAATCAATGGATGCTGCGCCCTCACCAGGATCATATATATGTGCTTGGCGTATGACTTACCAATTGAGCGTGCCATGACCAGTGAGGAACTGAAAGCATTTAAAGGCACCACTAGGAAGGCTAGAAAGTCTAGCAAAGGCAGAGCCGGAAAGCGGATGAGAGGTACTATCCCGTGCCTACAAGTCCCAGAATCACCCTCGCCACAACCATCTCCAGAGCAGTCACCAACCGCAGCCACTCCCACGGTACCACCAATTCGTATACGGTTATCAAGACCAGTTACGCCGGAGGGCACCACCAGTACTGTTGCACCCCAAGCAGCTACAACCACAGAACCTATCACCACAGCAGCTGAACTTCCCACCACTATTGGTGCGGAAGCTTTCTCTTTTCCAATACCCCATTTAGAACCAAGACAAGCAGAGCCACTGGATCAAACTTTTGATTTTGAGACGCCCGATGCATTCTCCAATGAGTTCCAGTTTTCAGAAGGACAATTGTTTTCTCAAGAATTTGAAAGGCCTAGCTACCCTACCACACCCAGGGATCAGCCACAAGGACAGGTCGTGTCCAGCTCTGATGACGAAAGAACAGAAACCGATGACGACGAAGGAGACGACGAAGCTAGCCAGGGAACACAGGAATCCCAAGAGCATGAACAGACAGATGGCCAAGGCCAACAAACAGACACACATGGCGATACAAGTACCCATGAAGATGAAACTTACGAGGCAGCAGCCTACACACTAGCTATCAAGAAGCTGTATAGAACTATGGAAAAAGTTTGGGCACGCAAAAATCTGATAGAGGAAGAGAGTCAAACAATAATAGAACAAGAACTTGTCACAGGCGGATTCGAAGACGCATACATCAAAGGATTCAAAGAGTTAGTCAAATCAGTAGGCTCCAACGAAGCACTCAGGTACTTGCAACGAAAGCCACTACCACAGTTTGACCCCCGCAGAGTACGACTACTTTCAAAGCCCGGCGAATACATTCGTGTACCCACAGGAGCACAGTCTTCAGAACAAGCCAGGGAGGCACGCCTCGTCCCCGAAAGTTCGTTGGCTGTAGAAACCATCTTTGTAGATTCCCCACCCCGCGCTACAGTTGTACAAACCTCAGTGGTCACTGAAGTACCGACCACCCCAACCGCTCCTCTCTCACCGCCCGTCCATCCAGCCTCCCCTCTTCACCCTCCTTTCCCCAGACCAACATCTTCATTCGCCGGTGGTGTTGCAGAAATTGTCTTTACGACCACTCACCCCACAATTCCCGCACCCATTAGCCCTAGTCTACCCCCTCACACACCCACCTTTCTATCCAACCCATTCCTCCATCCATCTTTTCCATCTTTCCCCACAACTCCAAGACCCCTTTTTCCATTCCCACTCCCATTAACCTTCTCCCCCGTCTCACCTCCCCGACCCACTGTAACCCCTCTTTCCCCTTTCCACCAAGCTGCTCCAGCGAGCCCCCCTGTAAATTACCCCTCAACATTTGTAAATCCCGTATTTACACCAGCACGAGCACCCACGATCACACCCATATTCACGGTCACCGCACTAGATACGTCCACTGACATGGACATCTCACCACCCACTGCACCATCACTCACTTCACTCACGGCACAAACATTTTTAGGCACATCACAATTTTCAACAATCACTACATCATCCACCTTCCCACCCCCATTCCCCATTCCTGTTGCATCTACACCAACTGCATCTTCATTTAGCACCCCGTTAATACTATCACCCACTATAGATAATGCATTCCGACAGATGTTCATGTGTATGATGCAAGTAAGAGATGAGTTCACATCTCTTGGTGATAATTATCAGCAGCTGTAGAGGACAACCAATGACTTACAGTCGCAGCTTAATTTATTGTCTATTGAGAATGCCTCTCTGAACACCCGCTACCAGGAATTACGCGAGGCTTATCACAAATTGGAACTAGAAAGCGAAGAAAAGACCAAGGAAGCCACTGCTGACCTGGATAACTTATTAAGAGCCCAGACAGTCCACAATGCAATGCTAACACGAAACATGGGCTTACTACGAAGACACCTAGCAGCTACTAAGGAAGAAAACCAGCGCTTACAGGATCAGAACCGAGAAAACTTAGAAGCAGCGCTTGACCACGCAGACCAACCACTCAGTCCTAGCAGGTTCAAAGCCATTCCTTCAGACTCGATGAGGATGCTGCTAGACGATCATGTGAGATTGCTAGATGAATATGACCGCATGAACGAGGAGTTACAAAAACTCAAAGAAGATCACAAATTACTCCAGTTACGAGAACCGGCACACCAAGACATACCAGCACCTGTGGACCCCTCTCCTGACCTCCTAGAGGAACTCAACTCATTGCGGGCCCAGGTATTGACCCTTGAATCAAGGATTGCAGTATATGAAGCGCCACCAAGGCCAGATTCCCCACCTGAGCTTCCAACGGAGGAAGAAACGGTCACCATCCCGGTGGAGAAAACGTTTGAAGAAGCGTACGAGCCACAACCCATCCCAGGCGGACGCGTCACGGCCGAAGGTCAGATGACGTACAAATTTCCAACCCCCGCGTGGATGAAGACTATTGAGGAACTTGGAACAACGCACTCAGCGAGAGTAGAGGCACAATTACATGCCATGGCGATGATAGAAGAAAGAATATTACAGTCTCCATTCTTTGCTCATTTGGCCCCGCGACGATACATATCTGGGCATGAGCTACAGTATAAACCGTATTTCATGTTAATGGCCGAATACCAGCTAGCCATTGAGAAAGAGACAGGTAAAAAACCATTGCATGCAACTCAATTCGAGGCGGCTGATCTACCACTGGATGCGCAGCAAGGAAAGATCTATCAACCAGAGTGGCGAAAAGATTTACTACAGCAGTATCCAGAAATGATGAGTACATGGGTAAAGGCACCTTTGCATTTGAAGTATAACCCGTGTTGGGGACTAGTACCACGACGCCGCTCCTGGACTGCCTTTGCTATTAAGGTACAAAACAATAAGCAGTGCCAAGACTGGTTGAATTACCCCTATTTTAAGCCACCCATTGAGTTACCAACTGTTGGCTACATGATGGCTACAATTCGCCACTGGCTCGCTAGATTAAAGCATATGGATGATATAGCGGCGCATATGACTGTCAAAATCTTTGACATGATGCAAATGATTTTTAAAGTCTTCCGACGCGTCAAGGCACCACATGTCAACACCCCGGGCTTTGAGCATGGCAATTTTGACCTGGTATATGATATGAGTACAACGCCATCGCTACGGGTGTGTTATGCCTGGCACTACAGAATAAAGTACCTACCGGCGTGCTACAAGCAGACATTCGAAGAGATGTTCACAACCGGCTTCTGGGAATACCATTCAGAGGTATTCATAAGCAGGCCTACACATTTATTACACTTATTTGCCTGTGAACGAATGGTCTATTCCACACACTATCAGCTCCCGCCACCGGAAGAACCGCAACCAATCGACTGGGAGAAACTCGAGGCAGACCTGGCCCGAGGCATTCGTATCTCCGAGCACACCCTCGCTCAAGACCTCCTACAAAACTATATCCGGCAGACCTCACAGCAAGGTTCTGTCAAGGACGACAGAAGCGAGAGGGAGGGGGGTGTTGGAAGGAGCCAGAGGCACAGACGACACGGAAGCATGTAACGACAGAGCAGGGAGCCAGTCGAATCGTTTTTCAAAGAATTATGTTTTCAAATACTTTCCAAAAACCTCCAACAGTGATTTTTATCACTATTGTAACATATGTAACATAGAAAACCCCATTTTGTAATCCATAGCTCCATTTTGTGCAAGCCGAGGAGTCCTCGAGCTTGAGGAGCTTAGGTAGAACAAGCGTATCAATTTTCGTTATTTTTAGACATCGTTTACCCTTCCAAATAGCATCCAGGACCTAATTTTTAACTATGCCGGTCACTAGATGTGAAACCGGTCAAAACTAGTCTAGAAACTATAAAAAGAGCTAGAGAGCTCATTTTTGAGGTGAGCTTGTTGGAGTAGAGAAGAGCTTAGAGCTATTTTGAGCTTGTAAGAGTGTTCTTGAGTAATAGAGTTGATTTCTCACCTTCCATTGTGTCTTGCTTGTCTCTTCGTAGTGTGTGTGTATGTGTGTGTGCATTTCTATGCTTCTCACCTTCACTCTCACTTCATCTCACATTCACGATCTTCATATCACTCCTATCTCTTCCGCGGATTGACATTAAGGAGGTGGAGCTTCTTAACGTGGTTCTCACCATTGTGCTAGAGCAACATGGGGGCACGTCCCTATATAAAGGTATGTAAATTTATCTTTGTGGTTGTCCCTTAGAGTTGTAAATACAATGCATCTCTTCCCTAATCTTGTACTACTCGGAGTTGTCTCATAAAAGGTCGTCCTAATATCATTTTGTAGTTATTGGCTTTTTTGAATCGACATATAGCCAAAGTATGTTTGAACTCTACTCCGTAGGTGGTTAGTTTAATTTTCTCCAATATTCCTAGTGGTCTTTCTACGTGGTCGTCTACTAGTTGAAGCTTCATGCGTGTTGGTCGTAGGGCTAGTTTTCCCCATTTTTTCCAATTTTTTTTTGTAGATATGCCTACACCAGCTCCTATGTCTAAGATGGGTTTAGTCATATATCCATTAAAAGTGACAGGTAAAACAAGTATTTCCCTCATCTCCCTTACTAAATTCTCCAACTTTATCAACTGGGATTTCAATGGTTGATGGAACTTTAACTTCTCTCTTTCCCTTCGTAGGCTCTCCAGTTTTTATTTCAATTGCCCAACTAATTGCTTCCACAATTGGGGTTGGGCTCGTAGTTTTGCTATCAAGAGGCATTGTACCTTAGTCTTCTTGAGCTTTGCTAAGTTGTGTGATGTCTCATCTTGAGACCTATATTCCTTGCCTCTGATCATGGGAGCATGAAAAACTATAGACCCTCTCTCATATTCTCCCATATAATTTGGTAATGTGGAAATGTTGTTTGATTCTTCCCTATTTCTGTCTAACATAGAAACATCTTCATACGCTTCTTCTAAATTTGGTATTGATTGGTGTTTCCCCTGTGTCTAGTTCTTCAAAGGGTGGTGTTAAACTCTCATTCTTTTTCCATCATTCTCCCTGGATCTTGGCCCACAAGTCTTGTGGCCGATTGGCTTCTAGCTCTGGAATTAGAAAAATCTATTCGCCTTGGTTACTCTGTTGTTCCTCTTTACTATGTCCCTCTTTTGGTATTCTTACTTGTTTTTTACTATTATTTTCGAGTCATTCATTGAACTGGCTTTCAGGTATCCTGGTCTCCGGAAGGACTAGGGTAGTATTTTCTAGTGTGCTCTGGGCTATCTCTATGAGCTTCCTACATATTACCAATCTCTCCTTTTCTAGCCCTCCTTGTGGGTAGAGTTTTTCATGTTGTTTAATGCTTTGGTCCTGTCATGATTTCGACAACTACTTTAGTACCTTCCACTAGAATCCACTAGTGGTTGGTATACTCGCCACTTGAGTTAAGTCTCGCTAGTCTCAAGTTAACTCACGTTAACTTGAGTTAGAAGGCTCTAGACCTCCTTGGGCAAAATGCTCTCCCCATGCTCCCCATGGGGTGAACCCAAAACCTCCTCCTTCATAACCTTGAGAGTTAACTACTAGGCTAAGTGGATTGCTTGTTTAAGAGAGCAGGTGGACTTATGCTTAAGTCTAGTCTCGAGATCTTTGGCCATACACACGAGTGACCAAAAGGTGTCTTATTTTAGATCTGTCTGAACCAGTAGGACCCATAGATCATAAACTTACTTTATTACGACATCCATTTATTTAATATTGAAGTTCAATTGATGCTAAGGTTTAATCACTTCTCTAATTTTCATCACTCCTTAGGATGAAATCAAAGTGAAAACTTCAAAAACTCTATGGTTTTTTACAAATTTGGAACATATCAACTATCTTTTGAACTTTAACAGTTGAATTACTTTAAGTTCCAATTGATTTTATTTGATAGCTATCATGTCTTGGGATAGAGTCAAATAAAAGCACTCCAAACCATCCTACTTGGATGCATGAGTCTTTACATCCAAGCTTGTCATTAGGATTCTCTAAGTTTTTCCTAGACTTAGAGTCATTAAGAAAATTTGCAAGTAGCCCTATTTTCTTTCCATTCAAATGAGCAAGAAAATTGAATGCTTGATTTTCAGCAAGCCTACTTTTCCTAAGCAAGACCCCTAATAAGTGATAGCTAAGTATCACTTTCAGGAAAAAATGAATTAGCCACTTGAGTTGCATAGCAGCTAAGAGATTTGCAACTAACTAGTTTGCCATTTTCTTTAATTATCTAAATCGAGTTAAAAAAAATAGATAATGATTAGGAAAGTATATTTGTTCAACTACTTAGCAAAAAATCAGCAAAAAACAATGCTTTGTCATATGCCAATGCATGTTCTTGCATGCAAAAAACATGCAAGTATATTCATGTGTTTGCATGTTTTTTCATTTTCATACACCAAACTTAAATCAAGCAATTCTTGAGCTTACTATGCATGCATCCAAGCATCCATGCACAAACAATATACTTGCTACCTTTCAAAAATATATAAACATACATGTGCACAAACTTGAGTGCATCTTATACTTTTTTCAAGCAAGAAGGAAGTTTATGTGCATAAAACAGTATTTTAAAGGGAGAAATGCACCAACATTCTTTCATTCTCATGCAGTGATATATAGATGCATGCTTATGCTTAATAAGTGTTTCAATATGTTTATGATCTTTCATTTAGATTTCATTAATTTGGATCAATATTATCAGAAATGAAATTTGCTACCATACTTCAATGATAATAAAATGCAACCTACATTAAAGCATAGAGCAAAAACAAATATTGAAACCAAACATTAACTTGTAAAATACTTATCTTAAGATAGAGCTACATCCGTCCATTCAACATTCTTAATAGATGTTGCATAGGATAGGTTCTTGTTGCTATCGGAACTCGTGTTGGTCTAGATAGGATCAAGCTTGGAATTGCAAAATTCAAGAATAGTCTATGCACTCATTGAAGATAAAACACTCTTTATCTTATGAACACTTGGGATTGCTAAATGACTAAGCATAGTCATTAGAGCGTGGGACCATCCATAGAGTCGCGCCTCGATTCCCTTGGCAACCAGAGGAAACTTTTATGGTTGCTGTAGAGACCATACAATAAGTAATTGAAAAAGTTTTATTCGTGATCAGATGATGGAGGAGTGGTCCAAGGCATCAATCATAGAACACAAGATGGAGGTTGTGAGCTTGAATCCAAGTTCTTGCATATGAGTGGGACAAATTATTTTTGCTTAGAGATCGGCAAACATCCGATCACAGACAACATAACATTCATCAAGATGGGTGCTTGCTTCAAAATTCGAACAGATAATCATCTTCTAAACGATCGCTTTGCATGCGATAGGTAGGCGAATCGATGCCCCCATCTCCAATACCCGGGTACTAAGCCATTAGCTGAGTTTGCAAGTTGGATGAGGAGTGCTTCCCTCATTGGTATACACTTGGTTCGAGTGTGCATGGCAATATCTTTTATTCAATTCATCCCAAAAAGTGCTGCGTGAAAAGAAATAGTACAACAAACTGCCCAAAGATATATCGTGAGCTGTATTGTAGTGCGGCGATGAATAAAATAGCACACTAAAAATTTAGCTCTTCTTTTTCACAAGAATAGCGTGGTGCAACAGAGTACATGCTGGGCCTTATGATCAGGTCATGAATTCAATGCTTGGTTGGCTCAAGAGTACCTAAATCAAAGAATAGGCATTTTACCATTGCTCTTATTCTGTAATAAACACATCATATTCACATGAGCAATATGTAACAACGTTTGACATTGTGGACATGATAGATGCATCCGTTTGTTGTGCCTGCAAGGAGCACCTGTTGCCCATTGAGGAATCAAATCTCAATAATAATACAGATTGCAATGTCCCAAGAAATTCATAAGGCTTCCTGGTTAGAACAGGACTTTCTTGGATGAGGTTGCATGTTCAAGACTTGCGTATGCTACATGCGTGAGCTTTTAAATGAAAAAATTTGTTTGCTCCTTTTAAGCTTCTCTTCGAGGAGAGGATAGACACAAAATGGAAATCGAAAATGCTTTTCGGTTGCCAGCTAAGATGAATAGAATACAAATAGCTTAAGAAGAAGGTGATGTGGCCATCAAAATCACCATGGAACCTTGAGGAAGATGATGAACTTAGCAAAGTCGCCATGAAAGCTTGCCTAGAGCTCTGATACCAATGCAAGAAACTAAGAATTATGACCACCATGTGCTATAGAGATGACTCTCCTCCCAACGATTTGCCTGTATGTATAGATGCTTGAATCAACGAGGACCACAAATGTAACTAGAGTCCACAAATACATGTGCAATCTCCTCCACTACTTTAATATCTTCCACTAGAGTCTACTAGTGGTTGGAATGTTCTCAACCATAGCTTTAGTACCTTCCTCTAGAGTCCACTAGTGGTTGGTGTACTCGCCACTTGAGTTAAGTCTCACTAGACTCAAGTTAACTCATGTTAAGTTGAGTTAGAAGGCTCTAGAGCTCCTTGCGCAAAAGACTTTCCCCATGCTCCCCATGGGGGTTTAACCCAAGACCTCTTCCTTCACAACCTTGAGAATTAACCACTAGGTTAAGTGGATCACTTGTTTAGTGAACATGAACTTATACTTAAGTCTAGTCTCGCGATCTTTGGTCATACACGTGAGTGAGCAAACAGTGTCTGTTTTTAGATCTGTCTGAACCGGTTGGACCCTTAGATCATAGACTTACTTTAATACAACATGTCTATCAAGGATGCACAATCTATGCCAAAATGGCTACAAAAGACATTGCAAGATAGCAAGTTGCGTTCTCCTTTACTTGATAAAACAAGATCAAGCTCTCACCATGCATCAAGTTACTTTGTGGGTGTATATCTTATTGCAATTGCATGTAATTAAGAGCCACGCACTTGTGAAGATGCATGTGATGATTCAAATTGGATGAGCGCAATGCAATTAGAATTGAATTCTATCACAAAAAATTATACTTAGGAGTAATGTGAATTGTCGAAAGGTAAGAACGTCATTGGTACTAAGTGGGTTTACAAAATTAAAAGAAAATCATATGGTAGCACTAATTGCTACAAAGCTAGAATATTTGCAAAAGGTTATGCACAAAAATATGGAATATATTGTGAGGGGACTTTTATACCTACTTCATACATGATTACCATTCATTCTATGATTGCATTGGCTATCCATCATAGTTGGAAAGTGCATCGATTGACTATAAAAACAACTTTCTTGAATGGCAATTTGCAAGAAGAGGTCTATGTGAACCAACCCCTTGGATTGACCATCAAAGGTCAAGAACATCTCGCATAAGGCTTTGTATGGACTTAAGCAAGCTCCATGTGCATGGTATGACAAGATACATAAGCACTTGATTGCTTTTGGTTTTACATGTAGTCCAATTGAAATTACACTTTATGTATGCATAAACAGGGCTAATGTTATAGTGTTTGTTCTTTATGTTGATGATATTCTCTTGATTGGTTCATGTGATGAAAAAAAAGGCATGCTTATGGTTGATTTGTAATAGGAATTTGGTGTCACATATCTTGGCCGTTTGGAGTATTGTCTTGGCATCTTGTATCTCTATTGAAGGGGAAATTGTTGTGCATCAAGCAAAGTATATTGAGAAACTACTTCAATGTTTTGTGTTTTGATGATTGTAAGGCTATTTCAACACTAGTGGAAATGATTTAGGTTCTCAATTAAGAAGGCAATGATGAATTTGATACTTTTGTTTATCAATAAGTTGTGGGATGTTTGACATATGCATGTAACACAAGGCGGGACATAACAATATGTAGTTTCCCATAGATCATACATATTCAATGCCTTTAAAATCTAAAACTAAGAGCTCGCATACCAAGAAATCTCTCTCATAGGAGTTCCAAAGCAAAATGAACCTCCAAGAGCAATTCGGGTTTATATGATGATATTGTGATGCTTTGTGTTTTGATATTTTAGGGTTGATAACCTCTAAATCTCAAATTTTTCTCTTGATGAAATTTGAAGAACTTTTTTTTACCTATGCAACAACACTTAGAACACCTAAATCGAAGGTATGAAGCTCAAAGATACAACAAAAACAAGCATCCATTGTCATTTTCATCTTCACCTGCAACACCTTTGTTTTGTATTTTGGATTTTTGGAAGCTTAGTGCTCTAAATTTGAACCTATATTCTTTTACAAAGTTGTAAATGCTTTTGCAAGCTATGCATAAAAAGTCTAATATTTTTAATCCGACCTCTAAAACTCAAGTTGCAATAAAAATTCTAACCTATTGTCCAACTGATTGTAGATTCGACTTCTACATCCCTCTGAGTTTTTTGAATTTCTGTAGCATAAAACTCCAAACTAGGTCTTATGCCCTTCTAAAAATTTATAATTCTCTATGTAAATTATGCAATAAAATTAAATCACATCAATATGAACTCTTTAGTTCGAGTTATGACCAAAATACGAATGTGCTAACAAGAAGGTGTTGACCTGCACATTCATCTCTTGTACCCTAAGCTTCCATTGAAGCTTATTGCACACCAACCTTCAACAGGCTATAATACCAATGAAGGTCTTTGGTGGGCTGAGCAAGAGGAGCAAGGAGGAGATGGAGGGAGAGAGAGGAGAGGAGAGATGTGCACACATGTGTGAGAGCCTCGAAACCCACACAATGATCTTCTTGACGCAATGTTCTATAGAAGATATATGTATATGAATATAGAGGTAAGGTTATGTGACTCTTACATCCCCAACACAACAAAGGAAAACCTATAATTCATGGAGAAGCCATGGAAAAATAAGTAGGAATGGATGAGGAATGATGGATATTTCAGCATGCAAGTTCCTTTGTAATATACATCATGGAGCTACAAAAAGAAAAGACAACTTAGGAGCAAGGGCACGAGTTTAAGAGGAGATGAAGCTTGGATTCCCAACATCAAACAAGAGGGAAAATTTCCATTTACTTCTTTTCTTTGGTTGCTTATATTTTCTTGTTTCATAGAACAAAGATGGTAAGAATATGGTATATGGGCATGGATGCACAATGAATCGTGCATACACAACATTTGTACCATTCATTAGATTGAAGGAAGGATTGAAGGATTATGTACGATTTTCAAAGTTTTAAGGTTTTATTTTCTCCTTTTATTTTTATAATGTTTCTTTGATGCAATAATAAAAGTATATGTGAAAGAGCAAAAAAATGTATTTTTTTAGAAAAATCAAACTCTTGCAAAATTGCATGTTGTCGCATCATTTTAAGATATCCAGGATGGCTTAAAATTCTTGTTTTCGACTTATATGTGTTCTTTGGAGCTTTTTATATAGGTATATAGCTTAAAAGTTGAGAATCTATCTCCAACTTTCCTTTGGTAGCATCCAAAGTAGACACTTCAAACACTATTTCTAGTCTAATAACCAGTCAACTTTTGATGGGTCCTTCTCTTCGCTCGAGTGTCAAATTTTGATGACTTTTAGTTTGTTGGATATTTCTTCTTGAAAATTTCCAATAACATAAAGATCAATGGAAATGGAGGAGATCTAATAGGTATGTGGTAGAGAATTTGTTCTCAAGAGCCACCCCTTGACAATTGCAAAAATGAAGTTGGCAACTTCTTTTGAGATCTTCTTTGTATTATTTCACTTCCAAAATTGGCGGGTAGGTGTATAGTTGATTTATAATCCTTTAAAGCTTCTAGAATTCACTAGTTTGAGTTAGAAAATTAGATTTTAGCATAAATTTTGTAATTGCACAATTTATAAGCACACATTATCCCTGTATTGGGTTCACCCAAAGGGGAACCACATTCATTGTTTTTTTGTAAATTGAGGAGGCGAATATCACCTACCTCAACCATTTCATTGTATTTTGAAAAGGAACAGGGATTGAGTGCATCAAAGGGGATGGAACTGGGTGGCTATATGTGCACATGCACATGCATAATTTGTGAGTTATTTCATTGTCATCCATATATGCACCATCATGGCATAGGCTACTTATGTGTTAAAACAATGCTAGAGATTTTTTAAAGGAAGAATTCAACTCTAACTCTAGTAGTTAGAAAAATTAGAATAAAAGTACATGAAAATCATGAAGATTAGTATGCTCAAATACCTTAGTACAATCATAATGATAGATTTCATTTAGTCTTTGATTTATTCCAAGAGGATTAATAGTTAAAAGCTTAAGAAGTTAACCTTAAAGATAATGCCTAAAAGAAAGTTTTAAGTATCCAATAACCATGGAATCATTCCAAAGAGGATAAAGGAAAAATAACTTTTTTATCTTAGACCAATTCCAAAAAGAATTAAGAGTTAATTCTAAAGTATAACTTGGAAGTGATATTAATAGTCCGAGCTAAGCAACAATCATAGAAATGTTTTAGAACTTGCCTAAGGGTTCATATATGCTTACATCAATTTTGCTCCTTATGAATAGATAGGAGTAGATTATGCAAGGTTAGCCAATCTCATGGAGTTCCTAAGTAAGACCAAACCAAAGATAGTGGTACTTGAGTCTTATGATTTGTATAGGCAAAGGTGTATCAATCTTGAAGAGTTTTCTAAGGTTTGGAATTTGAAAAGCATTAGTGGATGCTTATACTAGGAAATTGAAAAGCATTAGCAGATGCTTGGACTTGAGTAGAGGGGGAGATCTCTAGGAAGTCCATGGCGTAAGCCAATGAGCTTTGTAGATTAAGAAAGAGGTCTTAAGATGAGGACTAAGTCTTTATCGCTGTCACTTGATCAACACCAAATGGTCAAACTTGGATTAAGATTATCCAAGTAGGTGCAACTGAAACTACTACAGATTTTGCCAAGGAATTAGCAATAAGTTCATGAATGACTCATGAAATGGGAAAATATTTACTTCTTAAGTAAAAGATCCTAAGTAGGATTGGATTAGATATTGAAAGAGTTTTTCAAGATGTAAAGGGATCAAGAGATATCCAAGGACTTACAAGTTAAGCTAAGTCTATTTTTGTTGCTTAAAGTATCTTAAGATCAAATAAGCAGCCTTGCATGGTTAAGGTCAAAACATGAAAAAGAAAATGTTCAAATTTTGGAGCAAGATGTTTAGTTGCACATAGGCTCAAAGTTATTAGAAGTTGGCATAGAGACCAATTTCTTGTACAAGGTTTTGAACTTTGGAAAGTTGAGCTAAAGCAAAAATAACCACATGATGTTGTGGGTGTGGGCTTGATGACCCGAAACATTAGGCTTTGCATCAACATCAAAGTAGGTATGGTGATATGGGGTGCCATACTTAAAGGTGACAATTGCTTAATTTTAAGTTCAAGTCTTTGAGTGTCCTAAGTTGGATCTTTGTGAAATTCATTAAAGTTGGGTTGACAAAGGATCCTAAATCTCATAGTGGACATAATAGTCCTCTAATCAAGAAAGAGATTAGTGGATGTTGGTTGGAAGTGGACCATATGTTTTTTTCAACTTTAGTAAATTTTCATTTATCCAAAGCAACTTCAGGTGAATTTCAAGAGATTTCTCAAATTCTTGAGAGAGTACACCCATTTTTTTAGGTCCATGTAGAAGTGGTGTGAATATATATATCAAGGATAACAATTTGACTCAAGACACCTAGAATCCTCCTAGTTCATGTGTTTGTGCGATGGATGCCCAATTCGCACAGAGAGAAAGAATGCATTAGTTAGAAATGTTTATTCCACCCTTAGCATTCTTTCCATACTTTGCACTAGACTCAAATGATCAAGTGCAAATCTGTTGGTGTAAATTCAAACCCTTCACACTTGGCTAAGCATTGAAGGAGTTTTTTGTGTAAAGGATCATATGAACCCTTGCTTATGAGCTTTTACCATTAATTTTTTATAAAAGTCCTTTTGACTTGAAGGAATATTGTAAGTCCACATATCTCGTGGAGGTTGAAGGTCTAAAAGTCATGAATCTTGCTTGTTAAAGTCACTCCTAGCTTAGAGGAGTACTTTATCCATTTGAATTTAAAATTCAAACTTAAAGAATCTCTCTATAAAAGAGACTTGTAAACATCATATTCATGGCAATGATCATGTATACCATTGTTACATAATACATTACATTGTTGATTACATCTATCTTCATCTCTACCATGTTCACGCAAAATAGTTTACTTTGAATGCTCATATCTCATTCATTTTCTCCATCATTTTCAAAGATCTATAGCTTCTTAGAACCAGCTCAAAATCTACTACAAGTTGTCAAAGTTTGAAGAAGTTTCATTTAGTTAATTGAGAGAAAATCAACTCAAAGTGGTCACTGGTCATACTCTACAGAGTTCCTAAAATATCAGGGGTAAGCTTCTACTTGCTAATGACATTGCTCAAAGTATAGTCTATCATTTTAAGTGATTCCACTTGGAATCACTAGCTCTCTAAGCTAATTAGATAGCCTGAGAAGGAATTTTTCTAATTGCTACTCTACTGTGAGTACTGAGCAAAACATCCAACATGTGTCAATACCAAAATAGCAATTTTTTGATCACTAGTTAGTTGCAAACTTATCTGTTTTGATCAAATTGTTTGAAGCATCATCTCCAAAGCACATAGGCACTTATTTAGTGTCATTGGAAAGCTAAAAGGTCCTACAACACAACTCCAAAGTAAAATAGGGTAGGTACAAAGTAGGGATTAGTAGTACCAACTCATTTCTTGAGATGTCCATCCATCTTTCCCAACAGTGGTATCAGAGCAATTTGAGGTAAAATGGGAGATGGTTTCCCTTCTTTTATTGATAAATTGGATAGGAACAATTACCAAGAATGGTCCTTGAGGATGAAGACATACTTCAAAAGGAAGGAGTCTCTATGGATACATATCAAGAGATGAGGAGATGCCCATTTTTAGAAGCGAAGGACAACCTACAAGAGAGGAGCTTGAAAGACTCAACTCATGGTGTGCCAAAGATGCATTAGCAAGGTGATACTTACTTAACTCTACCTCTGACTTCCTTCTTCCACACATTAGGAACTGTAAAACATCCCAAGAGACTTGGGATACATTGTCTTCATATTTTTCTTCTAATACAAGAGCAAGAAAGAATCAATTGTGCATTGAGTTTACCACTCAAAGGAAGCAACCCAAGCAAAGTGTTTCAGATTATGTGACCAAAGTCAAAGATGTAGTTGATCAATTGGCAAGCATAGGAGAGGAGATTGAAGAAGAGCAAATTGTGAGACAAGTGATCAATCGCATCAAGCCAAATGACAAATGGGAAAGCTTCACAACTGCCATGGACTTATACATGGACATGCAGATTCCAGATCTTACCACACTCATGGGGAAACTCTTTACCCATGAAGCCAAGCTCAACAAAAATGGAGAACCATCAAGAGGTAATAACTATTCTGCCCTATACACATATAAAGGCAAGACTAAAGAGAAAGGAAAAGCAAAAAGATTGAATATGAAGGTAATACTTCTCAAGCTAACTATGCAGGGAGAGGTAGGAACTCAAGAGGTAGGGGCAGAGGAGGTAAGCAAGGTAGGGGGAGACCCTTCAACTCTTCCCCATGCAACATATGTGGATTGTCTAATCACACTACAGATGAGTGCTACAAGAACTTCAAGAATCAGAGATGAAGAGGATATCAAAGAGGTGGCCACTCACAATCAAGAGGAAGATTCAATCATACTCAAAGCTACAACAACAATTACAACAATAACTACCACTGTGACTACAAATCAAGGAAACACTACAACAATTACACGGAGGATGGATTCCCTTCTGATTATGAATATGACTTCAAAGCAAGGTATGAATGATGAACACCTCTTCTATATTGACTCACGTTGTTCAAACCATGTGGTAGGCAATGTATCTCTTCTCTTTGACCTTGAGGAACCCAAGGGAAAACACCAAGTACAAACAGGTGATGACACCAAGCATTCAATGGTCAAGGTAGAAAATGTTAAAACCTTTGATGGGAATAGAAATCTATTGAGCATGGTTCTTTATGAACCTACAATCACCAAGAATTCCATCAGTGTTGAACAAATTGTGGAAAAGGGTTTGCAAGTCAGGTTCAACAAATATGGAGCATTTGTGGAGGATCCCTAACATGGATTCAAGAGAATCGCCAAGGGAGAAAAGACAGGTAGAATATTTACATTTGAACTTGAAGATACAAGGAATATTGCACTTTATAATTACAAGGATCAAACATTATCAGAACTTGAGATTTGGCATAAAAGATTAGGGCACATTGGTGAGAGAACCTTAAAACAAATATGTAGAGATCAATGTGTGCTTGGGATACCTAATGTGTCCAAGAAACACATGATCTATAAATGTGGTGCATGTCAGTTTGGTAAATCTCACAGGTTATCCTTCTCAAAGAAAGGATATATGCATGAGGATTACTTGGAGCTTGTCCACACAGATGTGTGGGGACCAAGCAAGGACCCTTCAATTTTTGGCTCAAGGTATTATGTGTCTTTCATTGATGATTTCAGTAGGTGGACTATCTTGTACTTTATGAAGCACAAAGATGAAGTGTTCAGTTGCTTTAAGAAGTATCTTGCACTTGTCGAAAATCAAACAGGAAGAAGCCTAAAAAGACTAAGGTCAGATGGACGAGGTGAGTACTTCTCAAATGAATTTGATGCATTCTTGCAGGATAGAGGAATCAAAATGGAAATTACAACAAGGTATACCCCTGAGCAAAATGGGGTGGCAGAGAGGAGAAATAGGTTGATTGTTGAGACAGTTAGGTCAATGCTAAATGAGAAAAGGTTACCTAATTATTTGTGGGGGGAGAGTGTATCTACTACCACTTATCTTATTAACAGGTTTCCATCCAAATCACTTGATGGGATGACCCCATACGAAGCATGGCATGGTAGGAGGCCATCACTTGATCATTGCAGGATCTTTGGATGTGTTGATTATGTGCATATCCCATCTCAAATCAGAGGTAAGCTAGACCCTAAGGCAGAAAAGTGCATCTTCATAGGGTATGATTTAAATCAGAAAGTTTACAGATTTTATAATCCATCCAACAAGGGTTTTATGGTCAGTAGAGATGTTGTGTTTGATGAGAATGATTCTTGGTTTGAAAGTGAATGCAGGAAGGTTAAGTTGCCATATGACTTGGAAGAGGAGTTTCCAAGCCTCACCAAGGAGGAGCCAAGGCAAATTGAAGATATCAAATCAGACTATGAGGACATCATCAACCTAGAAGAATTCAAGGCATGGAAATCAAAGGGCAAAGTCAAGATGAAGAGGTTGGATAATACCTTAATCATCCAACCAAGCTATAAGGAGATCACAAAGGGAGAGCAAGAAGCCAATCAAATATGGTTATGACACTTCTTTAGTTACTAAGCACTCTATTTATCTTGCTAAGGATTTATCATCTGAGGAACCTACCTCATATGAAGAGGCAAAGACCAAGGCAGAATGGAAGGACGCTATAGAAATAGAAGCACTCAAGGAGAATGATACTTGGGAGCTAGTGCCAAAGAAGGAATCAATGAAGGTAATTGGTTCTAGATGGATTTACAAAGTCAAGAAAAACTCAGATGGATCCATAAATAGGTGTAAAGCTAGACTTGTGGCTAAGGGTTTTGCACAAACTCAAGGAGTTGATTATGAAGAGACTTTCTCATATGTGGCAAAAATGCCAACCATCAGGGTATTGGTAAGTGTGGCTACATCAAAGAATTGGAATATGTACCAATTGAATGTAAAAAATGTTTTTCTTAATGGCTGGATTTCAAAGGAGGTTTACATGGCTCAACCTCTTGGCTATGAGGACCCAAGCAAGGTAAATTATGTATGCAAACTAAACAAAGCTCTTTATGGATTGAAGCAGGCACCTAGGGCATGGAATCCTAGGTTGACTACATACCTTCAAGATAAAGGATTCATCATGAGCGAAGCAGATATTTCTCTTTTTGTCAAGAGAAGTAATTCAAAGGTGATATACCTATGTGTGTATGTTGATGATATCATACTTACAGGTAGTGATGCCAATGGCATCAAATAGATCAAGCCCCTAATGATGCAGGAGTTCAAAATCAGTGATCTAAGATCACTAAAATATTTTCTTGGACTTGAATTAGTCTATACACATTCTGGAATTTACATCACTCAAAGAAAGTATGTGCAGGACATGTTGAAGAAGTTCCACTTGGAGAATGCCAAGATAGCTAGCATTCCTATGGAGGTAAACCAAAAACTAAGTGCTCATGAAGGTGATTTACTTGAAGACATTGCAGGATATCAAAGCATAGTAGGAAGCCTAAACTATGCTACATTGACAAGGATTGATATTGCTCATGGAGTGAGTGTCTTAAGTCAATTCATGCACAAACCTAGAGCACCTCACTTGGAAGCTGCCAAGAGGATTTTGAAGTATCTCAAGGGTACTCAAAATCAAGGTTTATACTTTCCATATACTTCATATTTGGACATCAAGAGATACTCAAATGCAGATTGGGTAGGTTGTAAGGATGACAGGAGGAGTACCTCAGGTTATATCTCTTTTGCAGGTGATAAGCCCATTTCATGGTCTTCCAAGAAGCAACCTACTGTTGCTTTATCTTCAACAGAGGTTGAATACAGGGGATTAGCCAATGCTACACAAGAAGCCATATGGATTAGATTGCTATATTTAGATTTGGGGCTACATTCTAACTCACAAATGATTTTTGGAGACAATACTAGTTCTTTACACCTTGCAACAAATCCGATCTATCATGCAAGAACCAAGCATATAGAAGCTCACTATCATTATGTGAGAGAGAAGCTATTGAGCAAGGAAATTCAACTAGCATATGTGTCCACTAATATGCAATGTGCATATTTATTGACCAAAGCACTTGATGGTACTAAACTTTGCAGGTTTAAAGCTATTATTGGATTGCAGGACATTCAAGAGAATTGATGAAGAAGACAAAGCCAAGATGTTTGGCTTGAGGGGGAGTTGTTGGTGTGAATGCAAAGCCTTCACACTTGGCTAAGCATTGAAGGATTTTTTTGTGCAAACAATGGGAGGATCATATGAACTGTTGATATATTTAGGTAGTGATGTGTGTGAACACTCTAGGACTGTCGGGGCACTTTTTTCCCTCTTTAGGAGGTTTTTTTTTCCCGGCTTGTATATACACCTACTGCCCTAATGCGCTACATATCTTTGTACATTCTCTAGTAATACATTCAATATTGTGTGTTGTGCCCCAAGCTTCTTCTTCTTCCTTGTGTTGTTCGCATGCTTTTGTAGACGTCTAACTCCAACAATTGGTATCAGAGCAGGTCGTCGCTTCATCTAGGGCATCGTCTATACCTCTCCGATTGTAGTCTCATATTTGCACAAAATTTGGTGTGCATACTCAGGGTGTTTCAGAGATCAAAACATCTTCGCTTTGTGGTGTTGAAATCGTGATTTGAGCTCGTTTCGGCCTCCGAACACACTATTGTAGTGCTTGTGCAGGCTATTTCATCTTTTTTGTGCCAAAGGTATATACCAGTTTTGGTTTGCCAATATAAGCATCTCGAAGTCTGCTACAGGTCTAGCAGAATTGGTCTGGGCAATTTTATTCAACTTTTTGAGATAAAGTCAATTTTACGCATCAAGGTATTTTAGTCACTGGCCATGGCTAAAAGCAGTGATGTATTCCATAAGTTGGCTCTTGAGGATAAGTGGGATGGTATCAACTACCCGTTATGGTCTTACATGATGCGACATGTATTGGTTGAAAAAGGACTGTGGAACATTGTGCAAGGAGTTGAAAAATGTCCTATCACACCTGCAACTGTTACAACTGCAGGTACTGAAGCTGATGCAGAAGGTGTTGAAGATGATGATATTCTGCATATTCCTGTTTTTGTTGTGGTTTTTGTTGCACCTATTGTAGAGCAGATTTGTTGGGATGGTAGAGATGCTCAAGCACATGCATTGATAGCTTTGTCTGTCAAATGTGTCATTATTCCTCACATTCGCTCTTGCAAAACAACTAAGGATGCTTGGGATACACTTAACACATTGTACCAAGTTAGGAATGAGGCTCGTGTTGCTTACCTCCGAAAACAGTTGGAAAGTGAGCACATGAATGAAGGTGATTCTATGGACAGTTTCCTAATAGAGATCAAAAACTTGAAGGAACAGTTGATTTCTGCTGATGAGGTTATACCAGATAGCTCACTTGTGCAGACTGTTCTGAATGGTCTTCCTCATTCATATCAGAGTTTTGCTTCTACTCTTCGGTTGATGATGAAAGGAAATCTAAATGCCTTGTCATTTGAGGAGTTAGTCTTTGTTCTATTGCAGGAAGATCAGTCCAGACAGAACAAGTCAATTATGCATGTTGCAGATCAAGCTTTCCTGGCTAGTCAGAAGGGCAAAGGAAAATGGAGCTCTTCAACTAGTAAGCAAAAATCTGCTAATTCTGCACAATCAAAGAGGGAAGACAAAGATGAAAAGAAATCAGAAAAGCAGAAATCGTTTTGCAAGTACTGTAAAGGAAATGATCATACCATAAAGAACTGTACAAAACTAGCTGCTAAAGAGGCAAAGAAGAAAGAGGCTAGAATGGTAGTTGCAGAAGCCTCTACACCAAAAACAGAGTCTGCTAATCTTGTGCAGGAAGAAGAATGGGCGTTTACTACTATTTGTAGTTTTGACCCATCTTCTCATGAGCAGTGCATGTTTGCAGTAGAGTCAGATGTTTGGTACTTTGATAGTGGTGCAATCAAACATATTACCTCACAGCGCAATTTCTTCTCTTAACTCGAGCCTGTCCCTATGGGGAATACTGTTACATGTGCCAACAACTCCTCTTATCCTGTTATGGGAGTTGGTAAAATCATTTTGACTACTGCTGATGGTAGTTCTTTCACTTTGTCAGATGCTTTGTTTGTGCTAGGGATCAAGAAAAATCTGTTATCAGTTTCTACATTAGCCAAGATTGGCTTGGTTATGAAATTTATTGATGACAGATGTACAGTTCCTAATCTGTCAAATGGCGATGTGATTATTGTTTATGGCATTTTATGATTGTTTGCTATATAAGCTCATAAACTATGAAAGATCTATAAATGATTTGGCATGTGTAGTACATGATTCTCAGGCTATGTTAGATGCAAAGCTTTGGCATGCACGATTTGGTCATCTGAATTTTGCTAGTTTGCTATGCCTGAAGAAATTTGAAATGGTGTCCTCTTTGCCCAATATTGAGGCACCCAGAAAACATGTTTGTGAAGGCTATATTTTGGGCAAAATTTTTCCAAAAGATGGTTCAGTTCAGGCTACTCAGAAATTGCAGCTTGTACATAGTGATGTCTGTGGTCCTATGTAGACACCTTTTGGAAATTACCTTTACTTCGTGACTTTCATCGATGATTTTTTCAAGCATGCATGGGTATATCCATTGAAGGCAAAGTCTGAAGTGTTCATGTGCTTCAAACAGCTTTTGGTTTTGGTTGAAAATCTATCAGCATGTAAAACGAACACCCTCCGTTCTGATCGAGGGGGGGAATATATGTCTTTTGATTTTAATGCACTTCTGGCTGAACGTGGGATAACACCAGTGTATAGTGTCATATACACCTCAACAAAATGGAGTTGCTGAACGAAAGAATAGGTCACTCATGGAGATGGCGAGGTGTATGGTCAAGAGTCAAGCTTTACCACATAGTTTCTGGCTTGAGGTTGTCATGTGTGCAGCATATGTACTTAACAGGTGTCCCACTAAAGCACTGCAGTCTATCACTCCATATGAGGCTTGGCATGATCTCCAGCCATCTGTTGCTCATATGCGTGTTTTTGGTTGTTTGGCATATGCATTAGTGCCTGAACAACATCGCAAAAAATTGGATGATCAAGCAATAAAATGTATTTTTGTTGGGTATAGTTCTGAAAGTAAAGGCTATCTATCGTCTATATCATCCATAGACTAAACCCATTCTGGCTAGTTGTGATGTTGTTTTTGTGGAAGATGCTATTCAGCCATTGCTTTCATGTACTAAGGAGACATCTGTTAGCTCCAAAGACATGTATAATACTTTGCTGCCTCTTTTTACAGGTGGACAGTCTAGTGCTAGTCCTAATGAGGCAAACATATCGTACTCGATCAGGCTCTCATAATGCCTCTTTTGCATCAGATTGCTATGCTATGGCTGCATCTAGTCTCTGTGATGAGAATGAGTCTATTTCATTTGATGAAGCACAAAATTCAGAAAATTGGATGGCTGCTATGCAATCTGAATATGATGCTATAATGAAGAATGGTACTTGGTCTTTATGTGACTTGCCTCCTGGCAAGAAGGCCATTGGCACAAAGTGGGTTTACAAGCTGAAGCGTAAGCCTGATGGAATAGTTGACAGGTATAAGGCTAGCCTTGTTGCAAAGGGTTATGCATAGGAAAGAGGCATTGATTTTGATGAGACCTTTGCACCTACATGTCGTATGACTACTGTTCAGAGCATCTGTGAACTTGCAGCCCATCATGATTGGAATGTACATCAGTTGGACATTAAAACTGCATCTCTGAATGGTGACTTGCATGAAGAAGTTTATGTTTTTCAGCCTCGTGGCTTTGTGCAGAAAGGACATGAAAACCAAGTGTGCAGGTTAAAGAAGGCATTATATGGTTTAAAGCAAGCACCACGTGCTTGGTATGAGAAGATACATGCCTTTCTGATTGCACATGGTTTTGAGAACAGTCCAACCAAAAGCACCTTATATGTTAAGCATGCTAATCATGTGCTTCTGATCATTGTTGTCTATGTTGACGACATGCTGCTCACTGGTCCTATTGAGAAGCATATTGCTGATTTTAAGGCTGCTTTGCATGCCTCATTTGAGATGTCTGATTTGGGGTATTTGCATCACTATTTGGGAATTCAATTTATGCAAGTTGATGGTGGAATGGCTTTGTGTCAAACGAAATATATTGACACATTATTGTAGCATTTTGGCCTTCAAGACTGTAAGCCTATTGCCACTCCTATGGAGATAGGTTTACAATTGAGCCTTCATGATGTTGGAGATGCATTTGATGTTGTCCTCTATCAGCAGGCTGTTGGATGCCTGATTTACTTATGCATTACTCATCTAGATATTGAGTTTGTTGTCTCACAGATGAGCAGGTTTATGCATTGCCAAGGAGTCAAGCATTGGCACGTGGTTAAGCACATCTTTCGCTACTTGAATGGTACCTAGCTACTTGGTTTGTTTTATCCCAAGGGGGGTCACTACTGCTAGATTTGCATGCTTTCTCTGACTCTGATTGGGTTGGTTGCTATGACACTCGTGTGTCCACTAGTGGCTTTTGCTTCATGCTTGGTAGCTCATGTATATCTTGGTTGAGCAAGAAGCAGCCTACTGTGGCCACTTCGAGTTGCGAGGCTGAGTATAGGGCAACTTTCATAGCAATTGTTGAGTGTGTGTGGCTCAGATGCCTTATGGCTGATTTGGGTGTTGGTCAGTTTTCTGCCACCACCATCTTCACTGACAGTCAGAGCCCATTGGTAGTTGCGAGGAACCATGTGTTCCATGCTCACACTAAGCACATTGAGGTGCATTATCATTATGTCAGGGAGAGGTTCTCTGCTGGGGAGATCATCTTGGCATATGTGCCCACGCAAGAGAACATTGCAGACCTTTTCACGAAGGCTCTACCTAGGGAGAAGATTGAAGCTTTCTGCAAAGCTTTGGGCCTACTTCCTTTTGTGGAGTGATTTCCACATAGCTTGGCACTTCCTTATACATGAGTGCCAACTACTTGTTCACCGCATCACTCCCAGGGGGGATTTGTTGATATATTTAGGTAGTTATGTGTGTGAACACTCTAGGACTGTCGGGGCACTTTTTTCCCTCTTTAAGAGGTTTTTTCCCCCGGCTTGTATACACGCCTAATGCCCTAATGGGCTACATATCTTTGTACATTCTCTAGTAATACATTCAATATTGTGTGTTGTGCTCCAAGCTTCTTCTTCTTCATTGTGTTGTTCATGTGCTTCCGCAGACGTCTAACTCCAACATGAACCATTGCTTATGAGCTTTTACCATTAACTTTTTGTAAAAGTCTTTTTGACTTGAAGGAATATTGTAAGTCCACATATCTCGTGGAGGTTGGAGATCTAAAAGCTATGAATCTTGCTTGTTAAAGTCACCCCTAACTTAGAGGACTACTTTTAGGTAGAGAATCTGTTTGAATTTCAAATTCAAAATGAAGAATCTCTCTATAAAAGAAACTTGTAAATGTGCGGCCATTGTGCCCCCATTACTAAGCATATTGTTGATCATTTGATTTAGTTGAGAGGCTTACACTATAGCCTACTCCTATCACCATCATTGGGCATCATATTCATGGCAATAATCATTTATAACATTGTTACATAATACATTACATTGTTGATTACATCTATCTTCATCTCTGCCATGTTTACTTAGAACATTATACTTTGAATGCGCATATCTCATTCATTTCTCCATCGTTTTCAAAGATCTATTGCTTGTTGGAACCAGCTCAAAGTCTACTACAAGTTGTGAAAGCATTCAACCAATTGAGAGAAAATCGTCTCGAAGTGGTCACTGGTCATACTTTGCAGAGTTCCTAAAATATCGGGGGTAAGCTTCTACTCGCTAAAGACATTGCTTAGAGTATAATCTATCATTTTAAGTGATTCCACTTGGAATCCTTAGATCTCTAAGCTAATTGGATACCCTCAAAAGGAATTTTTCTAATTGCTACTGTACTGTGAGTACTGAGCAAAACATCCAGTAGGTGTCAATACCAAAATAGCAATTTTTTAATCACTAGCTAGTTGCAAACTTATATGTTTTGATCAAATTGTTTGAAGCATCATCTCGAAAGCACATAGGCACTTATTTAGTGTCATTGGAAAGATAAAAGGGACTACAACACAACTCTGAAGTAGAATAGGATAGGTACAAAGCAAGGATTAGTAGTACAACTCATTTCTTGAGGTGTCCATCCATCTTTTCCAACAAAATCTAGATGATGTTTTAAATAATTTGGGTAGGGATTGTTAGAAACAATGTCATAATAGCACAAACCCCTAATTTCTAGCAACCCTAATTTTTGGGTACTTGGTCAAATTTTGGTCATGGAAGGTAAAAAGTTATTATTGGCTTATCGAATAGATCTTGAAGAGAGCTTTCATTTGATATATAACATTCATTCATCATAGGTTCTTAGGCACTTTACACACAACTTCATGTATCTAGCTCCCCATTCCTGCCCAGATTCAGATTTTGTATCATCTACACACATTGTAGTTTGATATTCATAATCAAATAGTGTAGGTAAGCATTCTAGCTTACTCTTACACTTGAAAATATTGTCTACCCTCTCTCTATCTATCTATCTCTCACTCCTCTCCTTTTGAGTATTAAGGTGTGTATGATAAGGTTCATGTGTTGGAAGATCTTATAAACCTGTGATTATTGTCATTAAGGCCCAATCCACTTCCAACATTTGGTATCATAGCATAATTGACATACACCCTTAACAAGATGAGTGACTATAGACTTGAAAACGAAGAAAAGCTTGAAGGAATTTCTAAATATCCAATGTGGAGTTTTATGATGATGAATCTGTTAGTATCAAAGGACTTGTGGAATATTGTCAATGGCACTTATCCAAGGCCAAGAAAAGTCAGAGAAGATGTTGCTTCATCTTCTAGAAGACTTGTTGTTTCTAATTTTGTTCAACAAAAGGTTACTGAAGAAGAAGGAACTACTTCATCATCAAGAGTCCATAATACTACCAGATTACTTCCTATAGAAGAGCAAACCAAATGGGATTCAAGGGATGCACAAGAACTTTCATATACTCCTACGGGAGTCAAGTGGCATATTATACCCCAAATTAGGTCATGCAAAACCTCTTTGGAGGCTTGGTTGGAGTTAGAGAGTCTCCATTAGAGTAGAAAACTTGTTGGGAAAGCTCATCTAAGGAGATAGCTAACCAACACAAGGATGAAAGTTAGTGAATCAATTCAGCCACACATTTTGAAGCTAAAAGACTTATGAGATCAATTATTGAATGTTGGAGTCAATATTTCACACAAAGAATGGTAAATACACTTCTAAACTCACTTCCATCTACATATCGTGCTTTTTTTACTAATTATCTCTCTCTATAAGAGATACAGAACTTTCATTTGAAGAGTTTCAGTTCCTGTTACTTCAAGATGAAGATCAACAAAAGAGTATGGAAGAGAATGATGAAGCCATGTTATCATCATCAAAGGGTAAGAAAAAGAAGGAGACCACAATGAAGGAGAAGAAGAGTCAACAAACTAAGAAGGAAAGTAAGTCCTCTACTTCTAAACCTTCTACTCCTACCACTAATGCTTCCTTTACACCCAAGAAAAAATTGATATTGCATCTGATTCAAAGAAATGAATTTACAATTACTGTAAGAAACCATGTCATTTGATAATAGAATGCAAAACAAGGATTTTTAATGAGAAGAAAAAAGCATCAGGTAATAATGTTCAAGATGAGTCAAAACCTAATTCTTCAAAGGAAGAATCTTATGCATGTGTTAGTATTGAAGAATTAGCTTTTGAACAAGCAACATGAAATGCAAACTCTCATAATCCTTAGATTTTTTATTCTAGAGCTACTAAACATATGATAGGTTGCAAAAAGGTATTTTCTTCTCTTACTAACTCTTCAAGGAGAAGAGTAACCATTGCAAATGGTCATTTTTTGGATGTTATAGGTGTTGGAGAAGTAAACCTAAAGTCAAGAGCAGGTGGAAATTTCACAACTTCTAAAGTTCTTTATGTTTTGAAAATGAATAAGAATTTGTTCTCTACATCCACTTTCATGTCATATGGTTTTAAAGTCATTTTTAACACTAGTGTTGTACTTGGACACTTTAGTGTCCTTGGACACTTTAATGTCCTGAAAAAGAGATAATTTTTTATGAATTTTTTAGATTACTAGAAGGAATCATTTATAAATGTAACTATGCAACATGTTGGCATAAGGGTTGAATATTTTTAGAAAAATATAGTTCTTATTAAGGGAAATAGAAATTGATATTTATTCACTAATTTTATGATGTTAATTTCAATACTGGCGTAAAAATTACAGTGATGTAAGTTAGTGGTTATTTTTTATTAAAATCATGATCTCATCATTTTCATTGGTCTAAATGCAATAAAATCTTTTATTTTATATATGTCAACATGTTTCTATCCATAATTAGAGATTTGTAATGAATTTTACTAGGTTTATGGCATAAAATGAATCTCATTGGTGATATGGCTACCGTTCGTTAGGTTTTGCTTAAGCGTTTACCTAAAGGGAATGCTTAAGCTAATACCCTAAAAGGAGGGAAGACCATTACCCGGGAACAGGCTCAAAACAAGATCCGGTGAGTGGTAGGGCTTAGGTGTTGCCAGTTTCTCGCTTCCCTTCGCAGCTAATGCCCGAAACAAACAAAGCTTCAAACGCTGCTAATTACGTTTCTAACAAAGAAACTAAGGTTATCATCTATGAATTATTTTGCAAAGTGATGGTATGAACATGCATCAATTTTTATTATCAAAATATTATCTGATATTATTACAACTAGAAATATTTTTTTCACAACCTTAGGATTCGAATTTCTATGTCGTTTCTTCAAGTTAAAAAATACCGTTGTTTTTCTATGCTAAGAAAAGGTCATTTTATGAGGAAATATTGCATAGGCTACATGATTAAAGTTAACAAGCTAGTTTTTTCTATATAAAGTAGTTTATAATGTTTATAGAATTATTTTGATTCATAATATATACCTTATATAATTGAGAAAACCTAATTTTTTAGGATGAATTTTTATTCTTGATAGAGAGGATTATGACCATTCAATGAAATATTGAGATTTTTAGTGGTATGTGAGATACATATAAACTTATATGTGAGATACATATAAACTTTAGCAGCCTTCTATATGATATGATGGTTTCTGAAATAAAACACAAACCATTTTAGTGTTTTTATGAATCAATATCATATAGAAGGCTACTAAAGTGTATAACTATATAATGAGAACCCTATATTGTACTAATTTTTTTATTATAAAATTGATTTTTCTAGTTCCCAAGACTTGTCTTAAATGATTATATGTCAATAAATTAACATTAGAAAAATGATTCCAATAGGAGGAAAATTCTTTTTATGGAGATATTTATTTCTTCTCGTATATAAGTTTATAGAAAAACCATTTTCCTCAACCATGTTCAATCAATTCTATATTTTGAATTATCAAAAAAGTTTATTTTTTAAAATATATATATATTATAGAGCATCTAGGTATAGATCTTTAAGGGGCTTTAAGGTTTTTAAAAAAAATTATTTGATTAGTATGGGTGATTTTTTTTATTTATTATAAAAAAGGACACTATAGTGTCCTATTTTGGTACAACACTAGTGTTAAGAAAGATTCATGTCAGATCCCCTCACCTAATGAGGAGCATTGTCTACTTCAAGGTGAAAACAAAAGTGGCATGTTTGTGTTATCCAAAATTAGTCATGCTAGTATTGCTAGGTCATCTACACCTAAGGAGAATATGAAGTTATGGCATGCTAGGTTTGGTCATATTAGCTACTTGACTCTCAAGCACATCAAAGATCATGCAATGGTGGAGAATTTGCCTATTCTTGCTTTGTCAGATGATGCAAAATCATGTGAAGGATGCCTTGAAGGAAAGCTTCACAAACTTCCTTTCAAGAAACATGGATATATCATGGCCACAAGGAAGTTGCAAATCAAACATTCAGATGTGAATGGTCTTATGAGAATGGATTCCATTCAAGAGTTTTAGTATTTTGTTACTTTCATTGATGATTTCTCAAGATATTCATGGATTTATGCTCTTAAAGCAAAATCAAATGTGTTTCCTATTTTCAAGAAGTTCTTAGCTATGGTTGAAAATGAAAGTCAATCAAAAATTCAGATTTTGAGAAGTGATAGAGGAGGAGAATACATGTCGAAAGACTTTAAGTCTTTTCTTGAAGATAAATGTATCTCTCATCAGCTCACTATTGCTTATACACCAGAATAGAATTGTGTTGCAGAGAGAAAGAATAGGATACTTGTTAAAATGATGCATGGTATGATGTCATCCAGAAAGCTCTCTCCTTGTAACACCATTCAGTTATGGTGCATAAGCAATTATGAGTTGATGAGAGATACCTTTGTCTTCAAGAAAAGACTTAAAGTCTTTTGACATGTATTCTCCTCTTCTACCACTTCTCAAAATTTGAATTTTTGATTGACTTTCATTTTCAACCATAGCTAAGAACTTCTTGAAAATAGGAAAGATCTTTGATTTTGCTTAAGAACATAAATCCATGAATATTGTAATAAAGTAAGTATATGATCTAAGGGTCTGACTTGTTCAAACAGATCTGAAATCGGACACCGTTTGGTCTCTTGTATGTGTTGGAGTTAGACGTCTGTGGAAGCATGCAAACAACACAAGGAAGAAGAAGAAGCTTGGAGCACAACACACAATACAGAATGTGTTACTAGAGAATGTACAAAGATAAGTAGCCCATTAGGGCAATAGGCATATATACAAGTTGAGGGAAAAAAACCTCCTAAAGAGGGAAAAAAGTGCCCCGATGGTCCTAGAGTGTTCACACACATCACTACCTAAATATATCAACAAATCCCCCCTGGGAATGATGCGGTGAACAAGTAGATGGCACTCATGTATAAGGAAGTGCCAAGCTATGTGGAAATCACTCCACAAAAGGAAGTAAGCCCAAAGCTTTGCGGAAAGCTTCAAACTTCTCCCTAGGCAGAGCCTTCATGAAAAGGTCTGCAATGTTCTCCTACGTGGGCACATATGCCAAGATAATCTCCCCAGTAGTGAACCTCACCCTAACATAATGATAATGCACCTCAATGTGCTTAGTGTGAGCATGGAGCACCGGGTTCCTCGCAATTGCCAATGTGCTTTGACTGTCAGTGAAGATGGTGGTGGCAGAAGACTGACCAACACCCAAATCAGCCATAAGGCGTCTGAGCCACACACACTCAACAGTCGCTGTGAAAGTTGCCCTATACTAAGCCTCACAACTGGAAGCGGCCACAGTAGGCTACTTCTTGCTCAACCAAGATATACATGAGCTACCAAGCATGAAGCAAAAGCCACTAGTGGACACACGAGTGTCATAGCAACTAGCCCAGTCTGAGCCAGAAAAAGCATGCAAATCTGGCGGTAGTGATCCCCCCTTGGGATAAAACCACCCAAGTAGCCAAGTACCACTCAAGTAGTCGAGTACCACTCAAGTAGCGAAAGATGTGCTTAACTTCTTGCCAATGCTTGGCACCTGGGCAATGCATAAACCTGCTCATCTCTGAGACAACAAACTCAATATCTGGCCGAGTAATGCATAAGTAAATCAAGCATCCAACAGCCTGCTGATAGAGGACAACATCAAATGCATCTCCAGCATCATGAAGACTCAATCATAAACATGTCCCCATAGGAGTGGCAATAGGCTTACAGTCTTCAAGGCCAAAATGCTGCAATAATGTGTCAATATATTTTGTTTGACACAAAGCCATTCCATCATCAACTTCCATAAACTGAATGCCCAAATAGTGATGCAAATGCCCCAAATCAGACATCTCAAATGAGGCATGCAAATCAGCCTCAAAATCAGCATGCTTCTCAATAGGACTAGTGAGCAACATGTCATCAACCTAGACAACAATGATCAAAAGTACATCATTAGCACGCTTAACATATAAGGTGCTTTCATTTGGACTATTCTCAACACCATGTGCAATCAGATAGGTATGTATCTTCTCATACCAAGCACGTGGTGCTTGCTTTAAACCATATAATGCCTTCTTTAACCTGCACACCTGGTTTTCATGCCCTTTCTGCACAAAACCACGGGGCTGAAAAACATACGCTTCCTCATGCAAGTCACCATTCAAAAATGCAGTTTTAATGTCCAATTGATGTACATTCCAACCATGATGAGTTGTAAGTGCACGGATGCTCTGAACAGTAGTCATACGGCATGTAGGTGCAAAGGTCTCATCAAAATCAATGCCTCTTTCCTGTGCATAACCCTTTGCAACAATCCTAGCCTTATACCTGTCAACTATTCCATCAGGCTTACGGGTCTCATCAAAATCAATGCCTCTTTCCTGTGCATAACCCTTTGCAACAATCCTAGCCTTATACCTGTCAACTATTCGATCAGGCTTACGCTTAAACCTACTTGGTGCCAATGGCCTTCTTGCCAGGAGGAAAGTCACATAACGACCAAGTACCGTTCTTCATTATAGCATCGTATTCAGATTGCATATCAGCCATCCAAATTTCTGAATTATGTGCTTCGTCAAATGAAACAGGCTCATTCTCATTGCAGAGACTAGATCCAGCCATAGCATAGCAATCTAATGCAAAAGAGGCACTATGAGAGTCTAATCGAGTACAATATGACAGAGGTGCATCTAATTTGCTGTCACGCAAAGTTTGCACCAACCATTTTGAGGCATAGTTTTTGCCTCCTCAATGTTAGCTCTCTCATCAACAAGTGCATCATGTAAATCTGCATCAGAAATGGGATGATCTGCATCATCACATGAAACTTGCAAAGGTTGAGAAGTTGCCTCATTAAGACCAGCACTAGACTATCCACCTGTAAAAAGAGGGAGCAAAGTATCATACATGTCTTTGGAGCTAACAGATGTCTCCTTAGTACATGAAAGCAATGGTTGAATAGCATCTTCCACAAAAACAACATCACGGCTAACCAGAATGCATTTAGTCTATGGATGATACAGACAATAGCCTTTACTTTCAGAACTGTGCCCAACAAAAATACATTTTATTCTTTATCATCCAATTTTCTACGATGTTAATCAGGCACTAATGCATATGCCAAACAACCAAAAACATGCAGATGAGCAACAAATGGCTTGTAATCATGCCAAGCCTCATATGGAGTGATAGACTGCAGTGCTTTAGTGGGACACCTATTAAGTACATATGCTGCACACATGACAACCTCAAGCCAAAAACTAGGTGGTAAAGCCTGACTCTTGACCATACACCTCGCCATCTCCATGAGTGACATGTTCTTTCGTTCAGCAACTCCATTCTGTTGAGGTGTATATGGCACTGTACACTGGTGTTTTATCCCACGTTCAGCCATAAATGCATTAAAATCAAAAGACATATATTGGCCCCGTCGATCAGAACGGAGGGTGCCCATTTTACATGCTAAAAGATTTTCAGCCAAAACCAAAAACTGTTTGAAGCACATAAACACTTCGGACTTTGCCTTCAATGGATATACCCATGCATGCCTAGAAAAATCATCGATGAAAGTCACGAAGTAAAGATAATTTCCAAAAGAAGGTGTCTGCATAGGACCACAGACATCGCTATGTACAAGCTGCAATTTCTGAGTAGCCCAAACTGAACCATCTTTTGGAAAGGAGGAACGCTCCATTTTGCCCAAAATACAGCCTTCACAAACATGTTTTCCGGGTGCCTCAAGTTTGGGCAAAGAGGACACCATTTCAGATTTCTGCAGATGTAGCAAACTAGCAAAATTCAGATGACCAAAGTGTGCATGCCAAAGCTTTGCATCTAACTAGCCTGAGAATCATGTACTACACATGCCGAATCATTTACAGATCTTTCATAATCTATGAGCTTATACAACCCACAACATAAAATGCCATAAGCAATAATGACATCACCATTTGACAGATCATGAACTGTACACCTGTCATCAACAAATTACACAACCAAGCCAATCTTGGCTAATGCAAAAACTGATAACAGATTTTTCTTGATCCTTGGCACAAACAAAGCATCTGACAAAGTGAAAGAACTACCATCAGCAGTAGTCAAAATGATCTTACCACCTCCCATAACATGATAAGAGGAGTTATTGCCGCATGTAACAGTATTCCCTGTAGGGGAAGGCTCGAGTGAAGAGAAGAAACTGCACTGCAAGGTAATGTGTTTGGTTGCCCACTGTCAAAGTACCAAACATCTCAGTCTACTGCAAACATGGAGTGCTCATGAGAAGATGGGTCAAAACTACAAACAGTAGTAAATGCCAATTCTTCTTCTTGCACAAGATTAGCAGACTCTATTTTCGATGTAGAGGCCTCTGCAACAACCATTCTAGTCTCCTTTTTCTTTGCCTCTTTTGTAGCCAGTTTTGGACAGTTCTTTATGATATGATCTTTCCCTTTACAGTACTTGCAAAACAATTTCAGCTTTTCTGATTTCTTCTCATCTTTATCTTGGTTCTTTGAATGTGCAGCATTTGCAGATTTCTGCTTAATAGTAGAAGAGCTCCATTTTCCTTTGCCCTTCTGACTAGCTAGGAAAGCTTGATCTACAACACGCATAATGGACCTGTTCTGCCTGGACTGATCTTCTTGCAATAGAACAGAGACTAACTCCTCAAATGACAAGGCATTTGGATTGCCTTTCATCATCAACCAAAGAGTAGAAGCAAAACTCTGATATGAATGAGGAAGATCATTCAGAACGGTCTGCACAAGTAAGCTATCTAGTATAACCTCATCAGCAGAAATCAATTGTTCCTTCAAATCTTTGATCTTTGTTAGAAAATTTTCCATAGAATCACCTTCATTCATGTGCTCACTCTCCAACTGTTTTCGGAGGTAAGCAACACAAGCCTCATTCCTAGCTTGGTACAATGTGGTAGTGTATCCCAAGCATCCTTAGCTATTTTGCAAGAGCGAACGTGAGGAATAATGGCACGGTTGACAGACAAAGCTATCAATGCATGTGCCTGGGCGTCTCTGCCATCCCAACAAATTTGCTCTACAGTAGGTGTAGGAGAAACTGCAACACGAACAGGAATATGTAGAATATCATCATCTTCGACACCTTCTGCATCAGCTTCAGTACTTGTAGTTGTGACAGTTGTAGGTGCGGTAGGATGTTTTTCAACACCCTGCACAATGTTCCACAGTCCTTTTGCAACCAATACATGTCGCATCATATAAGCCCACAACAGGTAGTTGGTATCATCCAACTTATCCTCAACAGCCAACATATGGAATACATCACTACTTTCAGCCATGGTGGGTGACTAAAATACCTTGATGTAGAAAATTGATTGTATCTCAAAAAGTTGAACAAAACTACCCAAATGAATTCTGCTAGACCTGTAGTAGACTTCGAGGCGCTTATAATGGTGAACCGAAACTGGTATATACCTTTGGCACAAAAAGACAAAATAGCCTGCACAAGCACTGTGATAGTGCATTCGAAGGCCGAAACGAGCTCAAATCGCGATTTTGACACCACAAAGCGAAGATATTTTGATCTCTAAAACACTCTGAGTATATGTACCAAATTTTGTGTGAATCTGAGACTGCAACCGGAGAGGTGTAGACGATGGGCTAGATGAAGCGACGACCTACTCTGATACCAATTGTTGGAGTTAGACATCTACGGAAGCACGCAAACAACACAAGGAAGAAGAAGAAGCTTGGAGCACAACACACAATACAGAATGTATTACTAGAGAATGTACAAAGATAAGTAGCCCATTAGGGCAATAGGCATATATACAAGCCGAGGGAAAAAAACCTCCTAAAGAGGGAAAAAAGTGCCCCGGTGGTCCTAGAGTGTTCACACACATCACTACCTAAATATATCAACAGTATGTATGACCAAAGATCTCGAGTCTAGACTTACTAGAAGGTCATTTACTCTTGTAACCAAGTGATCCACTTATCCTAGTGGTTAAGACTCAAGGATATGAAGGAGGAGGTCTTGGGTTCAATCCCGATGGGATACATCGGGACAGTATTCTGCCCAAAGAGACTTAGAGCCTTCTAGAAGCATCCATGAGTTAACTCGAGATAACTCGGACACTTGGGACACATGCAGTTACATGGCTGACACATGGATGGTTAGTATCCACCTACCCAAGAAGGTAGTCCCCTAGAGAGAGCTATATATAGAGGCATTTGGTTGGGAGGGGAGTCATCTCTCTAGCACGTGGTGATGGTCGTAGTTCTTGCTCTCTTGCATTGGTATCAGAGCCTAGCTTTCATGGAGACCTTGATGAGATTTCATCATCTTCATGCTCTTGATTTGTAGAATACTCCTCATTCTTATGTGCTCATTCTTGCATGCATTTGTTTACGAAGAAAATGAAGATATGCTTTCTTTTTATTAACGCATTATTTCACTGACTTTCATGCACCATGATTGCATAGTTCAAGTGTGCAAAAGAAATCAGAATTCATTTTTGATATTTCCACACAACGGAGCTCGTAAGTTTTGATCCGCGACTTCACCATACAGATGCTCTCTCTTATCCACCATTGCGAAGGACATTCGTGTTCACTTCATCCTCCAATAATAATCAGGCCCTTGTTAATGGCGTTGCAGAAGCTTATCATGTACAAGCAAAAAGTGAAGATATCTTCACACGGTGGTGTTCAAGTCTTGAACTCAAGACATGGAACATCAAGAGCATCTTCGATGTCCATGAGACCAACCATCATTGGCAGTAATGTATATCTCAATTTTACTTATAGCTTATTACAGAACGCTGGAGGAGTATCTACAGAAGCAATCTCTGCAATTCTAATGCTCTACATCAGCAATATCTAGCGGTGTTGTTGCAATCTCTGCAATTCTAATGACAGTGTTGCACAACCTTGTACATGTAAAGCAAAAGGTTTCTTAATTTTGTACACATCGCTTAAGTCCGGGTTCGAACCCGAACCCTTGAGCAGTAGCCGCTGCGTTATCAATATGTTGTAAGCCTAAGAAGGTGACTTCTTAGTGCAAAAGAATTTAGACAATTTCTTTGCAATTCTTTGTAAATCAAAACAAAAGGTATGTTTTCAAGTGGTTGTTCAAAGTCTGCTCTTGAGCACAGTAGCTTGAGTTTGATTTCATGACCTCCGGGAAACTTATGCCTGGTGTAACCATGTATACAAGCACTACCATATGTTGAATGGTATTTTGCTAATTTTGCTCCTTGCAAGCAAAGGCATACAATAAAAGCATCAAAGTCATCTTCAGAATGATGCATGTGGGATTTTGGCAATGTTACCAAATGTAGACGGCTCTCTAAACCACGAGAGCTCACTCATTTCAGCGTTATTTACTTTGTTCTATTACTTTAAATCAACAAGAACAAATAAAAAGAGCCAAGCTTCATATCATGAGCCATTACCATGTAGCAAGTGCATCGGGGTCCAAATACCCATCAAGGCTACAACTCCCCTCCTAGCAGCCCGATTTCGAGAAGAAGGAAGGCATCTAGCTTGGTCGACATGCCATACGCATGGAGCATACAATTGACCCTAAGACAATTTTGAAGCCAAAAGTGGAGCTGATTTTGCACCTTTCTCTTGATTTCAACTTCAACAACTTATTTTGAGCTCTTTGCTTCATCTCAAACCTAGTTCAAGTGAAGCATCATCCATCATCCACACGTCATCCAAAGGCAAAAGATGGGATAAGATAAGCATAGTCCAAGGAAAAGCTTCATTTCTTCAAGAAGAGGATATGAAGAACAAAGTTCTTTAAGGAGGATTAAATAGCTCTTTTCGAAGATCAATGGAGGGATGCAGCTTAATGGGGAGATAAGTACTTTACAAGTTGATGTTTTCATTTCAATATTTGGTTTGCTGTATGCTTTCATATTGAATGCATTGCTATTATCATTGAATTAGGGAAGGAATCTTCAATTTTTAAATCATTGTATGCAATTCAATGAAAGCAAAATAGGAGAGCATCGAAGTATGAAAACACTTTTCAAGCATAGGCATGCATCTACGAAAGAATGTTGGTGCATTTCTCCTTTTCAAAGAATGTTTTTATGCACAAAACATGTTTCTTCTTGCTTGAAAAGTAGTTAATGCTCAAGTTTATGCACATGAATGGTTATATCTAAAAAAAAAAAAAAAACTAGCAAGTAGAATGTTTGGAACATGCATTTTCAAGCACAAGCATTGCTTGATTTAAGTTTGGTGCATAAAAGGAGAATGCCAACACGTGCATGCACACACATGCATTTGAATGCAAGAACATGCATTTGCATATACATGTTTGTTTGTTAAGAAGTTGTATACTTATACTTTCGTTACCTCTTTTTTCTAACTTGGCTTAGATAGCTAGGGAAAATCGCAAAGTAGGTAGTTGCAAGGCTCCTGACTGCCATGCAACTCAAGTAACTATTTTGTTTTTCCCAAATGTGATACTCAAGTTCCACAAATTAGGAGTCTTCATTAGGAAAATTAGGTTCTTCGAAAGTCAAGTGTTCAATTTTCTTGATCATTGGAATGGCAAGAAAATAGGACTGCTTGAAAAAATTTCCATGAGGACTCTAAGTTTAGGAGAAAACTTAGAGAATCCTAACGACAAGCCTAGATGTAGTTGTTAGCTTGGATTTTAGAAATCATGCATCCCAATAGGTTAATAAAGTTTCCTTCAGAAGTTTTATTTGATCCTATCCCAAGACGTGATAAGAATCAAATAAAATCAAATGGAACTAAAATCAATTGAACTTTCAAGTTCAAAGGATAGTTGATATGTTCCAAATTTGAAAAAATCATGGAATTTTTGAAGTTTTTTCTTTGATTCATCCTAAGTGATGAACCTCAAAGAGGTGAATAAACTTTGGCATCACTTGAACTTTAGTGTTCAATAGTTGGATGCTAGGTTCCATGACTACATCTCTAGTCAAGATGTAAAGTTTTCAAAAATCATGGAAACTTTATTAAGCACTTTTCTAAGGATGAGAAAATTATGCTTGGTTTTGTTTAAGTTAATCAAGGCTTAAAGAAGAGACCCAAGTCAAAATAATCTTTAGGAATCAAGATGTTTTCTAAAAGATACGTCAAAGTAATATTTGGGAAATAATCTACTTCCTAACGATAAGCCAATAAAGGAAATAGTGTGGTTAGTTATTTCATTGGTTAAAAGGGAATATCTTTTAGACAAGACCAAGACTTAAATCTTATTATTCATCCAAAAGTCAAGATTTCTTTTAAATATTATTTTAGTAAATCAAAAGATTCCAAGATGAATCATTGGCTTAGTATTACTTGATTCCTTGGCAGGAATCTAGAGTTCTTGAAATAAAAAATCTCCCTAGATGTGAGACTAAAATCTTTCAAGAAAGTTTAATAGCAAGAAGTTCCCAGTAATTCCCAAACCACCGGTATTGGTAATTAAGTCCAAATATTGATATAACCTAAAGGTGTATCAAAGATTCTTAGCTTTGGAATCTGAGAGGCATCAGTGTACGCTTGGACTTAAGTTGAAGAAAAGATCTCTAAAAATCCCATGGATAAGCGAAGATACTTTTGTTAGTTTAAGAGATCTTAATAATAAAGACTAAGTCTTTATTCTAGTCGCAAGGTCAACTAGACTTGATCAAGCTTGGCTGTGATTTTCCAAGAACTTGCAATTGGAACTATTCTGAAGTTTGCCCAAGTATTGGCAATAAAATTCCTTTTGGGAATTATTCACTCAGGTTCCATTTATCTAATGGAAAATTGTGAAAAGAGTAAACTGCTCCAAGTTTGAACATAGTGAAGAAATTCCAAGAATGTAGTCTGCAACCGTGAAGACGGTACTTAAGTCTGTGGAAGGTAAAACATAATTTTTGCCTATCCTTAAAGGGATTTTGGTACAAATCTAGAAAGCATGAGTGGATGCTTAGACTTAAGTAGTAGAGAGATTCCTGTAAAGTCTCGGCCGAGGTAGGTACCTAAGGCATCAGTAAGAAAGGAATCTAAAGATAAGAAGTCAAAAGCTCTTGTCACTACAAATTGGTCAAGAATAAACCAATTGAACTTGAATCTGTGAAAATTCAAGTACTTGGAATTCTAACTGGTTTTCATTTGAAAACCCTAGCAAATAGGAATAGATGTTCCATCAAAAGGTTTTCAAGTTCCCAAAGGAAAGCACAAGATCGTGAAACAATCATGTGAAGGGATCAAAACCTAGGAAACCTAGTTAGAGGTAATATCTGAAACTTCAAAACTCTCGTAAAGAATTGAAGTAAGAAGGTACTCTATCAAGAGATGTTTAGACTTTAGGATAAGTATCACCCACACATTAATATGAATATAAAATAGGGTGGTATGGAACACCAGATTTTATACTCAGATTGATGTAGGAAAGATGGTATGGGACATCGAACCGTAGGATGATAATTATCTTTTAGTCCTAGTTTAAATCTTGAAGTTAGATCTGATCAAGCAAATGCAAACTTTAAAGAAGAATTTTAAATTCAAGAGGGATAAAAGCATGATTTACAGATACTTCAAGATGAATTTAAGATGATATGAAGTAAGTGACTTCAAAGATTTTCTTTTTCAAAAAGGACAAAAGACTTATTCTTATTTTGAAAAACTTCAAGCTTAAGTGTTGTCGGTCAAAAATATTTGATAAATTTATGAAAGAGTGAGACTTTGACTTTGAACTAAACCCTTCAACTAATGATAGAAAGCACCAAGTTCCAAGTGTAACTTGGAAATTTCAATCCTTTTGACTCAACAGAATGCATAAGAATTGCAATTCCAGCAAGCATTCATAAAAATTGAATATATGCAGGAACTTAGTCTCAACTGAAGCATTATTTGAGTAAAGACTCATCAATAGAATGTCAATGGGTTGACACACTGATGTTGGATATCACACTAGTATCTTGTGGTTGCATGATGTTTAGATTTACTCTATGAATCTTTTTTAGAATCCATATTATTTCTCTTAAAGATAAAAAAAATGCTTCAATACCCTGTTGAAACAGGTCTTTGAGAAGTTAAAGTTGTGAGTCATCTAGACTTTGACTCATAGCAAGTTTACATATCTTCGAAGTTTGAATTGGTTAAAACAAAGTTTTAGTTCTTTCTTTTTGCTTTCCGAATCTTTTGGATTTGACTCAGATACGATATCTGATTCTTTTAACAAAAGTCAAAGGTTAGCAGCTTAGAACCAGGTAACTAAATTAAACATCCTAGATAGATGTTCTGAACAAGAACCTTTTCAATCTTCAAAAGATGTTAAGTCCAAGATTGACTTATTTATTTCAGTTCGCTTCAAGTTATAGCATAAATGATTTCCTAGAGTCTAGTATACTCTAGAATAGAGAAGTTAGGAATTGCTCATCAGATTGACAATTCCCAATAACTTAAAGATAAAGCCTTTGGGAAAAGTCTCCTAAGTTGGAAAATTTTCATTTTGGATTTGACTTGGTCAACTTATAGTATGGTTAACCCAAAGTAAATGGAAAACTTTCTCCTACAATTTACATAGGATTTTCAAGCCCATTAAGAAAAAGGAGTCCTCAAGTCAGGTAAAGAAATCAAGTAACCATTAGTTGAGAGTTAACCATTATACAAACATCCAAGTCAGATGTTTGGGCCAATCAAACTTCAAGTTTTTCAAATCAAATTCAAGTGAATCAGGAGTTCTCAAAGTCTTGATTGGGGTAAAAATCCCACCTTAGTTACTAAGTCCATGCATTAGTCATACCTAGAAATGGACTAGTAATCCACCTAGTTTAGATGTTTGTGCCTAAATTGCACCTAGTAAAAACTGTGAACTCGCCAGGGATGCTTTTAGATTTCACCCTTATTATTCCTTGACTACTTTGAACTTTGAGCAGTTTATCAAAGTGAAAAGTGAGAGAGTGTTTTGAATCATTTGGGCAGGGATGTGTTGAATCTCAAGGTCAAGGACAAAGGATGGAAGCACATCAAAGAAGTGGACACAAAAGAAGGAGGAGCAAGTAGGGAGCTCCAAGAAGCACCTATAAAATTTTCAAAAGAAATCCCTATAAAAATAGTGATTTTTATCACTAAAAACCATTGTAAATACCATTTTTCATTTTTGCAACTCCATTTTGTTCAAGCCAAGGAGTCCTCAAGCTTGAGCAGTATTAGAACTATCATCCTACCAATTTTTAGAATTTTTAGACTCCGTTTGAGCCCCCAAATAAGCCCTGGAACCTATTTTTTAACTAGGCCGGACACTAGGTCTGGACAGAGCCAAAACCACTCAAAAAACTATGAAAAGGGCTAGAGAGCTCATTTTTGAGGTTAGCTTGTTGTAGAATTGACCTTTATAAAAGAACTCTTTTGCAATCAAAGTCCTTCCATTGTTCCACTCTTTGCTCTTACTTTGTGCACGTGTGTGTGTGTATGTGTGTGCATGCTTGTGTGCTTTCACTCACGCACTTGTGCCATCACTTGCTCACGGTCTTCATATTGGTTCTCATGTCTCCTTGACATTTACGAGGTGTATCTCCTCACGTTGGTACTTGCCATTGTGCTAGAGTGATACCAAATTTGGCGCCGTTGCATGGGAGAGAGCTTGGAGGACGAGCGTGTGACAGTAACACGTAGAGTAGCAACGTTGGAAGGTAAAAAATCACCATTTTCATTTCAGTTTCTGATTTCTTCTCCATCTTCATCTTCATCATCATCACCATCTTCTCCCACTTTCATCTTCTCTTATTTTTTCAGTTTTCGCCTGTAGATTCACTTCATTTTCACTTGTGGTTGTGAGAAAGAACCTTAAAGAGGGTGCAAAACCGAAACGCTGAAGAAATACACCTCAATATACCCAAAAATTGAGTGAACTATCCCGGACATGATGTGACCTGCGCCAAATGTCGTGAGTGTGATATCACGGGTTTGAGGAGAGATTTTGCATCTACAAACACATAGGAGTGACAAGGAGGACACAAGGTACTCATATTTGCAAAAAATTTTGAATTTGGACTCCAAAAAATCCAGGTGTCGTGATTTCCCACAGTTGAATGTCACGACATTTAGGTGTCATGATTTCCCGCAGTTGAGTGTCGTGATATTTACCCTTTTCGAATATCATGTTTGTCTCGCGACATTTGACAAGTGTCAAGTATCGTGGTTGGATCACAACATTCAACAAGTGTCGAATATTGTGTTTGTCTCATGACATTTGACAAGTGTCGAGTGTCGTGGAGATCAAGTGTCGCGATACCTGGCAAGTGTCATGTGTCGTGATCTGAGGTGTCGTGTGGCGAAGTATCACAACATCTGACAAGCGTTGAGTGTCGTGTAGGGCCAAGTATCGGGATATCCCTTGGGTGTCGAATGTCGTGACCAATCAGGTGTCGAGTGTCGTGTGATCGAGTGTCGTGACATCTACCAAGTGTCGTGTGTTGTGACTGATCAAGTGTTGAGTGTCGTTGACATCAAATGTCGACATCTGACAAGTATCGAATGTCATGAGCTCCAAGTGTCATGATATCTGCAATATCCAAGTGTCACGATATCCTGGTGTCGTGTGACCAAGTGTTGTTGATGCGAAAAAAGCTGAAACATAGCTGCCGAATTCGCCACACCACAAGAACTAAGCTAAAGTGATGTTAGAACACCTCTATAATCATCAATAGCTTAGCAACCTTCTGAAAACTGAAAAACTTTATAACTGTATTTAGTGAACTCCTATGTTAACTTACTGTTAGATATTCTTTTCACCACTTAGATGCGCCAAAACTATGTTTTAAACTCCCCGGAATATCATCGGAACTTCACCAAACTGTTACCGAACTGTTATCGGACTGTCACCGTAATCTCACCGTAATTGCACCGGAATGTTACCGGAATCAACTGCAATTCTGTTTGTAGTTACTTCAAATGATTGTAGATGAGATAAAGAAAGTAATACCTTAGCTTTCTTCAGTGAATGAACTCTATCTAAAGTTTGATGAAAACTTCATCAATTATGGATGTCTTTACTGTCAGACACAATACTATGCGTACATGTTCCCTTTCACAAAACTCTTTTGAACAGTTTGTAGTTGAGACTACTAGCTTCAAGATAAGCTATCTCTCATGAAAAACTTTACACTATACAGTGAGATCTAACTTGTAGAAATACTGTAAAATGTGTACTGAGAAAACTGTAACTGTTAACTAACTTTCAAAGTAACATGAAATCACTTAGATTTCTTCAGACAAAAAGAATGCGCTCAAATCCTTCCACATAAACATGTGTTTTCTATTAGAGAAGATGTGTACAAAATGGCTTGGCCTCACTTTGCTCACAGCCATGAAAACTCTCCTATTCTGAGTAGTTCTTCCTTATCATCTCTCTCTCAGATGAATACCCGATTGTTCAGGTTCTACTATTCATCTTTACATATGTGCACTTTCTAAGCCTCTCTCTCCAGCTATCTCAGACTTTCTGTCTCTTTCCTTTTCGGCTCTTCTGTGGCCTCTCATCTATCTTTATTATGATCTTCTACTCATATATATACAAGTTTGTTCCGAGATTCAAAACTTGTATTTCTGGAAGTTTCTATGAACTATATTACAGTTGTGAATTTGTCCCTTCACTCAGGCTTGATTTTTCTGAATGCTTTGTTTCTGCTTCTCTTCGTCTTCCTTCATCCTTCGTATGTCTTCATGTCTTTATGTCTAATTAGTGAGTGAATCTTCAATAGCTCGCCCTCAATCACTAATTAGCATCCTCTGATCTTTCATATATTCTTCTTTTCTTTTATTCCTACCATTTCTTTGAATGTGCTTGTTTTTACTCCATCCAAGCTCTTTGTTAGAATATCTGCAATCTGATCTTTTGTAGGAGTGTATACTATTTCAGTCTCCTTTTCATTACCTTTTCCCTCAGGAAATGATATTGAATCTCTATGTGCTTTGTTCTTGAATGAAATACTGGATTTGTTGCAAGATACAATGAACTCATATTGTCTCCATGTATGATAGGTATACCTTGATCAATACCCAAGATTTTGAACAAGTTCTGCATCCATATCACTTCTTTAGCTGCTTCCACAAGTCCTTTATACTCAGCTTCAGTTGACAATAAAGCCACTGTATGCTGCTTCTTTGAACACCAACTGACAAGCTTATCTCCTAGGTATATCATATACCCATGTGTTGACCTTCTGTCATCTTGACTTCCTGCCCAGTCTGAATCACTGTATGCTCTTAGCTTTATATCTGATGTAAAAGGATAATATAATCCTTCCTTTATAGTTCTTTTGATATATCTAAGAACTCTTTGTCCTGCAACCCAATGTTGATCCTTCGGACAATGCATAAACTGTGAGAGAACTCCTACTGCATAACTAAGATCTGGTCTTGTTAGTGTAGCATAAATCAAGCTTCCCACTAAAGATTGATACTTTCTCATATCTTTAAACTCTGCACCATCATATTTGCTGAGTTTATGATTGACCTCAAGTGGTGTTGAGGCTTCTCTGCAATTCTCCATGTTAAACTTCTTCAGTAAGTTGAGAAGATACCTTTCTTGCGAGACATATATACCATGATCTGTATATGTGACTTCCATTCCAAGAAAGTATGATAACTTTCCTAGATCACTGATCTTGAACTCCTTTTCAAGCAATCTTTTTACCTCCTTGATTCCTTCATCTGAGGTACCTGTGATCATAATGTCATCTACATAAATACAAATGTAGATCATACCTTCATCTGTTTTCTTAATGAGTAAACTTGCATCTGCCTTTGAACTTTGGTATCCAAGATCATTGAGATACTTTACAAGTCTGTAATTCCAAGCTCTTGGAGCTTGCTTCAACCCATAGAGTGCTTTTCTTAATCTGCAAACATGATTTGGGTAACTGGAACTTACAAGCCCTTTAGGTTGTTCCATGTAGACTTCATCTGATATATATCCATTTAAAAATGCATTCTTTATATCCAACTGACTTAGCTTCCATCCTTTTGATGTTGTTATAGCAATCACTGTCCTTATAGTTGACATCTTTGCCATCAGACTGAATGTCTCATCATAATCTATGCCATGCATCTGAGCATAACCTTTGACTACCAATCTAGCTTTGTATCTGGCTATTCTTCGATCTGCAAGCTTCTTAACTTTGTAAACCCATTTATTTCCAATCACTTTCTTACCATTTGGTTTTGGAACAAGTTCCCAAGTCTTGTTCTCCTCAAGTGCATTAAACTCTTCCTTCATTGCTTCTTCCCATTTTTCCTTACCTTTTGCTTCACTGTAATTCTGAGGTTCTTCATCCTCCTTTACTAAGTAAGCATAGTTTTTCTGAGTCAAATAAGAAGTATCATAGGAATACCTTGTTGGTTGTTTCCTTAATCTGTTTGACCTTCTTGGTTTATATTCTTCATGTGTATCTGAATACACCTCTTCATCAAATCTCGGTGCATCTTCATTTCTCATAATTGGTCCATACCTAGATGTACTTGTCTGCATATGATCTTCATCTCCATTTACCTGCATATGTGATTTACCTTTTTCATTTCTTCTTATCTCTTCTTCAATTGTTTCATCATTATGCTCTTTATCTGCATACCAACTCTTCTCTTCATCAATCGTCACATCTCTGGAAACAATAAATTGTTTGGTTAAAGGACTCCATAACCTATAACCCATCTGTTTTTCATCATATCCGATGAACACGTATTTTTCAGCTTTTGGTTCAAGCTTATGACTAAGTTGGGTGATGGTACATAAGCATAAGCTACTGATCCAAACACTTTACAATGATCAAGTGTTGGTTTCTTACCCCACCAAGCTTCATAAGGGGTCATTCCATTTAAAGCTGCACATGGTAATCTGTTTACAAGATATGTGGTTGTATTTACAGCCTCAGCCCAAAGATAGATTGGACAATTCTTCTCCTTTAACATTGCTCTGGCAAACTCAACTAGAGTTCGATTTCTCCTTTCTGCTACTCCATTTTGTTGCAGTGTATACCTGCAAGTTATTTCTCTTTTGATACCTGCATTCCACAGATAATCATTGAATTCTCGAGAAAAATATTATCCTCCTCCATCAGACCTCAACCTTTTGAGTTTTTGTCCTGTAAGTCTTTCAACATATGCATGAAAATTCTTGAAAGCTCCAAACACTTCTGATTTCTCTTTCAAAACATAAAGTGTTATCCATCTTGTTGCATCATCAATAAAAAGAACGTAATACCTTGAGCCACTGATAGATCCTTCTTTTGTTGGTCCCCATACATCTGTATGTATGAGTTCTAGCAGACCATCGTGTTTGTAACCATTCTTCTGAAATGGTAACCTGTGTGCTTTTCCCATATGGCAGGCTTCACATTTGTGAATCATATGTTGATTCTTCATATTTGGTAATCCTCTTATGAATTGTTTTTCCACCATAGTTTTGATTTCTTTTTCATTAAAGTGTCCTAAACTCTTATGCCAGAGGTCTAATTCTGCAAATGCTTTATCACCATGTGTGATCAAAGCTTGACCAACATTCCCTTGTACTTTAAGAGTAAAAAGTCTACCTTCCTTTTTACCATAGACAATTTGATTATATCCATTCTCTGGATCTTCAACAAATACTCCTTCATTTGTAAACCTGACTTGAAAACCTTTTTCTACTATCTGTCCCACACTGATTAGATTCTTTGGGATTGTTGGAACATACAGAACATTTGTTAGCAGGTCAGCTCCATTCTTACACTTTACTTTTCCAATTGACCGTACATTACGTTTTGTGTTATCACCTGTTTGTACTATATGATTTGAAATACCTCCTTCCAATTCTGATAACAATTCTATATTTCCTGACAAATGATTTGAACAACCAGATTCAATATAGAATACCTTGAGATCTTCATTCTCTGACACACTTATCGAATTCATCATCAATGTTGTATGATTGTCATTTTGTGTATCATTTGCATAGTTGTAGTAGGTGGTGTTGTGAGACTGATTCTGTCCCCAACTTCTTGCTCCACCTCTACCATATCTGCCTCTTTGGCTTTGTCTACCTCTTTGATATCTTCCGCTTTTGCCTCTGCTATTGTTATTCTGATTCTGACTTGATCCTTGAGAATTATGCCAGCAATCATGAGCCAAATGATTGCTTAATCCACAGATCCAACATATTACCTCTTTTACTTCTTACGTTACCTCTTCCTCTTGCATAATTTGCTTGAGTAGTCATCTCTTCTTCATCTTTTTCTTTTCCTTTGTCACCTTTCTTCTTACTCTTTGCATACATAGCAGAACTATGTCCTTTATCTCCATCTGTCTTCAAATCTTGCTCAAATGTTAGCATTAGTCCAAGCAACTGATTTAAATCTGGTACAAAATGATTTAATGAGAGTTCAGTTGAGAGTACGAAAGGTTTCCAACTTTCATCTCCTCTCAATCCTGCAAGCACTTGCGCTATTAACCTGTGGTCTTCAATATCTTCGTCAATAGATCCAAGACTGTCTGCCAAGTCCTTCATCTTAGTGACATAATCACTAATGCTTTGACTTTGCTTTTTCTTGAACATTGTAAACTCTGACCATAAGCTAGCCTTCCTAGCCTTGGTAGTGTTTTCGAAATGATCTTCCAATGCACTCCAAATGTCTTCCGCTTTCTCTAGACCTCTAATATGTGGTAGTAAATGATCTGTAATGGTATTGTAGATATAAGCTCTTGCCGTTGCATCTTTCTTCTACCACAGCTTCAAGGCTTCTAATTCTTCTTTCTTTGGTTGACTGTCATCTCCAAAAGTAGGCTTCTTTTCTTCTCCTGTCACATATATCATTAAGTCCTTACTCATACGTAAGGCTTCCATTCGCATTACCCATGCAGGATAATTATCTCTATCCAACTTGTCAATAGAGATATGATCTGCCATGATCTTCTTGTTTTTGTTGCTGTCTGTGAGTAAAACTTTAAAAGTTTTTACCTTTCATAAACCTTTACCCTTGAGAATGACTTCGGAATGCTTCTCTGATGCCGTTTGTTGTTAATCACCTCAGCCTTCACCTTTCTTATGAAGAATTCTTTAAATTCTCTTGTGTCTTCACTTCTGTTTACTCTTGAGGACCTTTCTGCTCTGATACCACTTGTTGATGCGACGAAAGCTAAAACATAGCTGCGGAATTTGCCACACCACAAGAACTAAGCTAAAGTGATGTTAGAGCACCTCTATAGTCATCAATAGCTTAGCAACCTTCTGAAAACTGAAAAACTTTATAATTGTATTTAGTGAACTCCGAAAATTCACTTTACAAAAACCTTTCCCTTCCTACAAGCTTCAATTCTGATCTGGTTTACTTCAGTCTTTTCAATTCTATGTTAACTTACTGTTAGATATTCTTTTCACCACTTAGATGTGCCAAAACTGTGTTTCAAACTCACCGGAATATCACCGGAACTTCACCAAACTGTTATCGGACTGTCACCGTAATCTCATCGTAAATGCACCGAAATGTTACCGGAATCAACTGCAATTCTATTTGTAGTTACTTCAAATGATTGTAGATGAAGTAAAGAAAGTAATACCTTAGCTTTCTTCAGTGAATGACCTCTATCTGAAGTTTGATGAAAACTTATTCAGTTTTGGATGTCTTTACTGTCAGACACAATACTACGCGTACATGTCCTGTTTCACAAAACTCTTTTGAACAGTTTGTAGTTGAGACTACTAGCTTCAAGATAAGCTATCTCTCATGAAAAACTTTACACTATACAGTGAGATCTAACATGTAGAAATACCGTAAAATGTGTACTGAGAAAACTGTAACTGTTAACTAACTTTCAAAGTAACATGAAATCACTTAGATTTCTTCACACAAAGAGAATGCACTCAAATACTTCCACATAAACATGTGTTTTCTATTAGAGAAGATGTGTACAAAATGGCTTGGCCTCACTTTGCTCACAGCCATGAAAAACTCTCCTATTCTGAGTAGTTCTTCCTTATCATCTCTCTCTTAGATGAATACCCGACTGTTCAGGTTCTATTATTCATCTTTACATATGCAACTTTCTAAGCCTCTCTCTCCAGCTATCTCAGACTTTCTATCTCTTTCCTTTCAGGCTCTACTGCAGCCTCTCATCTATCTTAATTATGATCTTCTGACTCATATATATACAAGTTTGTTCCGAGATTCAAAACTCGTATTTCTGGAAGTTTCTATGAACTATATTACAGTCATGAATTTGTCCCTTCACTCAGGCTTGATTTTTCTGAATACTTTGTTTCTACTTCTCTTTGTCTTCCTTCATCCTTCGTATGTCTTCATGTCTTTATGTCTAATTTGTGAGTGAATCTTCAACAAGTGTCACGATATTTCCCAAGTGTCGAGTGTCGTGCTAAGGGCCAAGTGTCACAACATCTGCCAAATATTGTGTATCGTCTGCTTCCAAGTATCACCGATATCTACTAAGTGTCATGTGTCGCCTGCTTTGAAGCAATCCCAAAGAGGTCCTGTTTGTTTGAACAAGTCTATGACAAGCCTAAGTATTGGCTTGAGTCCCACAAATTCATAGAAGAAGCCTTAAAATGAAGACTATGTAAAGTTCACTTGTGAACTACCTCTTGTAACTTTTGAAGAGTTTACTTAATGTAGAAGTGAAAGAATCTTAAGTGGTTGAGTCCACTTGATCAGAAAGGGAAAGAGGAGCCATGAATTCATGATTTGTGGTAGATAGAGAATCAAATCAATCACTAATTGATTGGAGAGTGATTGAGGGAAGTTAGCCTCCCAAGCTCAACTATAAATAGATGGCAGTTTTAGTCGTGGTTAGAGAGATCTATGTGAAGACCTCCAAGAGCTGAGCTTTATGCCATATCAAGGTGTGATTCCAAGGCACACATATGTATCAGTAAGTCCATTGTATTGTACAAGCAATATACTTTCATTTTCATGATCATTTGAGTTCATATTTCCATGTTCTTGTGAAGTGTACTACTCACTGCCATTACTCTCAGTTTTCTCAATCAGATTGCAGAGATGGTTTCTCTGAGTTTGGTGCATCATTTTCATTTCATTTGGGTGTTTCAATCTTCAGTTATGTTCACTTGAAGTCAACCCTGTCTCTTCATTTTCACTTCTCTGTCAGGTACCCGACTTTTTTACTCATCTTGTCAGAGGCGTTTCTCAGTTTGTAATTACCCAAATTAAATGATTTAAAGCTTGTTGGATTCACCATACTGTCTAGTTTAAGCATACAAATTTTCATAGTCATTGAATTCTTAAATCTGGAGTTATGCGCATTTTTATGCTCACTGGTCTCATTACTATAGCAACCCGTGAAAAATCGGGATGATGTCATCAGTTGTTAAACATCATTCTCAGTGTGTGGTTCATTATTTTTTATGAGATTACTCTTGAAAGTTAGCTCTTTAAGTAAACTAGACTTCCCCAAGAGGAATTAAGCTAATTGCTGTTGTGCTCAAAGAACTATGCAAAACACTGGACAGGTGTATGAACCAAAATAGCAAGTTCTTCACCTCTGAGCTAACTTCAACTTATCTGTTTTGATCTATCTTTTTGAAAGTGATCTTCCAAGGTACATAGGGTGTCTAATTTAGACACATCCATTGGCAAGCTAAAAGGGCCCACCATATACTCCTGGAGTTCATTTGGCTGGTGTAGATCAAGGATTTTGCAACACCTCTTCATCTTCAAGCACATACCTATCCATCTCTTCACAGTGGTATGAGAGCAAGGTTGGACAACATGGCAGATGGATTTCCTTCATCAATTGACAAATTAGATAGAGGTTATTACTCAGCTTGGTCATTAAGGATGGAAGCTTATCTCCAAGGTAGAAGTTTATATGGTTATGTGGCTGGAGATGAAGTTATGCCAAGTTTCAGGAACAAAAGTCAACCAACACAAGAAGAGCAAGAAAGATTGAGCACATGGTGCTCCAAGGATGCACTTGCAAGGTCTTATCTCCTCAACTCTATCTCATATTTTTTGTTGCCTCACATTAGAAGTTGTAAGACATCTCAGGAAGTGTGGGATGCACTTGAAGCTTTCTTTTCTTCAAGTACTAAAGCTAGGAAGCATCAACTATGGCTGGATTTCACAACTCTCAAGAAGGCTCACAAACAAAATGTGACTGATTTTGTCAGAAAGCTCAAGGACATAGCAGATCAGTTGGAAGCATTGGAGAGGTAATAGATGAAGAGCAAATTGTAAGGCAGGTCATCAATGGCTTGAAGGCAGATGACAAGTGGGAAGCATTCACCACAGCTATGGATTTGTACATGGACATGCATGTACCTGATTTCAATACACTCATTGGACAACTACTTACTCAAGAGGCAAAGATTATAAAAAATGGAGAAAGCTCTAAAGGTAATCAATCTTCAGCTTTATACACGGATAAAAGCAAGTCCAAAGATAACAAAGGAAAGGCAAAGAAAGTGGATGATGAAGCAGGTACATATCAAGCTAACTATGCAGGTAGAGGAAGACATGGCAGAGGTAGAGGAAGAGGAGGTAGACAAGGCAGGGGGAGATCCCAAGACTCCAAATCATGTTCTATTTGTGGATTAACTAATCATACAACTGAAAATTGCTTTAGGAATTCCAGGAATCAAAGAGGCAGAGGATACAATAGAGGAAGTTATGGCTACTCAAGAGGAAGGTTCAACAATTATCATGGCAACTACAACAACTACAATCATTCCAACTATCAAGGAGGCTACAAAGGAAGGAGAGACTACAATAACTACACAACGGACTCAAACAAAGAGGATTCATTATTGATCATGAACATGGCTATGCCACAAGGTAAATCTGATGAGCATGTTTTCCACATAGATTCAGGTTGTTCAAATCATGTGGCAGGAAATGTGGCACTCCTATCAGATTTAGAAGATCCAAGGAATAAGCATGAGGTACAAACAGGAGATGACACAAGACATCCTGTGGAGAAAATAGGCAATGTCAAAGCACCTGATGGAAACATCAACCTACTCAGTAAGGTACTCTATGTCCCTACCATTACAAAGAATTTGATAAGTGTTTGGCAGATAGTAGAGAAAGGGTTGCAATTCAGGTTCACAAAAGCAGGAGCATTTGTTGAAGATCCAAGTCAAGGATTCAGAAGAATTGCAAAAGGTGAAAAGACAAGTAGATTGTTCACATTTGAATTACAAGACACTAGAAACATTGCTCTCTTTAATTATGGTAGTCAGACACTCACAGAATTGGAAGTATGGCACAAAAGGTTAGCACATATTGGTGAAAGGTCATTAAAGCAAATTTGCAGGGACCAAAGTGTACTTGGACTCCCTAATTTGTCAAAACAACATATGATTTATAAGTGTAGTGCATGTCAATTTGGAAAGTCTCACAAGTTACCATTCATGAAGAAAGGTTATATGCATGGAGATCTCTTGGAGTTGGTTCATACAGATGTATGGGGACCTAGCAAGGAAGCTTCAATATCTGGATCAAGGTATTATGTCTCCTTTATTGATGATTGCAGCAAATGGACTATCCTATTCTTTATGAAACACAAAGATGAAGTTTTTCCATGTTTCAAAAGATATTTGGCTCTTGTGGAGAATCAAACAAGTAAATCACTAAAAAGGCTAAGGTCAGATGGAGGGGGAGAATACTTCTCCCATGAGTTTGATTCTTTTCTTCAAGAAAGAGGAATCAAAAGAGAGGTAACTACAAGGTACACTCCTGAGCAAAATGGAGTGGCAGAAAGGAGGGATAGGACAATTGTTGAAGTTGCAAGGTCCATGTTAAATGAAAAGCATTTGCCTAATTATCTATGGGCTGAGGCTGTATCTACAGCCACTTACTTGATTAATAGGTTGCCTTCAAAATCCCTTGATGGATGACTCCATATGAGGCTTGGAATGGAAGAAGACCAAGCTTAGATCATTGTAAAATTTTTGGATGTATTGCTTTTGCTCATGTTCCTTCACAGGTAAGAGGCAAGATGGATCCAAAGGCAGAAAGGTGTGTATTTATTGGATATGACAACAATCAAAAGGGCTACAGGTTATACAACCCTACCAACAAAGGATTCTTGGTAAGCAGAGATGTAGTTTTTGATGAGAACAATTCATGGTATGAAGATTCATGCAGGAAGGTCAATTTACCATATGATCTTGAAGAAGAATTTCCAAAGCTTGGTAGAGAACAACCAAAGACTGAAGAACAAGACACCTCGGAGGATGATGAAGAATCTCAGATGCAAAAGATCAAAGCATGGAAGTCTAAAGGTAAAGCAAAATTGCAGGAACTTGGACATGAGGCAGAAGCATCACATCATGGCCTCTAAGAAGATCTATGAGGGAAAAGAAAAAACCAGAAAGGTATGGGTTTGACACCTCATTAGTAACTAAACATTCTATCTACATAGCACAGGATATAAACCAAGAGGAGCCATCATCCTTTGAAGAGGCCAAAGCAAAATCAGAATGGAAGCATGCAATGAAGGAAGAGATTGAAGCACTTGAGGAAAACAATACTTGGGACTTGGTGCCCAAGACTTCATCCATGAAGGTAATAGGCTCAAGGTGGGTCTATAAACTCAAGAAGAATTCTGATGGTTCCATTAACAGGTATAAGGCAAGGCTTGTAGCAAAAGGCTTTGCACAAACTCAGGGAATTGATTATGAGGAGACCTTCTCTCTTGTGGCAAAGATGCCTACTATTAGGGTTTTGCTTAGTATTGCCTCTTCCAAGAATTGGAAGATACTTCAACTAGATGTAAAGAATGCATTCTTGAATGGTTGGATAACAGAAGAGGTATATATGGCACAGCCACATGGTTTTGAGAATCAAGTTTATCCTGATTATGTGTGTAAACTTAACAAAGCATTGTATGATCTCAAGAAAGCTCCAAGAGCTTGGAATTTCAGGCTTGTTTCATTCTTGCAGGACAAAGGCTTTCAACCAAGCAAGGCAGATCCTTCACTCTTTATTAAAAGGAGTAATTCTGAGATCATCTACCTATGTGTATATGTAGATGATATTATATTGACAGGGATTGATGCAGATGGTATGAAGAAGATCAAAGATCAGATGAGAGAAGAGTTCAAGATAAGTGATTTGGGTTTACTTACCTACTTCCTAGGCTTGGAAGTTGTCTACAAAGATCATAGTTTGTTTCTCACTCAAAGAAAGTACATTAAGGACATGTTGGCAAAATTCAAGATGCAAGATTGTAAGATTGCAGGTACTCCAATGGAGGTCAATCACAAATTGAGCTCACATGAAGGTGAACTCATAGAGGACATCACATCATATCAAAGTCTAGTGGGTAGTCTCAACTATGCCACATTGACAAGAGTAGATATATGTTACAATGTGAGTGTGCTAAGTCAATTTATGCACACACCAAGGAAACCACATATGGATGCTGCCAAAAGGATTCTCAAGTATCTCAAAGGAACCATAAATGAAGGACTCTATTATCCTTATGTATCTGATTTAGGTTTGAAGCTATTTTCTGATGCAAATTGGGTTGGCTCCAAGGAAGATAGAAGGAGCACTTCAGGTTATCTTACCTTTGCAGGTTCAAAGCTTATTTCATGGTCATCCAAGAAGCAACCCACAGTTGCTCTCTCTTCTACTGAAGCTGAATACAGAGGTCTTGTCATAGCTACTCAGGAAGCTATGTGGATGAAGACATTATTCAAAGATCTTGGATTGGAGTTTGGAACTCCAACTATTTTTTGTGACAATATGAGTTCTATTCACTTAGCTGCTAATCCTATTTTTCATGCAAGGACTAAACATATTGAAGTTCATTATCACTATGTACGAGAGAAGGTTCTAAGCAAAGAGATTCAAATATCATATGTGTCCACTCATCAACAATGTGCAGATATTCTAACCAAAGCATTGGATGGTACAAAGCTTTGCAAATTCAAGGCTATAATAGGTTTGCAGGTAATCTTGGAAGATTGAAGACCTCAAGCACACTTGGCTTGAGGGGGAGCTATTGGAACAAGTCTATGACAAGCCTAAGTATTGGCTTGGGTCCCACAAAGTCATAGAAGAAGCCTTAAAATGAAGACTATGTAAAGTTCACTTGTGAACTACCTCTTGTGACTTTTGAAGAGTTTACTTAATGTAAAAGTGAAAGAATCTTAAGTGGTTGAGTCCACTTGATCAAAAAGGGAAAGAGGAGCCACGAATTTGTGATTTGTGGTAGATAGAGAACAAAATCAATCACTAATTGATTGGAGAGTGATTGAGGGAAGTTGGCCTCCCAAGCTCAACTATAAATAGATGGTAGTTTTAGTCGTGGTTAGAGAGACCTATGTGAAGACCTCCAAGAGCTGAGCTTTATGCCATATCAAGGTGTGATTCCAAGGCACACATATGTATCAGTAAGTCCATTGTATTGTACAAGCAATATACTTTCATTTTCATGATCATTTGTGTTCATATTTCCATGTTCTTGTGAAGTGTACTACTCACTGCCATTACTCTCAGTTTTCTCAGTCAGATTGCAGAGATGGTTTCTCTGAGCTTGGTGCATCATTTTCAGTGCTTTAACTTGGTAAAGTTAGCTCTATAAGTCTACTATATGCTCACCAAGTCTCATTTCATTTGGGTGTTTTAATCTTCAGTGATGTTCAGTTGAAGTCAACCTTGTCTCTTCATTTTCACTTCTCTGTCAGGTACCCGACTTTTTTACTCATCTTGTCAGAGGTGTTTCTCAGTGTGTACTTACCCAAATTCAATGATTTAAAGCTTGTTGGATTTAGAATATTGTGTAGTATAAGCATAGAAATCTTCAGAGTCATTGGATTCTTAAATCTGGAGTTATGTGCATTTTTCTGCTCAATGGTCTCATTACTATAGCAGCCCGTGAAAATCAGGATGATGTCATCAGTTGTTAAACATCATTCTCAGTGTGTGGTTCATTATTTTTTATGAGATTACTCTTGAAAGATAGCTCTTTAAGTAAACTAGACTTCCCCAAGAGGAATTAAGCTAATTGTTTCTGTGCTCAGAGAACTATGCAAAACACTGGATAGGTGTATGAACCAAAATAGCAAGTTCTTCACCTCTGAGCTAACTTCAACTTATCTATTTTGATCTATCTTTCTGAGAGTGATCTTCCAAGGTACATAGGGTGTCTAATACATCCATTGGAAAGCTAAAAGGGCCCACTATATACTCTTGGATTTCATTTGGCTGGTGTAGATCAAGGATTTTGCAACACCTCTTCATCTTCAAGCACATACCTATCCATCTCTTCACACTGTTTCCTTGTTTTAACCCCCAAAACCCTAAACTGGCATAACTTTCTCATACGAAATCCGTTTGCTGAGATTTTGGGTTTGTTGGAAAGCTCGTGGCAAGTACTACTAAAACTTCAACTATTTATGGTAAAATCAATATATGGATTATTAGATATAGTATTTTGAAGTTTACCCTCAGGTGGACTAGAAAACCAAGGAGTTCCAAAGGATTTTGAGCAATACCAGGGGAAATTTTGGACTTGTAGACAAAGCATATGAACCTAAGATTTGGTAGACACTTAGGCAAGAATAGGCAAAGCATTAGATCATCTGAGTCTAGTGTGAACCATACAGCTAAGTCTTGGGCACAACAACTAAGTGGTTATCCATACGTGCTAAGTTCCGACACAAGTGACTCAGAAATGTCATTCAACATGGAGAGACCCACACGTAGCTCATGTACTTCCTATTTATAGACACCAGAAGGTCGTTATAAGACACAATTGGAATATATCAAGACCAACCAACTAGGTGCACGCATCTATGAGGATGGCCTAAGATGATTGGTGGTCCAACTCAAAAACCCAGATCAACCCTTTGGACTGGAACACCTAGTGGTCAAGTTCAAAGAGGGTGCATACATTGATAAGGAAGGAACCATGTATGTGGTTACTAGCCTACCAGATAGGATAGATGAGTTGGAAACATCATTCCTGAGAACGAGCTAGGAGACCTAGAGAAAGGAGACCTAGAGAAAGGAGACCTAGGAAGAGAACCCAAGACTCCTAGAGGTAAGTCAGTGTTGACTAGAGTAATCACTCCAGATTGGATCCCTCAAGATAACAAAAGCATAGAGCTGTTCTTGAATAGAGAAACAAAGGAAGCCTTTTGGAGATTCAGGCGAGATCGACCCAACCTAGTGGTCACTATCTATGAATTCAAGGATCGGAGATACCAGGGAAAGTTGTCTATCTAGATCACACATCAGAGAAACTGTTCTTAGTAACAGAGCAGGATAGGCATGCATACACTTGGCAAGGTGAATCAATTTTCCCTCCACCTAGATCTAGTGCTTCCCATGGTCTCCAAGGAGCAGGATCATCCAAGGCTCATGAAAACCAAAGGGAAAGAACTAGAGAGAGACCAGAGGTAAGCTTTGCACACATTGTGGGCAGAGAAAAATCAGGACATGAGGGTGAAAGACCGGAAAGAGAGAGACACAGAGCACATAGGCATCAAAGAGATGAACATGAGTTTCCAGTGCCTAGACCCAGAGAGCATTCGAGAACCCTTAGCCCCTCTCAAGTGGTCAAGGCCATGAAGAACTATTTTGATGGATTCGGAGATCCTTATGATCATGTGGCCGAGTTCAACCAAGTGTTAAGAGCTTAACAGGTTGAGGACTTGTTCACATAGTTTGAGGCATTTGGTTTGACTCTTAAGGGTACCGCCTTAGCTTAGTTTCAACCCCTGAATAGTCGCAACTATCGAGAGATAGGTCAACTGCTAGAGGGATTCATTATGGAATTTTCCAAGAGTGGTATCAGACATAACACATCATCCTTGATCCACAGCTTTAAGCAAACACCCCAAGAAACAGTGCGACTTGCAGGAAGACGGTTCAGACAGTACCTAGAAAGATGCCCTGTGCCAGAATTACCCACAGCGGCCAAGCAAGTGGCCTTGTTTTTAGATGGATTACTGAGCACCAAGTTAAGATCATACGTGTACTTGAAAGAGCCTAGATCCATAGAAGAGTGTGTGCGGATGTGCATAGACATAGAAGACAACTTGGGTGAGGAGCTAGAATTGTCCAAACTCTATAAGTATTCTGACAATTCTACTAGTCATACCTCTAGAACCTCCACGACGATAGATGAGATAGCTGAGCAGGTGGCCAAAAAGCTAGGAGTTCAAAATAAACAAATGCCAAGGGTCACCCCATTGAAGCGATGTTATACATGCGGAGGAGATCATATGGCTAATGTCTACCCAATGACGGCTCAGCCCCAAGGAAACCCTAATGCTCCATATCGCACCATTGAGAGAAAATACACAAATCATACAGCTCAAGATTGTCCACACAATAGGCAGGCTGTCAGGCAAAATTATCAGCAACCTTACCAACAAGTAGGTTTCAGAACCAATACCAACAGCCATATTATAGGCCACAACAACAATATCAGGCACCATATAGGCCACAACCTATACTAGGAAACCAACCACCAGCTCCTGCCAGTGTGATTCCAGTTAAGTATACGATGGCGGAGGAGAACCCTAATAGAGCATTGGTGCTAGTGACCCCATTGATACTAGAAAATGACTCTTATGCTCATAGTTCAGACTACTCCCATGAAGGTAGTCCACAAGCTTATTACATTGAGTCACCTGAGCATAGTGAGGCTTATTCTTATCAATACGAGGCACCATCTGTGGAACACAATTGGGAGCCAGAATACTCTAATGTCATGTATATGAATCCCAATCCCAGGCCCCAAGTGAGACAAGTAAGACCACAAGCCCCTAGAGGACCATGTTTTAGATGTCAGGGTGACCATTTCATTCGTGAATGTCCCCACTCACTCACTCCAAGACAAGGACAAAACATCACAATACAAGGCTTTTGACCTGAGTGCGGCAAAGAACACCTTCCCAGAGAGTGTCCTAGGAATCCCTCTAGTGCACCCAAGGTTACACCCATCAATGTGGTAGGCTTAGTGGTTGATTCAAGTTCAAGTAGCAGTAATGTGGCTCCTATACAAGCATTCATTAGGGCACAAGCATTAAAACAGGATAAGCAAATTGAGCAATTAGAGCCAAGTGAATCCGGAGAGCCTAGTAAGAGGAAACCAAGAACTTGGAAGGATACCAGGGAGAGAACCAATCGTAAGTGGAATAAAAAGATATCGGAAATAGAAGAAAGTCTAAAAGATGCCAAAACAAAAATAGAAGACATTCCATCTCAAAGACCCTCACATGCCGACCCTCCATCCACACCACCTCATTCCACCCCACCACTCACTATAAATAGACCACAACTGGGGTCTGTCCTTACAGATCCAACCCCAAAAGGCTTGGACATGATGTTCAAGGCCTATCAGGCTCGACTTCAAGAAGTGCCAACCAGTGCAAACTTAGACAAGAGTTACCCTAGAGCAAACTTAGAGATTAAACGAACAAAAATATGCATGAAAATGGTAGAAGTAGCTCAAGCTATGCTTGAGACTAACCAAAAGTTCAATCAGACAAACTCTGTCAAGCCAAATTTGCATTTCCAAGGCTTATTAGAAAGATTAGAGCGGTTTGTAAACAAGCCCCAGGTTTCTTTACCTCGGCAGGCTCAACCCGTTGTTGAAAGAGAGATTTCACCACAAATGAAAACTTATGTTCCTGATTCCATGGATGAGGGAGCACGTCTTTCAATACAACAGTACTCTAAAGAGTTCTTACGGGAAATACAAGAGGAGAAATGGGCCAAGGAGAAGGGTAATCCCCCTCCTATTCCTGAGATTGATGATCTTCATGATCAATTTCCTCAAGACATTTCGTCTATCTATGGAGACCAAATAGAGCAACAAGAAGATGAGAGATTAGATTTTGAATTTAATTGTTTACAAAAGTTGCCTCAATTCACAGGCCCATGGGAATCTGAATCTCTTCAGATCAGAGCTCCCATAATATTGGAAAGAAATGAAGACTCAGTGGTTCCAAGAAACATTGATGTCATGAAGAACACTAAGGTTCAGTGTCATCTCACTGTAGAAGAGCTGCTCAAAGAAAAACCTGAGCTATGGAATCATGTGAAGGATTAGGTTCCAGAACTTGATTCCAATATGCCAAAAGCAGGCCCTAGATAAAAAGTTCCAGAGATACCTCTAGACAAGATAGGAGACATGAGCGAAGGTGAAGAAGGTAATACTTATCTTCCGATCACCTATCAAGGTTACACAACCAAAGCAATCGTAGACTCAGGTGCTGGTGTTGCTATTGCAAATCAGTGAAACAAGAAGAGGAGGAATCATTGTTCGAGGTACCATAAAATTTCAAGAAATATAAAGTTGAAGATCGGAAACTTTTGGTACGAATGCCTAAGAGAGAGGCCATCATAGGAGAATCATATGACAATAAAGAAAAGACCAAAAAGATTGTAGTGACCATTGAACAGAATGAAGAGATATGTACATACATAGGAGATGACCTAAGTGCAAAAGAAGAAGCAGAGCTTGTAGCTCTATTAAGGGAATATAGGGGCATGTTTGTGTGGCACTATAGAGACTTGAAGGGAGTAGATCCAAAAATTTTATATCATACTATACCCATGACTGCTGATGCCAAGCCCACCAAACAAAAGCCCTACACATATAATGACACTTATGCAGCTAAAATAAAAGAAGAGATTGACAGGTTGATTGAAGTTGGATTTGTCTATGAGATTGTGCATACTGAATGGGTGTCCTCCATTGTAGTGGTGCCCAAGAAGAATGGAAAATTGTGAGTGTGCATTAACCTTAAAAAAGTTAATGCTGCTACGATTCGAGATAGTTATCCACTTCCAATCATTGAACATTTATTGGAGCGTGTTGCAGGCAAGGAAGTTTATAGCTTCCTTGATGGATTTTCAGGTTATAACCAAGTAGCCATTGCCCCAGAAGATCAACACAAAACAGCTTTTGCCACAGAATGGGGAATCTTGCATTTCGTGTGATGCCATTTGGTCTCACCAATGCACCTGCAACATTCCAAAGGCTCATGTGTCATGTCTTCAAGGAGTTCTTGCGAAAGAGCTTAGAAGTATATGTGGATGATTTATGTGCTCATTCCCAAGAAAGAAGACACCACATCCCTGAGCTCATACAGATCTTCAACAAGTGTAGAGAATATCGAGTGTGTTTGAACCCAGAGAAGTGTGTGTTCATGGAACGACAAGGTAAAATCTTAGGTCACATTGTTTCTAAAAACGGAATATCAACAGACGAGGACAAGCTAAGAGCCATAGCAGAGTTGTCGAGGCCAAGGAACATCAAAGAGGTACAAGCCTTTATGGGCCATTGTGGATATTACCGTAGGTTTATCCACATGTATGCAATTATAGCTAAACCTCTTTATGGGTTGCTGACAAATTTTGAGTGGAACGATGAATGCGAGAATTCTTTCAGTGAGCTAAAGAGGCGTTTGTGCTCAGCACCAATACTGACCACTCTATTCCATGTCCATGTGGATGCATCCAATCATGCTATCGGATGTGTGCTAGCACAACCAACAAGTGAAGGAAATTTTGATTTGCCTATAGCATATGCTAGCAGGCAATTGAACGCTACTGAATGAAACTATACGACAATCGAGAGGGAAGGCTTAGGCATGGTATATGCTGTGAAAAAGTTTAGACACTATCTATTGGCCAATAAGCTCAAGTTTTTCATTAATCATCAAGCTTTACTATATTTGGTCAATAAACCCTGCAATACAGGCTGCTTAGTAAGATGGTTCCTCTTACTAATGGAATACGACTTTGAAGTTGTTGTCAGGAAAGGTAGGACCCACCTTGGGGCGGACCATCTTTCTCGCATCACTTCAAGAGAGCCACCGCAAGGAGTGTCTGATGAACTACCTGACGCTTATCTGTTCAATTTAGAGGTTGTTCCTAAATGGGCAAATAATTTGGTACTAGTCCTAACCTTCGGTCCTACAAATAAGAACATAAAAATGAACAAAGAAGTAGTGAGATCACAAAAATATCAAATATTGGCAAGGAGCATGTACAAACAAGATACAGAGGGAGTATTAGCTTGTTGTGTTGAGGACGATGAACATACTAGTTGGTTGCAACAAGCCCATGAAGGAATGCTAGGAAATCACTATTTTAAACAACGAACATTGCAGAATCTAAAACATTTAGGAGTGTATTGGCCTAGCATGGACAGAGAAATACAAGAATGGATCAAAAATTGTCCAATGTGTCAGGAGAGACCCCCAGTGGAGCATGCCACCCTTTATCATGTGTCATTAATTCCAGACTGGAGTGCTCCATTGGTGGACTTTAGGAGATCGGGGACACTACCTAATGAGGCTAGTCTAGCAAGAAAACGGAGCATGGAGCAAGAGGCTCAAGACTACGCATTAGTAGGAGACAACCTATATCAAAGAGGAAAAGATGGTTACCTAAGACTGTGTGTTCATGAATCAGATTATTTGAAAGTCTTAGAAACTGCACATAGTTGTGTTGCAGGTGGACACTTTGGGCCTGACAGAGTAATCAAGACCATTCTATTCTCAGGACTTTGGTGGCCCACTCTTCATACGGATGCACATACCTATGTGAAGAAATGTGACACATGTCAACGTGCACAATATCCGATCAGAAAAGATGAGATGCCTTTGAGGCCAATGATGGGAGGACGTGCATTCTCAAAGTGGGGTATAGACTTTGTAGGTCCCATTAACCCCCCAACAAGAAACTCCCATGCACGAGTACATTATTGTAGCCACAGACTACCTTACAAAGTGGGTGGAAGTAAAAGCCACAACAAAGAATGATGCTCAGACAACGGCTAAGTTTTTATTTGAGAACGTGTTCACCAGATATGGATTACCAATAGAGTTAGTTAGTGATAGAGGTACGGACTTCTTGAATGAAGTCATTGACAACCTTCTTCAAGAATTCATGGTGATACATAAGAAGTGTGCCCCCTATCATCCACAAGCTAACGGACAAGCCGAGAGCACAAATAAGATCCTATGCAATGTACTGAAAAAACTCATAAATAATAAACGCTCTGATTGGGACAAACAGCTTCATCATGTTGTGTGGGCATACCGAGTTGCCTACAAAACAATACTCAATGCCACACCATTTTAGATGGTCTTCGGACAAAATGTTGTGCTACCATTGGACTTCCTAATCCCAGCCTTGAAAGTAGCACAAGAATACGAGTAGAATGGACATGAGTTGTCCTCTAGGATCTTTGATCTAGAACGTTTAGGTGAGACGAGGTTACGAGCGGCAGCAGACATTTATGTTGCAAAGAAACGGCAAAAGGCATACTTTGATGCTCATATAAAGGATAAAGGATTGAAAGAGGGAGACCTAGTGCTAGTTTATATGCTAAAGCAACATGCTCGAAAATTGGAGAAACGAGGATATGGACCCATGATCATTAATAGAATCTCCACTAGTGGTGCGGTTCAATTGGCCACTCTAGAAGGTGACGTCTTGCCAAACTATATCAATGGTTGTCGAGTCAAGTTATATCAAGAACCTCTTATAGAGGATATGCTAATGAGACTCAACACTGCTAAGAAGCGAAAAGAAGAAGAGTTGAGAGTCAGAGAAGAAGCACAGGCAGAGGCTAGAGAGTGCATAAGGCGAAATAAGTTAAGAAGACTAGGCCTAGATGTCAACCCGAAAGCCCCAAAATATCACATGGACATGTGCCAAAAATCGGGCATAATTACTTCTCGCATAATTGATCGACGCCCCTTTGTGACCATAGAGGTAGGACAAGAAAAGAGTGTAAGGACTATTTGGTTGACTCAGGTGCAGCAACTAGTGCAGTTAGACTTTCATACTACCAAGACCTGCAATTGGACATTAAGCCCATAGAAGCATATCTCATAGGATTGGGAGGTGTGGAAACCCCTTGTTTGGGCGAGGTGGAACTTCCCATCTACCTTCAAGATGTTCCAATGAAAGTTAAAGTGCTAGTGTGTCACGATGAAGACCTTACAGAGCCACTTATCTTGGGTCAAGATTGGATTTACAACCATGCAGTCAACTTGAACCTAAGAAGTCAACTTCTTCAAGTTTGGGTACATGAACAATGTATTACATTAGAATTAGACAACTGCATGCTCACAGATCATGGCACCACACACTCTCTTAGTTCTTCTAGGAGTAATCTTAGCAAAAAAGATGTTGTATGTGTCAAAAGTTCTGTGTTCCAGAAGAACTCAATCATGGAAGAACTGGCTCAAAGACAAGTGGAATCCTCCTCTCATGCGAGGACTAATGCCGCAACCACAACTCAACCACAAGGGCAAGCAAAACAGTACAAGACAACGACTATATCAAAGAGATTTCAAGAAGAAAGTAGTTCCGGGCATGAAATAGATCTGGGTACGAAAAGGAGAGCAACCACCAACCTTGCCAACACAATTTCCACTCAGGCAAGCCAACCATGCGAAGACAAGAAACAAGCAACCAGGACCACCTCAACCAAAAGATCTCCGACAAATATGGGTGCCTAAGAAATTAGCTAGAGCTCAACAAGGGTGATTACAGATGTGGGTACCTAAGAAGCTCTTACATACACAATGGCCTATGCTCCCCACCATTCAAAAGGTCTCAACAAACAAGCCAAGGAGAGAAAAGGGTAAGAATAGAGCACAAAGACCAAAACAAGTTAAACTCAACCCTTCGACAAAAGTAAGAAGACAATCATCAAGGATATGGGTTTGGAAGGCTAAGGTACCAGTAGCATCCATAGCACCAAAGAACGAACAACTTTGGATACAACATTTAAGCAACCAACCAAAGATGAAGAAGTCAACAAGGATTTGTACGCAGCCCAACACTGTTCTGAAATGGGTCCCTAAAATCAATTGTCCTTTTGACATCCAATGGATACCTCAAACAAAGGCTGCATCAATATCTGCAATAACATTGAAAGCCTCGACATGCAACAACCATGTGCCTGTGGCATAACCTTGTCTTTTGCACCATTGAGGTCATGCACTTGCAAAGTATGCATCAACATAGGGCCACATTACACGATGTGCATAGACACCATTGAGAAATCCTAGGCACATGAGACACAGTTGCAATATGTAAAATATTTTATTGATGCTAACCTCTTTCTTCTTGTTTTATGCCATCACGAGCACAAAAAAAGGGGGGGAGAGAGAGAGGACAACCATGCGCTTGAAGAATCTCATAAAGCAAACCATCAAAATGGACATCCATCGACAAGAAAGACAAGCCAGTGGTCAATCACCATGATGGAAGTACAACATGAAGAGATGAAGACCGACAGACCCTTCACCATGGTAAGAACTGTACGCTTCAACGAAACTATAACCATAATCGATTAGGAAACCTCTTCGTCGGCATACCCTTGAGCATTGAGCTCAAGACCCAACTTCTTGCACCATAATTCTTCCAATGCAATTCCCAAGTATGCATGCATAGGGCTACATTACAAGGCCATGCACAAGGCACCTATTTTTTCCAACCCATGCACTAATGCACTTAACCATCAATCATTATGGGTCACAAGTACTTGGCCTCATGTTTCAAAAGTTCAAGGACATCCACAGTACAACATCAGTACCCAGGAAGCAATTCACAGTAGATAGCTGCTCAAGGTCAACATCGACAACCTCTTTTGAGCAACTACCAACCTTTGAAAGCCAAGAAGTATACCCTCTAGCTCAAATCCAAAGAAGAAGTACATCCATTGGGCACAACTGGGGAATAGGATAGTAGTGGAAAACTGACAAACCCAACAACTGACCAGGCTACATTGGGAAGATGGACCACTCCTGCTGATACATGGACACTACCTCTCAACATACTACATGGAACAACCACTACAACAAGGGTCTCTCAGGGACGACAGACTCAGGAGGGGGGGAGTGTTGAAGCTCAAGGTCAAGGACAAAGCATGGAAGCGCATCAAAGAAGTGGACACACAAGAAGGAGGAGCAAGTAGGGAGCTCCAAGAAGCACCTATAAAATTTTCAAAAGAAATCCCTATGAAAATAGTGATTTTTATCACTAAGAATGATTGTAAATACCATTTTTTATTTTTGCAAATCCATTTTGTTGAAGCCGAGGAGTCCTCGAGCTTGAGGAGTATTAGAACTATCATCCTACCAATTTTCATAATTTTTAGACTCTGTTTGAGCCCCCAAATAAGCCTTGGAACCTTTTTTTTTACTAGGACAGACACTAGATCTGGACAGGGCCAAAACCACTCAAAAAACTATAAAAAGGGCTGGAGAGCTCACTTTTTAGGTTAGCTTGTTGTAGAATTGACCTTTGTAAGAGAACTCTTTTGCAATCGAAGTCCTTCCATTGCTCCACTCTTTGCTCTTACTTTGTGCACGTGTGTGTGTATGTGTGTGCATGCTTGTGTGCTTTCACTCACACACTTGTGCCATCACTTGCTCACGGTCTTCATACCGGTCCTCACGTCTCCAGGGATTGACATTTACGAGGTGTATCTCCTCACGGTGGTACTTGCCATTGTGCTAGAGTGACAGGATGCCACCAGAAAGATGAGACGTGTTCTTCCAATTCTAGAACATGACCATGTTCTTCTAGTTTTAGAACATGAGGCTCGAGGGTTGCCTACAATATGTATATAGCTCTATTTTTTAGGACGAAAATATTTTCCAAGGGGAAAGAATGTAATAAATTAATTCTATGATCTAAGGGTCCAATCAATTCAGACGGATCTGAAATCGGTCACCGTTTGGTCTCTCATATGTATGACCAAAGATCTCGAGTCTAGACTTACTAGAAGTTCATTTACTCTTGTAACCAAGTGATCCACTTAGCCTAGTGGTTAAGACTCAAGGACATGGAGGAGGAGGTCTTGGGTTCAATCCCCATGGGGTACATGGGAAGAGTATTTTGCCCAATGAGATCTAGAGCCTTCGAGAAGCATTCACTTGAGTTAACTCGAGTTAACTAGGACACTTGGCGCACATGCAGTTACATGGCTGACACATGGATGGTTAGTATCCACCTGCATTGTTTTGACATTTGTCATTCTAAAAGTAGGAGAAAAAGTTTCATCATAGTCAATACCTTTCTTTTGTGCATAGCCTTTGACAACTTATCTTGCTTTGTACCTGTCAATAGTATCATCTTCTTTTCTTTTGATTTTGAAGATCCACTTAACATCAATTGCCTTTTTACCTTTTGGTAAGTCACAAAGCTTCCATGTTGGATTCTTATGAATAGAATCAATCTCTTCTTGAATAGCTTTCTTCCATACAAGAATTTGTAGTGCATCCTTAACAATAGATGGTTAATTCTCAACTAAAATGTGATGAATCTCAAAATGTTCTACGTAATTTACATGACCTACTTGTTCTCTCCTTGTCTGACTTCATTCTCATCCTGTGAAGTTCTTTATGCCATTGTCCTTCCAAGTTTGATATAACCATCTCAGTGTATTCTTGAAAAGTGGTGAAATCTCTTCCCATTCTTCAATATCTCTTTCTCAGGGAGCTCTAGAACTTCTCCAACTTCATAAGTTGGAACATCAAGAGGCATTGATATAGGTAATGGAACTCTCTCTCCACCTTTATCAAGTGCATCTTTTAGGGTTTGAGAAGGTTCATCACCCCCCTTGTATATTTGAATGTAAGAATCCAAATTCCTTCTAAAGATTGCATAATCATTTGCTTTTATGAAATCTAGAATCTCTGTTTTCTTATCAAATATCTGACTCTCTAAAATATATGCATTATGTGAGAGTAGGATCACCTATATGTGACATAGAATTTGTATCCTTTGCTTCCAATTGCATAACCAATAAAGATGGCTTTAATGGCTTTTACATCAAGCTTGTCACGATCCTTCTTCTCAATGTGAACATAAGCCGAAGAACCAAAAACTTTGAAATAACGCACATTGGGTTTATTCCCATAATAAGCTTCATGAGGTGTAATGACCTTCAAAGCTTTTGTGGAAGACATATTCAGAATGTGATTAGTTGTATGTATTGCATCAAACCAAAACTTGGCAGAAAGCTTTTTGGATGCTAGATTTGGTCATATCAGTTACACGACTCTCAAGCACATCAAAGATCATGGAATGGTGGACACTTTGCCTACTTTTATTTACTAGATGATGCAGCATCATGTGAAGTATGTCTCAAAGGAAAGCTTCACAAACTTCATTTCAAGAAACATGGATATATCACGGCCTCAAGGAAGTTGTAGATCATACATTCAAATGTGAATGGTCCTATGAGAACGGATTCCATTCAAGGTTTTAGGTACTTTGTTACTTTCATTGATGATTTCTCAAGATATTTGCAAGAGAGCAAGAATTACGACCACCACCACGTGCTAGAGAGATGACTCTCCTGTTGCATAATTTGGTTGGAATGTATACCAGTTAGATATCAAAACTACATTTCTTAATGGCGATCTTCATAAAGATCTCTAAATTCAGAAGCCAAAAGGTTTTGAAGAAACATGTAAAGAGCATTTAGTTTGTAAACTAATTAAAGCTTTGTATGGACTAAAGCAGGCATCGAGAGCTTGGTATAAGAAGATACATCTTTACCTTCTATCTATTGGTTTAGAAAACTCAGACGTAGCTCCCATTCTTTATGTTAAAGCTCAAAAAGTTGTTTTGATTATTATTATCATATATGCTGATGATATGATCATGACAAGTCCCAAGGATTCAGACCCTCAATATTTTAAAGCACAAATTAAGCATACATTTGATGTAAATGATTAAGGAATTTTGCATTATTATCCTAGGATTGAGTTCAAATACAAAAACAAGCGTATCTATATAACACATTAGAAATACATCAAGAAATTATTGTAAAGGTTTGAGATGGTAGATTCCAAGCCTATGCAAACACCTATGGATGTTAATGTGCACATACATGCACACACACACACATGCACACAAGTCAAGATCAAAGAGAGGAGCAATGGAAGGACTTTCATTACAAAAGAAATCTATTACAAAGCTGAAATCTACAACAAGACAACCTCTAACAAGCTAACCTCAAAAATTATCTCTCTAGCTCTTTTTATAGTTTTTTGACTAGTTTCGGCCCTATCCAGACCTAGTGTCCGACCTAGTTAAAAATTAGGTTTTAGGGCTTATTTGAGGGCTCAAATGGAGTCTAAAAATTATGAAAATTTGTAGGATGATACTTCTAATACTCCCCAAGCTCGAGGACTCCTTGGCTTGAACAAAATGGAGTTATAAAAAGGTGAAATGATATTTACAATGGTTTGAGTGATCAAAATCACTGTTTTTGTAGGGGATTCTTATGAACATTTGACATACACTTCTTGGAGCTCCCTACTTGCTCCTTCTTCTTGTGTGTCCACTTATTTGATGTGCTTTTATGCTTGTCTTTTACCTTTAGCTTCAACACTCCCCCCCTCATAGTGATTGACCAATGGCGTAGCTTTCGTGGTTGATGAATGTCCTTGTTGATGATTCACTGATGAGATTCTTCGAGCTCCTCATCCTGTCCCCTCTCTTCAAAGCACCATTTGCCAAATATTGAGAAGTTGATTTCTTTATATTCCTTGATAAATAGCATTGGGTAACTACACCAAGCTTAGATTCACATATTCTCTTTAGCTCATCATAAGCAGACGTCTTCTCACCCAGTATACATACAAGGTTTGCAGGGTACCAGAACGACCCCTTGCAGATATCTTCTTGGATTCTCTTGTATCTATTGTAGTTAGTGGATGCCAAGTTTGTTGGAAACCTCTTAATCTCCAAAGGTTTGATCTATACTGACTTAAGAACACTTCTATATCAGTTATAAACCAAACTTTACACAAATATTGTTCTTCTTTACCAAAACTTTCATTAACACTTCTCTGAGTGAAGAAGTTTCTACTTCAGAAAGTCTGCTTCAGAAATCAACTTCATTACCTGCACATAACTTCAAATTTCCTCAAATAAATGATGCACAAGTATTCGCAATACCTTTGCGCAATCATACCAGTCACTAGTTCTCCAAAATAATCATCAAAGTTTTAATTTGATCTTTAAGATCAAAGATATGTCATAACTGTCTTCCAGATATAGCGCCTTCGACACAGTCAACTTCTTAAGTTGATTTCTCACAACACAAATCCCGTTTTGCTAAATGCTTTTAGCCATAGCTTCCTTATCTTCTAACTTAGATTTTGAGTGCTCACTCATTAAAAACTTTACAGTATACACTGAGATCTAAGCAAAACACTGAGACGGAAAAGTGCGCTACTCTGAGACTTCTATTTTACATTCTACATACAAATGTTCCTATTGATCATTCTCACAGTAGGAAAGGAATCAGCTCATGAAACTCTGAACATAACTTCATTAGCTTCTTAATTAGATGTGTACAAAAGGATTCTTGATCCACATGATCAGACTGAGAGCACTCAAAGAAAAACCCGTCGCTATTTTCTGAGAGAAAACTCTCTACACATCTCTAAAACACTTGTCATCTACAAATGACTCTCACTCTTATTTCTTATCATCATTAACTTATATATACATGGTTTTTGACTTCTCTCACATCTATGACATTACTCCTTATCATCCTAAGGTGTATATCTATACTCAGATTACAAGAATTTCCATTTCTAATCTACATATGTATACATGCTTTACTTCTGAGATCTCTTCATTTTCTCAAGTGATTTCTTCCACTTCATTCTAACCATAAACTTTCTTCAAGGTCTTTATAATCACCAATTTGTGATTGGTTTGTTCCAACAAAGTTCTTGACATCTACCAGATAAGGCAGCAATAATATCGTTTCCTAGCCGAAACACACTTCTATCAAAACATATAAATGCCCAGTAATCAACGGTTCCACCTTCAACTAAGCAGGACTCATTCATCTTCCATGAGCCAAACCTGGGAACAAGCTCTCTCTCTCTCGGTGTTTTTTTTTTTTAACAATGTCACAAAACAAGAACAAAGAGGTTAGTATCAATCAAAACAATTGACATGTGTCAATGTGCACTCATGCCTGGGACTCTCAATTGTGTCTATGCACGGCTGTGTAAGGTGGCCCTATATTAATGCATACTTTGGAAATGCATGACCTGAATGGTGCAAGAGACAAGGTGGTGCAAGGAGCACATGGTTGTTGCTCGTGGAGGCTTCTGATGTTACTTGGGGGCGTTCAAGCAAGTTATACTTAGACGTGTCCCTTGGACTGTGAGATGACAACTGATCATTCCTCCTTATTGGGATCCATTTGAGAACCATGTTTGGTTGCATAGAGATCACTTTGGGCTTCTTCATCTTTGAATGATTTCTTAACTATTGTAGCCCACATGGTTGGTTCTTTGGTTCTGAGGGGCCTACTGGTGCTTTTGGCTGCCAAACCTAGACATGTGTTGCTGGTCTTCTTACTTTTGCGAGAGTGGTGAGTTGATTTTCCTTGGATCTTTGTGCTATGTTATGACCCTAGCCTCTCTGTGGCTTCTTTGTTGAGATTTTACTCATGTGGGAGAACATAGGTAGTTGTGTATGTAAGAGCTGCTTGGGTACCCATATTTGTAATTGTCCTCGTTGAACTGCAACTAATTTCTTAGGCACCCAAACTTGTCGGATACCTTCTGGTTGAGCTTCTCCTAGTTTCCTCGTTCGTCTTCTAGCCTGGTTCACTTGCCTGGATGGGAATTGTGGGGGCAAGGCTGGTGGTTGTCCTCCTTTTTGTACCAAGATCTGCTTCATGCCCGGAACTGCATTCTTGTTGAATGGTGTCTTTCTACTTGATATAGCAGTTGTCGTGAATTGTTGTGCTTGCCTTTGTGGTGGAACTACTGTGGCTGCATTAGTCTTTGAAGAGGAAGAGAGATCCACTCACCTTCGAGCCTTTTCTTCCATGATTGACTCCTTCCACATCATAGATCTTTTGACACATGCAACATCTTCTTCTATAAGATTAGTCTTAGAAGAACTAAGAGAATGTGTGACATCGGGATTTGTGAGCATGCAGTTCTCTAATTCTATTGTAATGCATTGGTCATGTACCCAAACTTGAAGAAGTTGACTTCTTAGGTTTAAGTTAACTGCATGGTCATAGATCCAATCTTGACCCAAGACAAGTGGTTCCATAAGATCCTCATCTTGACAGACTAGCATTTTGACTTTCATTGGAACGTCTTGAAGGTGGATGGGAAGTTCCACCTCGCCCAAACAAGGGGTTTCCACACCTCCGAAACCTATGAGATAGGCTTCTATGGGCTTGATGTTCAAGTGCAGGTCTTGACAATATGAAAATCGAACTGTACTAGTTGTTGCACCTGAGTCAATTAAGGCTCTCACAGTCCTTACACTCTTTCCTCGTCCTACCTCTATGGTCACAAAGGGGTGTCGGTCGATTATTTGAGAAGTAATTATGCCCAATTTTGGGCACATGTCCATGTGATATTTTGGGGCTTTTTGGGTTGACGTCTAGGCCTACTCGCCTTAACTTATTTCATCTAATGCGCTCTCCGACCTCATTGTGTGCTTCTTCCCTAACCCTTAACTCTTCTTCTTTTCGCTTCTTAGCAGTGTTGAGTCTCATTAACATATCCTATGTAAGAGGTTCTTGATACAACTTGACCCTACATCCACTAATATAGTTTGGCAGGATGTCACCTTCTAGAGTGGCCAATTGAACAACACCACTAGTGGAAATTCTATTAATGATCATGGGTCCATATCCTCTTTTCTCCAATTTATGGGCATGTTGTTTTATTGTATACCAACACTATATCTCCTTCTTTCAATCCTTTATCTTTGATGTGTGCGTCAAAGTATGCCTTCTGTCTTTTCTTTGCAACATAGATGCCTATTGCCGCTCGTAGCCTTCTCACCTAAGCATTCTAGATCAAAGATCCTAGAGGACAACTCGTGTCCAATCCACTCATGCTCTTGTGCTACTTTTAATGTTGGGATTATGAAATCTAATGGTAGTAGAACATTATGTCCAAAGACCATCTAAAATGGGGTGGCATTGAGTATCGTTTTGTAGGCAACTTGGTAAGCCCAAACAACATGATGAAGTTGTTTATCCCAATCAAAGCGTTTATTGTTTACCAGTTTAGTCAAGACATTACATAGGATCTTATTCGTGCTCTTGGCCTGTCCATTAGCTTGTGGATGATAGGGGGCAAACTTCTTATGAACCACCAAGAATTCTTGGAGAAGGTTTTCAATAACTTCATTCAAGAAGTGTGTTCCTCTATCACTCACTAACTCTATTGGTAGTCCATATCTTGTGAACACATTCTCGAATAAAAATTTATCCCTCGTTTGAGCATCATTCTTTGTTGTAGCTTTTACTTCTACCCACTTTGTAAGGTAATCCATTGCTACAATAATGTACTCTGCATGGGAGTTTCTAGCTAGGGGGTTAATATGACCCACAAAGTCTATGCCCCACTTCAAAAATGCCCGTCCTCCCATCATTGGTCTCAAAGGCATCTCGTCTTTTCTCATCGGATATTGCATTGGCATGTGTCACATTTCTTCACATAGGTATGTGCATCCATATGAAGAGTGGGCCACCAAAGTCCTGAGAATAGAATGGTCTTAATTACTCGATCAGGACCAAAATATCCACCTGCAACACCACTATGTGCAGTCTCTAAGATTTTCAAATAATTAGATTCATGAATGCACAATCTTAAGTAACCGTCCTTGCCTCTTCAGTATGGGTTTTCTCCAACTAAGGCATAATCCTGAGCCTCTTGCTCCATGCTTCATTTTCTTGATAGACTCGCCTCGGTGGGTAGTGTTCCTGATCGCATAAATTCTACCAATGGAGCACTCCAATCTGGAATTAGTGACACATGATAAAGGGTAGCATGCTCCACTGGGGGTTTTTCCTAGCACACTAGACACTTCTTAATCCACTCATGTATTTATTTATCCATACTTGGCCAATACACTCCTAAACGTTTTAAATTTTGCAATGTTCGTTGTTTAGAATAATGATTTCCTGGCAATCCTTCATGGGCTTGTTGCAACCAACTGCTATGTTCATCGTCCTCGACACAACAAGCTAGTACACCCTCTATGTCTTGTTTGTACATGCTTCCTGCCAATATTTGATATTTTTGTGATTTTACAATTTCATCTTTATTCCTTTTCACAGTCTTATTTGCAGGTCTGAAGGTTAGGACTGGTACTAACTTATTTTCCCATTTAGGAACAACTTCTAAATTGAATGGATAAGCATCGGGCAATTCATCGGACACTCCTTGAGGTGACTCGCCTGAAGTGATGCGAGAAAGATGGTCTGCCCTGAGGTGGGTTCTACCTTCCCTAACAACCACTTCAAAGTCATATTCCATTAGTAAGAGAAACCATCTTACTAAGCGTCCTATATTGCAAGGTTTATTGACCAAATATAATAAAGCTTGATGATCAATAAAAAAATTGAACTTGTTGGCCAATAGATAGTGTCTAAACTTCTTCACAGCATATACCATGCCTAAGCCTTCTCGCTCAATTGTGGTATAGTTTCGTTCAACATCATTCAATTGCCTACTAGCATATGCTATAGGCAAATCTAAATTTCCTTCACCTATTGGTTGTGGCAATAAACATCCTATTGATAATTGGATGCATCCACGTGGACATGGAAATGGTTTAGTCCAATCAAGAGTAGTCAATATTGGTGTTGTGCACAAACGTCTCTTCAGCTCATTGAAGGAATTTTCACACTCATCGTTCCACTCAAAATTTGCCAACAAGGCATAAAGAGGTTTAGCTATGATCGCATACATGTGGATAAACCTGCGATAATATCCACAATGGCCCATAAAGGCTTGTACCTCTTTAACATTCCTCGGCCTTGGCAGCTCTACTATGGCTCTAACTTTGTCTTCATTTGTTGAGATTCCGTTCTTAGAAACAATGTGACCTAAGATCTTACCCTGACGTACCATGAATACACACTTTTCTAGGTTCAGACAGACTCGATATTCTCTACACTTGTTAAAAATCTGTCTGAGCTCAGGGATGTGGAGTCTTCTTTCTTGGGAATGAGCACATAAATTGTCCACATATACTTCTAAGCTCTTTCACAAAAACTCTTTGAACACATGACACATGAGTCTTTGGAATGTTGCAGGTACATTGGCGAGCCCAAATGGCATCACATGGAATGCATTCCCCACTCTGTGGCAAAAGCCGTTTTGTGTTGATCCTCTGGGGCAATGGCTACTTGGTTGTAACCTAAAAACCCATCAAGGAAGCTATAAACTTCCTTGTCTGCAACACGCTCCAATAAACGTTCGGTGATTGAAAGTGGATAACTATCTCTAATCGTAGCGGCATTAACTTTTTTAAGGTTAATACACAAATGCAACTTCATGTTCTTCATGGGCACCACTAGCAATGGGGGACACATTCAATATGCTCAATCTCAAAGATAGATCCAACTTCAATGAACCTATCAATTTCTTCTTTTATTTTGGCTGCATATGTGTCATTATATGTGTAGGGCTTCTGTTTGGTAGGCTTGGCATCAGCTGTCATGGGGATTGTATGAGAGCATATATTCGGATCTCCTCCCTTCAAGTCTCTATAGTGCCATGCAAACGCATCCCTATATCCCCTTAGTAAAGCTACCAACTTTACTTCTTCTTTTGGGCTTAGGTCTTCTCCTATGTACGTACATCGTTCTTCGTTCCCTTCAATGGTTACAACAATTTTCTTGGTTTTTTCTTTGTTGTCATATGCTTCTCCTATGGTGGCCTCTCTCTTATGCATTTGTACCAAAATTTTTTGGTCTTCAAGTTCATATTTCTTGAAGTTTTCTGGTACTTGCCACTCTTAGAAAATTCTACAATGAATTCGTCTAGCAATTGACCTATGTTTCGATAATTGCGATTATTTAGAGGTTGAAACCAAGCTAACACGATACCCTTGAGGGTCAAACCAAATGCCTCAAACTGAGTGAACAAGTCCTCGACCTATTCAACTCTTAACACTTTTTTGAACTCGGTCACATGATCATAAGGATCTCCGAACCCATCAAAATAGTTCTTCATTGTCTTGACCACTTGAGAAGGTCTAAGGGCTCTTAGATGCTCTCGGGGTCTAGGCAATGGAAAATCATGTTCATCTCTTTGATGTCTTTATGCTTGATGTCTTTCTCTTTCATGTTTTTCACCTTCCATTCTTGATCTGTCTCTACCCATATCGTGTGTAAAGCTTACCTCAGACCTTTCTCTGGCTCTTTCCCTTTGGTTTTCATGAGCCTTGGATGATCCCGCACCTTGGAGGCCATGGGAAACATTGGATCTTGGTGGAGATAAAATGTTCTATGCTATTGTTGTCTTGGGGAACCCACTCTGGCGTGATCACTCTCGTCAAGACAGATTTTCCTCAAGGAGTCTTGGGTTCTTGTCCTAGGTCTCCTTGCTCTAGGTCTCCTATCTCATTCTCAGGAATGACATTTCCAAACTCATCTATCTTGTCTGGTAAGTCGGTGACCACATACATAGTTCCTTCCTTATCAATTTATGAACCCTCTTCAAACTTGACTACTGGGTATTTAAGTCCAAAGGGTTGGTCTAGATTTTTGAGTTGGACCACTGATCGCCTCAGACCATCCTCATAGATGTGTGCACCTAATCAGTTGGTCCGAATATATTCCAATTGTGTCTTATAGGGACCTTCTAATGTTTGTAGATAGGTAGTGCCTGAGCCACCTGCAGGTTTCCCCATGCTAAATTACGCTGAGCCCCAAATGTGCAGAAAATCATGAAAAACACAAGCGCATGCACTCTCAAGCAGTTCCTAACTCTTTCTTGCACTCCCACACATGAGAAATGATGTGAAAATGGTGAAAATGCACTAAAAAACGAAAAATTTATGTGAAGAAGATGATGATGATGAAGAAGGAGAAGAAAAAATCTTTAAAAAATAACAAAAAATGACTATTTCTTACCTTCCAACGTCACAAATCTACGATCTTACCGTCACAATGCTCATCCTTGAAGCTCTCTCCCCGACAACGACGTCAAAATTTGGTGTAGCTCAAGTGTAAGCACCACCTCCTTTACTTGTCAATCCGCAGAGACGTGAGGACCAATATGAAGATCGTGAGCAATTGTGGTGAGCAAATGTGAGTGACAAGCACATACATGCACACACACACATGCATACAAGGCAAGATCAAAAAGAGGAACAATGGAAGGACTTTGATTACAAAAGAAATCTTTTACAAAGCTGAAATCTACAACAAACCAACCTCTAACAAGCTAACCTAAAAAATGAGCTCTCTAGCTCTTTTTATAGTTTTTTGACTATTTTTGGCCCTATCCAGACCTAGTGTCCGGCCTAGTTAAAAATTAGGTTCTAGGGCTTATTTGAGGGCTCAAATGGAGTCTAAAAATTATGAAAAATTTGTAGGATGATACTTCTAATACTCCCCAAGCCCAATGACTCCTCGGCTTGAACAAAATGGAGTTACAAAAATGTGAAATGATATTTACAATGGTTTGAGTGATCAAAATCACTATTTTTGTAGGGAATTCTTCTGAACATTTGACATACACTTCTTGGAGCTCCCTACTTGCTCCTTCTTCTTGTGGACACTTCTTTGATGTGCTTTTATGCTTGTCTTTGACCTTGAGCTTCAACAAACCTAAAATTGCTACATTATCAAGTGAAGCAAAGTATAGGGCTGCCTTTATAACTACACTTGAAGCTATTTGGTTGCAGAAAATTCTGAGTTATCTTGATGTTGAAGTTCATCTTCCTATGCAGATATTTTTAGACAATAGAGTGCTATTGCTATTGCAAAGAACCCTATTCATCATGCTAGGAGAAAGAATATAGAGGTTCATTACCACTACATTCGGGAACATGTATCTAAGAAGCAGTACCTACAAGTGAGAATGTTGCAAATGTTTTTACCAAGGCATTATCCAAAGATAGTCATCGAAAGTTTCACAGGTGATTAAACCTTGTACCATTATGACATTAAAGGGGGATTGTTGGAAACAATGTCAAAATAGCAAAAAACCCTAATTTTTGGGTACTTAGCCAAATTTTGATCATAGAAGGTAAAAAATTATTACTGGCTCATCAGATAGAGCTTGAAGAGAGCTTTCATTTGATATATAACATTCAGTCATCAGAGGTCTATATCAAGAGAAAACCCTAACCCTAATTTATGCTCAAATATATGTTTTTTACCTCATTTTGAACCCTCTCAGTCCATAGATGAAGAAAAGCTACTTCATATACCTAGATGAAGGCTCCACTATGAGATCATATCCAAAAAGTACTTAAAAAGCACTTTTTATGATAATAAAATATCTTTGGTAAAATTAGGAATTGTGGCTCCAAAAATAGCAAAAGATTTTGCTTTCTATGCTTTTCGGAAAACCATATGCATTTGTAGCTACAAGGTTATATAAGAGAGGCCTAGGAATATTTATGAACCATCATCCAAGGTTATCCAAGCTATCAAGGAGTGTTATACTTGGAGGTCCTCTATTATTGGAGGAGGTGTGCTCTAGCTTTGGTGCAGTTGTGAGGAGTTTGTATCAACCAACCATCAACATCCTTGTTGATTTACTATGAGTAGCAAGTTTATATCAGTTTCACACTTTTAGATTGCTATTTTTTTATTTAGGGTTTCTAAAACCCTAATTTCAAAATTAGGCTTTGTTGTAAAATAGTTCTAAACTGTTCATATTCTCTAAATTTTCACACACACACACACACACACACACTCTTCATACCTCTTAGGCACTTTACACACAAATTCATGTATCTAGTTCCCTATTTATGCCTAGATTTAGATTTTGTATCATCTACCCACATTGTAATTTGATATTCATAATCAAATAGTGTAGGTAAGCATTCTAGCTTACCGTTACACTTGAAAATATTGTCTACTCTCTCTCTATCTCTCACTTATTTCCTTTTGAGTATTAAGGTGTGTATGCTAAGGTTCATGTGTTGGAAGATCCTGTAAACTCGCAATTATTGTTGGCCCACCCCACTTCCAATAGGGACCAGACCACACACGGATTCCCCTCTTTTCAGATACAGTTTGGGATGGGATCCCCTTCTAATAAAAAAGGCTTTATAAGAGAGATGATAAACATGCTCCCCAGTTTGGACCATCGGCTTAGGGGAAAAACTACTATATAGTTATACCTTGAACCATATTTTAGAGGATGAAAATATTCTTCATGGGGGGGGAAGGAACATGTTTCACATTGAACCAGTGGAACTATGCAATGAAGAAGCATGCCCAAATTTTGAAGTTCCAGCATTTTTGTCATGTTTAGTGTTTCAAAAAAAAGGATAAATTTAGTCCATTGACATGATTACTTGAGAGATGGATGTGTTAGGGTGAGTTTAGACTTAGTTGTACATTTGTGTTGGCTCATTGTTAAGAATCTGATCTACACGCTAGAGAGAATGACCTATGAATCTCTACCCAACCTAGCATTATATAGCTTATGGGATCGATCATGACCACTAGAGTAATTGTGAGTTCACATATGCATGCACAATCTCCATCACTGCTTTAGGAATTTCCACTAGAGAGTCCACTTAGTGGTCGTTGTACTCACCTTTTGAGTTAAGTCTCTCTAAATTAAATTTAACTCATGTAACTCGAGTGGATGCTTCTAGAAGGCTCAGGAGTCCTTGGACAAAACTCTCCCCATGCTCCTCATTGGTGTTAACCCAAGACCTCCTCCTTCCCATCCTTGGGACTTAACCACTAGGCTAAGTAAAAAACTTATCTAATATCTTAGAAGCACCTAATATTACCATTAACTTAGACCCCTATCCAATTTTATAGCATTGGATTTATGGATGGGATGCCTCACACTTGATTGAGAAGGTCTTGGATGAAACTCTTTTGAAGTCAAAAAAATCATTACCCTATTAGCTTGCTCAATGATGTCCATGGGTGTTTCCTTGTGATGTCATTTACTTGGACAAGATTTCAATTGATGCTAGGTGTGGTGCTTGATGTTTGTGTGGTACACGATGTTTTTAAGTAATGTTATAGTGAACATTCAAGCCATTTTTAAGCAACATTTGGCCCATTTCTAGTGGTATTTTAGGCCATCATTAGTTGGCCTTTGAACCATCCCTACTTATAAAGATCATCAAGTGAGATACGTTTGGGTGGTTGTATGCTCCTTCTATGCAAACTAGGAAAGGTTTCCTAAACATTCTTTTAATTCAGTTATAGAATTCTATATGTGGATTTACTCCCCCACCATGAAAAAGGAAGCAAAATGTAACTCCTGTCCACATCGTGTAGGGAAGCTCGTTGAGCTTTGGCCTCTTGTCAAGCTCCGGGCTGGACATGTATGGCTTTGATCAATTAAACCAATTGTAATGTTGTAACTTTGTCTAACCCTGCTTTGTGGGATAGGGGGGTCCCATGACTACTATGCCCATTCACTTGTACAATTGCGCTTTCAAAAATTAAAGCTAGGGGGAGTAGGCTTCAGCTAAACCTCCATTAAAAAAAAATGCAACTCGCTGATTTAGTGGATGTTCATTCACTTGAAGAAGTTAGCTTACAATTGTGTGTTTTAGTTAGTTTGGCCACCACGAAAAGGAGAACTATTTGCCGAGTTTATGGTTCGATTGTTTGGAACTCCATTTAGGTTCTAGAATCATCTATTAGATAAAAGAGGGGTGGTCGAAATGAATCCGTGCCCAGCTGAATAAAATGCGACCTGAGGGTTCGTATTTGTGAGAACACTGCGCCATTCGTCTTCCTCTAGCCAAAGGGCATCGGGGCAATTCTGTCTATCCTAAAGCTGCGAGAGTCTGCAGGCGTGTTATCTGGAAGAGACTTCATGGCCATGGCAGCTGCTGCTCAGACCTTGAACGCTTCATATGTCACGGGTTCGTCCCATCCGTCTGTTTCCTCCGGTTCTAGCTCTTCGTCCTCAGCGCTCCCAAGAAATGCTTTCTTCGGTGCACACGCCCTTCGAAAGAGCGGATTTTCATCTCAAATCAAACTTCTACGCAGCAGTGGAGGCAAGTCATCACGCCGCTCTTGTGGTGGACCTGTCCGCGTTGTGAACGAGAAAGTTGTAGGTATTGACCTTGGCACTACGAATTCTGCTGTGGCGGCTATGGAGGGTGGTAAGCCGACCATTGTTACTAACGCAGAGGGGCAAAGAACGACCCCGTCTGTCGTTGCTTACACGAAGAACGGAGACCGTCTTGTAGGGCAGATTGCCAAGCGTCAGGCAGTTGTGAACCCGGAGAACACCTTCTTTTCCGTCAAGCGCTTCATTGGCAGGAAAATGAGCGAAGTTGATGAAGAATCTAAGCAGATTTCATACAAAGTCATCAGAGATTCTAACGGGAACGTGAAGCTCGACTGTCCAGCCATAGGCAAACAATTTGCAGCTGAGGAGATCTCGGCACAGGTATGTCCCGTCCTTTTTTTTGGGTTCTGATTTTTGGTTTTTTAACGATGTTTTTTTTTCATTTTAACTCGTTTAAGTTCTAGTGTAGTACTATCTTGGATAGTGCTTGTTATGTATGATAAGTTTTACGTGGCTCTCAGTGATTGAAATGGTATGCAACATACCAAAGAAGAGTAGATGTTGTATGTGCAAGATGGAGATTAAAGGATATTCCTAGTCCAAAACATCTTATTAGGTCCTTTATTTTTATGAAGTAGGTTGTGCCACTAGTTTCGAGATAATTTTCTGAAACACGGTTCCTATGTTTTTTTATGGGGTTTGATCATGAATTTGCTACCGTTTTGAGAACGTCTTGAGAATCGTTGTTCTTATAGTGGTTACTGCGAGCTCCATGGTTGTAGCGGGAGCAGCTAGGGAGATGAAGAAGTGCAGAGCCAAAGGGATGTGAAACACTATTACAAAGACTGTGAAGCAAAGAATGATTTCGAAGATGTCATGAAGATCTAAATACAAATATCTACTTGTATTCAGCAAAAATTAAGTTGGATAAAGATAGAAATTGAAGTGAAGTTTTTAATCTCCCATCTCAGACAATCTGCTGGATTTGATATGATGTCTAGCATTATAGAAGGAAGAGAAAAAATGACTCTTTACCTGAAAGTACCAAGGAGTCGGTGGTAAAAGTATTGCGTCACTGAAAATTTTATGGTGGGAGGGAGAGAAAGAGGTAAGGGGAGGGTGGACAGAGACACATAGAGAGACACATAGAGAGAGAGAGAGAGAGAGAGAGAGAGAGAGAGAGAGAGAGAGAGAGAGAGAGAGAGAGAGAGAGAGAGAGAGAGAGAGAGAGAGAGAGAGAGAGAGAGAGAGAGAGAGAGAGAGAGAGAGAGAGAGAGAGAGAGAGAGAGAGAGAGAGAGAGAGAGAGAGAGAGAGGGAGGGAGGGAGGGAGGGAGGGAGGGAGAGAGCTGTTTAATATTTTTTGCTATGTTTGTGAACATGTTAACTGACTGAGCAAATGATTTCAGGTGTTAAGGAAGCTTGTCGATGATGCATCAAAGTTTCTTAATGACAAGGTTACCAAAGCTGTCATTACTGTACCGGCATACTTCAATGATTCTCAGAGAACTGCCACCAAGGATGCTGGACGAATTGCATCTCTTGAAGTTCTCCGAATAATCAACGAGCCGACTGCTGCCTCCCTAGCCTATGGATTTGAGAAGAAAAGTAATGAAACGATTCTTGTTTTTGATCTTGGTGGAGGAACCTTTGATGTGTCAGGTGAGTTGGGTTCTCTTATTTTGTGTATAATCGCAGATCCTTTTGTTTGTTTGCTCACCACTTACTACTACTCTGCAGTTTTGGAGGTAGGTGATGGTGTATTTGAAGTCTTGTCAACTTCAGGAGATACCCACCTTGGTGGTGATGACTTCGACAAGGTAGATGATCTGTGATTTTTAATGAATTTGGTACTCTGTTTGGGATTTCCATCTCTGACTTCTTTGTCTTTGCTGTAATGTAATCAGCGAATTGTAGACTGGCTTGCAGAAAACTTCAAGAGAGAAGAAGGTATTGATCTATTGAAAGACAAGCAAGCACTTCAACGGTTAACTGAAACTGCTGAGAAGGCAAAGATGGAGTTGTCATCTCTCACACAGACCAGCATAAGGTAGTGCTTCCCGTAGTTCTGCTGTGTGAGGGGATGAATGTATCTTTATATTAGATGAAATGATTATGAACAGTAATGATTTAGAAGTAGTACAAGGAACATAATGCCAGGTAAAACTTAATTTTATAATATCATGGCCAGATTTAGCTGTTGTCATTTGTAGGTCGTTATTCAAACGATGTATATTTTGGAAGAGTGACTGATAGACCTTTTATGTGCTGTGACAGTCTTCCCTTCATCACAGCAACAGCCGATGGCCCCAAGCACATAGATACTAGCCTGACACGAGCAAAATTTGAAGAGCTATGCTCAGACTTGCTGGACAGGTTAGCATTTTTGTGAAACAAATTCTCCCTCCCTCCCTCTCTCTCTCTCTCTCTCTCTTCCCCCCCCCCCCCCTTCTCTCTCTCTCTCTCTCTCTCTCTTTGGGGTGGGCTTAACTGAGTTATCTGGCATTTTTGGTCAGGTGTAAGACTCCTGTTGAAAATGCTCTTAGAGATGCGAAGCTTAGCTTCAATGACGTGCAGGAGGTCATTTTAGTTGGAGGATCTACAAGGATTCCAGCGGTTCAGGAGTTGGTGAAAAGAATGACCGGAAAGAATCCCAATGTTACTGTTAATCCTGATGAAGTTGTTGCACTGGGAGCAGCTGTGCAGGTAAAATCCCATATTAATCTTTTAGAATGTGACTTGTCACTGCTCTTATGTTTGATGTCTCTATGATAATAATGTTCAAGAGGTTTAGCCGTCCAGCTATAGCTGGTTTTCACAGAATGGGTTTGAAGTGTTTTAGCTTAAAAGAGCTGATTCTGATGGATCGTTAAAGATCCTTGCTCAACTGAGGGTTGAAGCAGGGGGCATACAAGATTAGTGGTTCCTTGAATCCTTTATCTGTGATTACTTTAAAGCTTTTTACTACACCTATTAGTTTCTCAATCAATGCAGGCTTGTATCTCATGAGCTCCAAAGTTTACTGACTAGAGTTAAGTGCCATGCCATCATTTTCAAAGGAGAGTATCTGTTACTTCTGGGTTGCCTCCTCCTTTCCCCACCCTTTCCTTGTGGTTTACTTTGTGGGGTTGATTTATATACAGCTGTATGAGGAGTGGTGATTACAAGTCATGCCTTGATGGTGTGATGGCCCTGGTATTTGGTTGCACGTGATACATCTGAAGCATCAACTGTTTTTCAACATAATGACATTTTACAAATAGAGTGACTTGAGCCTTGTTCTCACATGGGGTGTTGGCTTTGGGGTTGGGTTCCAGTAAATGCCTGGTAAGATGGATGCTAAGTGGCAAGTGCTGCCATTTAAGCAGGGTTTTTTTCTTAGTGGCTCATGTGAAAGGGCGTTGGATAGGTACAGTTGGGGGGGGGGGGGGTGGAATGTTGTGCATCTTTATGATCCATTTTCAGGGCGTATGGCCAGATGGTTCTGTGAGCTTAGGGTTTTTTTTGGGCGGGGGGGGGGGGGGGAGCAAATGTGGGTATAGTCCATGTCATAGCCATGGAGTAACATCTAAATGTATAAACTAGTAAATATCTAGGCATACTTGAGTCTACCAGTGTGATAAAAATGCTGCTTTTGGAGTCTGCAGCTTCTTAGCACCATCTTCCTTGCCTATCTTATTGGAATGTTTGAAACAGCTACCTGATGGACTCATCATCTCATGAGGCACTTCAAAGTTTTGGAATGACTTAGTGTTTCCATTGTGTTTCACCCACTTCTTTACAAGTTACGTAAACATTATTACTCACCTGAATGTGTGCATGTGTTGAATCTGTTGATAATTCATTTTCTTGTGTAGCTGCATGTACTGCAGAGCTGTGGTCAATGTTATTTTTGCTGATCTTTGTGCAAGCTAAATGAACTATGCACCATTCACTTGAAGTCTGAAGATATAAATATGTATGTATAGATTTCTGACCATTGATTCTCTACTTGTTTAGGCTGGTGTGCTGGCAGGAGAGGTCAGTGATATAGTACTTCTTGATGTAACACCTCTATCTCTGGGGCTTGAAACTTTGGGTGGAGTTATGACAAAGATTATTCCTCGGAATACAACATTGCCGACATCCAAGTCAGAGGTTTTCTCTACTGCAGCTGATAACCAAACGAGTGTGGAGATTAATGTTCTGCAAGGAGAGCGTGAATTCGTAAGGGACAATAAGTCACTGGGTAGTTTCAGATTGGATGGAATACCCCCTGCTCCTAGAGGAATTCCTCAGATTGAGGTGAAGTTTGACATAGATGCCAATGGTATTCTATCTGTCGCAGCTATTGATAAGGGAAGTGGAAAGAAACAGGACATTACCATCACAGGAGCAAGCACACTGCCTAAAGATGAGGTATGCTTTAGGAGTTTCTCAACTTGTGAACATGCGAGCTTTCTGCAGCATGTTTGGTGTCCATTTAAATCCATATTATTGTTATTTGCCCTCTTTTTGTGTAAGTTGCATAATCCATGTTTCTGTGCTTGGTTGATTTTTCTGATTCCCAATCAAACTTAGAGAGGGATTGTCAATCATCTTGTTCGCTATTCTTTCGAGTGTGCATGTGGTTTTCAGTGCGTCTAATAGTCTAATATATATTTTCTCGCCTTGGCTTAATTTATTAACATCATTGTGTGTGTGTGTTCCTCTCCCCCTTAGAACATGATTGCTCTTGATGTGATGCAAGTGCTATGCATTGTTTTCAATATATTTATTAACATTCATACTCCTTGGTAAATATGTGGTTGTAAATGGATCATATGATATATCTACAGGCCCTTGTAAAATGTCTCATGTTGTCAGAAATGAAATTGATTTTTTAACATCCTGCATCCCCTCCCAGGAACAATATATGATATTCATCAAGTAATTTAAGTTATGCATTTTTTTAGGTTGAAAGAATGGTCAATGAGGCTGAGAAGTTTAGCAAGGAAGATAAGGAGAAGAGAGAAGCCATTGATACCAAAAATCAGGCAGATTCTATAATTTATCAGACAGAGAAGCAGCTAAATGAGTTGGGTGACAAAGTTGCACCTCCAATCAAGGAGAAGGTGTTAGCTAAAGTACAAGAATTGAAGGATGCAGTTGCAGGTGGATCAACACAAGTGATCAAGGATGCCATAGCTGCCTTGAATCAAGAAGTGATGCAGATTGGCCAATCTATCTACAGTGGAGGTGCTGGTGGCCCCGGAGGTGCTGCAGGAGGGCCTGGTCCTAATGCAAGTGACTCTGGAAAGGCCCCTGGAGGTGACGATGTGATTGATGCTGATTTTACCGACAGCTCTTAGTTGCTATATTTCTCTAAGAATGAAATGACAAGGTGATAGCAGTACTGATAACTGCTTGAGAAATTCATTATTGGGCAAGTACGTCCTCATCAATTTTGATTATAGCTGAGGATTTTTTCTAGCATCCAATGTAAATTAGCAGTCCTAGCCAGCTCAGATTGTGCATTCTTTTGTGAATGACTGCATGTTTTTCCCCAACTTATGGGTGGATATTAAGAATATATCAAGAGATTGTTTATAGTTAGCAATATCAACTGTTACTTTCTGCCTAAGATGTTCATGCTAGCTGTACCTCATCTTGTCATGGGTCAGTAATAAGGTAATGGAGTTCCACAGCAGTTTTTAAATTGTTCCTTCACTTTATGCTGTAACAAACTTTGTATCTCAATATATATATTATCTAGAACTATGGGTTGTCAATTTGGAGATATGATGGCAAAAGTTTCAAGCAAAAACAGGTTGCTTCGTGCGTTTCATATGTTATGCAGTCCGCTATGTGTATGTTTACTGCGCTCGTGATGTAAGAGTTAATTGTTCACTCTCCTGCGAAATATGTTCTGTAGGCAGTAAATTCAAGTTGGGGAAGACCACGACCAATGTGAATCTGGATTCTGGAGATCAACCCTCAAATGGATGCTCAGCAGTTACTGCTATACTCTAGTGACCTGACTCTTATGTGGTTAAAGCGTTTTGAAGGCAGTGTCTATGTTTAGGTAATTTTTGTAATTAAGTGGTCGCATATCATATGCAACTTTGTTAGTTCTCTCTATTAGAGATTGCATTTCAGGGCAGTTTTTTATACACTGCTTATTGTTATGATTTTGAATGGTAGGCCAGAGTTCGAAAAGAAATGATTGTTCAAGTTGTCCTTGTAATGTGACACAATGTCGTGTAGCCTGATTGTGGCAACAGATGGGGCACGTTGGGATGAATGTTTGAGACAACAAGCTCTGTCCGTTACCTCTTTGGAACTTTGTATTCGTGTATTTTGCTTTGTGAACTATATCCCCTTTGCCAGCTTTGCCCATATCTGAGTGGTTTGGAACACAGAGGAGTAGATGAGTACCTACTTAGCAATCAGAGTTTTTCTGGAGTCCTCGAAATTGAAATGCTTTGTTTCATATATTTTTCTTTCTGAGCTATATTCCCTTTGGCAGCTTCACCCTCTGAGTGATTTGGAACAGAAGCGTAGATGAGTACTTGCATAACAATTAAAATCTTGCTGGAGTCCTTGCGAGTTATTGAAATTCATTGTGTGAAGACTCGGTTCTGGATTGGCAATTGGTATTCTTCACACGAATCCTTGTTAGTTATTGAAGTACATCATGATTTCTTTTGATAATTCCCCTCCGATAGAAGAAAGGATAATCACTTTTGTATGCCAGCTATTGATAACAAGCTAAATGGTTCCAACTATCCATTGTGGGCATATAGGATGCACCTTATATTGATTGCAAAGATTTTGTTGAATATTGTGTGAGATGTTGAAATACATCTCGTTGGAATTACGAAGGCTCTAAGTGTAGCTGATGTAGGTGATGATGAGGATGTTGTAAGTTCTACTGCCGGTGTAATTCTTACTTGCAGACTTGCAACTTACTATTGCACAACTCTGATGGAACGATAGATGTCCTAAGCACATATGCCTTGATTGCTTTTCCTATAAGTTTGCAATTATTCCTCGTTTTCATTTATGCTAAACTATTAACCGTGCTTGGGATATGCTAGCCAACATTGTATGAGGCAAGCAATGAGTATCACATTGCTTACCTTCAAGAACGCTTGGAGGGTAAGCACATGAAGGAAGGTGATACAATGCACACTTTTCTTATGAAGATGAAAAATTCAAAGCAGCAATTGGTTGCTACACCACGTGTATATTCTTCATGAGTTTGTTTGATTCTTCATGACTCTTTAATTAACAATGAAGGGAAGTCTGAATCCCTTTGACATTTCAAGAGTAAGGGATTTTTATTGAGGAGGATGAATCTAGGTAGATAAAGTTCATTATACAGGTTGCCAAAACAAGACACACACCCCCCCCCCCCCCCCCCCCCAAAAAAAAAAAAAAAAAAAGAAAAAAAAAAACAAAAGATAAAGGGAAAGGGTAAACTTGGCTTTTCCTTTGGTAACTAGAAATTTATGAACGTTGCACAATTGAAGAAGGAAGACGGATCAGAACAAATAAGATGAGCAAAAATAGGCTAGCAATTGTTGTGAGACAAACGATCATGTTACAAAGAAATCTCTAAACTTGGCACTAAGGAGTCAAAATAGAGGCTTTGCTTCTAAGATTGAGTTCTATTCTTGTGAAAAGTGAAAAATTTGCATTAATGGCCCCATCACATGATCATTGTATTCTCAGTATAGATCAAATGTTTGGTATTTTAACAATAGTGCAACCAAACCTATAGCCTTTCAATGCAATCTCTTCACTTCATTAGAGTCTATTCTTATAAAGAATATTGCCACATGCAAAAAAGATTGTATCATCGGAGTTGGAAAGATTGTTGTTACGATCAGTGATAGTATACTCACAAGGTCAAATGTTATACTTGGTTATTATCAATGAGAGCCTATTTGCACTTGCCAAGATTGGCTTGTTTATTGTCTATTGATATAATTTTTTAGTGATATTTTTGATGGTGACAAAATAGGTGATGGTGATAAAATTGGTATCTCTAGTATGCCATGTCTTGGTCTTCATAATCACTCAAATTATGGTAAATTTGTGGATTGTTATGCATATGCAATTGGATTTTTAGGCTAATCTTAGATGCTAAATGCAAGAATTTTGACATGCACATTTTGGCCATCTAATTTATTGGTTTACTATGCTTGCAAAAGTTGCCTAAACTTGGGGCATTTTTTAAAAGACGAATATAAGGCGTGCATTTTGGGTAAGGTGTATTCTTTCTTTCTCAAAGATTGCATAGTGAAAGTTTGTGTAATTTGTAGCTTGTTCATAGTGATGTATATGGTCCTAAGTAGACACTATCTTTTGATAACTACTCAATACTTTGTGAATTTTAGAGAGGACTTCTCTAGGCATGAATGGGGTGCATCCACTCAAAAACAAAGTTTGAAGTCTTCATATGCTTCAAATAGTCATTAATTATGACTAAAATTATGTCAACATGTGAAATGGGAATAATTTTGGCCAAAGAGGGTAATGCATGTCTTTTGAGTTTAATGCATTTTGGCTAAGCATGGGATAAAAAACCATAGTAAAATCATTATATGCCATAGAAAAATCCTTTTGTGCACATGAAAATAGGTTTCTCATGGAAGTGGCTAGATATATGGTTAAGATTCAAGCATCTTATAGTTGGTGATATGTGTTCATGATGTGTTATTGAACATGATATGTGTTCATGATGTGTTATTGAACATGTACTTCACATGTGTTGTGCTAAAGCATTACATTCATATCACTCCTTAGGAGGCTTTGCATTTCTCCATCCATTGCTCATTTGCATGTTTCTGGGTGTTCAATTATATGCATAAGTGTTTAAGAAGCAACTCAAGACATTGGATAAAAATACTATTATGTATTTCCATTAGGTACAATTAACGTGCTTAATTATTTGAGATGTAATTCTTGTGAATAATGTAATTCAATTTTTACTTTCATGTATCAAGGAGATATCAGTTAAGCTCAAATTATTTGTGACATTATTCTCTTTCCATTGGTGGGTGTTGAAATGTAAGCTACAAGTGAGGCAACTTCTCTGCCTATGTATATTTTGAATGAGGATATAAATAATTTTATTTCTTGGCAAAAACTAATGCGAAAATGGTTGAATGAAACTTTGTGAGATGGTAAGTTAGATGTATCTTTGCTTCATTGTAATTTCTCAGGTTTCCATGGTGCTTCTTTTGCATTAGATTGCTATGCGATGGCTATTTCTATCCTTTGTTATGAGAATGATCATTTTTCCTTTGATAAATCAGAAAAATAAAACCTATGTTCAAGAAAAGGGCATTGATCTTAACAAAACTTTTATTTCTACATGTCATATGACAATTTTTGTAGCCAATCTGATTTTTTTAGCTCAATATGGTTGTAATGTACATTGGTTGGACATTAAAATTGCATTTACTTATGGGGATTTATATGAAGTAATGTATGTATATAAGCCCCATAGTTTTGTGTAAAAAGGGTAGAAAAATCTCAAACTTTGGTTTGACACACATAAAAATGATTTTGGAATAACCCTCCCACTACATTGCCCCATAATATTCTTTGCCCATCCTTACTTCTACTTTTAGCATGTAGCTTGTGACTTCTCCTTATTCCATCACACTCTTTACCATGCACTTAGTGGCTTGGGGTTTCCTTTATGTTATGTTCTTCCTCATATCTCTATTTTCGTCCTACAAAATGACATGGAAGGCATATTAGAAAAGATCTAATACTAGCTGCTCCCATTGATCCCTATGCACAATCATCTTTAGGTGTTGCTTCTTCATGTTGTTTCCTACAAGAAGCTCCTTTGGAAGGTAACTAAGAGTTGGAAAACTATTTCCAAAGAATACTCACCCTCTCCCATGTAGAACTATCCTTTGAACTAGCCTTCTACTTTGCAAAAAACTCCTTATATAAGTGAATTCTGTTCCATTTCTCTCAAGTGCATAAAATTCTCTCTAATTCATTTCATGTAGAATTGATATAATAGAAATAGGATCCTTTAACTTACTATCAGGAATGATATTTTCATATTCATCAAATTTCTCTTTAGCTAACACACACGAAAAACTAGATGGACCTGACTATTGTCTAGAGGTTGGAGAAGCTATCTTTCTAGTTCAAAGTTAATTTCTCCTTTCGAGGGTCAGCATAGGCTCTAGATCTATCCACGACTTTTGTAATTCTATCTTTCACAAATCATGTCATTTACATCCTCTAATAAATTCTTTGTAATTTGTACTAAATCATGGTGCAATCCTATTGTGTAAGGATCTCTTGGCCAAAATGTATACATAAACATAAAGGGACTATGTCCCAAGTACTCTTTCTAGTTAATTTTCTATTCATTAAAATAATCATGAAGCATATCTTCTGGGCTTGAACCTTTATTTTCATCCCCTTGTGGATGCTTTGCCATATTCACGCTAATTTTAATATCCAAACTTTTAAGGGTTGCTCTCTAGGAGTAGCTAGTAAATTTCCTGTATGGATATGAATCAATGTCTAATGGTAAACCATAAGAGTTCACATAGGTTCTCTACAAAAAGTTTAGCCAATTTTAGGGCCTACATTGTAGTATGTGTTGGAACAAACTTAGCCATTTTGGATGTCTTAGTCATAAATACTCAAATTGAGTCTCTCTCTAGGTTTTGGGTAACCTAATCATAAAATTCATAGAGATACTCTCCCGTTTCCCATTAAATATGCATAGAGATTTCCTCCCATATTTTATCTTTTAGCTCTATTGAATTTTCATCATTTGAACTTAAACACATAGTCTTGGATGTCCTTACAAAGTTTAGGTGAGTGAACTTGCCTCTTGGCATGATCATAAGTATTGTTAATTCCAAGGTTTCTTAACATGATCATAAGTCTTGTTAATTCCAAGATTTCTTAACATGATCATAAGTCTTGTCAATCTCTAGATCTCCCACACTTAGTGTTTCGTGACACTCAAATAAAACATGTTGTCTCTTTTCAAAGTCTCTCCAAACACACAATTCTCCTTTGTATAATAGATATTCATTGTGGATATTGTAATTCTTCCATTTGATTCCTCTTTGAACATCCATTGACACTCCATATTGAGTGGAAACCTATGTATCTAGATCCCTTTCTTAATGGTTTCTTAGATATTGAAATATGTATGATCATGCATACATTTTCCTCATATCAAATCAAGTAGTCCATTGCTGATTTGAGTAAAACTCACTCCATTAAGCTAAGCTCATAATCAAGCTCTTGAAGGTTCTCTACCCATTGAGTCTTAGGATCTTTTAGATTTTTTGGTTTGAAGAACAACTTAATGCTCTTTTGATTAAGAAGTATGGTTAGTTTGAAAAAACAAGTGATAAAGGCACTTTTTCAAAGCATGAATTATGGAATATAATTCCTTTTTATAGATATAGTAATTTTTGTAGGCAAGGTTTAATTTTTGGCCTTCAAAAGTTACTAGGTTTTCATATTATATCAACCTATTTCAATTATGGAATCACTTGCATTTATTTTAATCTTAAATGATTGATTAAGATTTACATGTAAAATAAGGGTTGTAGTAATGGCGAACTTTAGCCTTTCCATGCTCTACTTTTTTCATCTCCCCAATGAAAGGTATTTCCTCCTTTTAACTAAACTATCATAGGTACAACTATGTTGTGGGCATAGTTCTCAATGTGCAAACACATAGAATCCTATGAGATATAACAATGTTTGCAACTTTTCAAGGTTCTATGTATGTGGCCATTATAAAATTTTCCTTAATTCCATAAGGTCCATTAAAATTACATCCTTGGAGATGATATATCCCAAATAATAGACTTTCATTTCGAAGTACTCACATTTGGATTCTTTTCCAAAACATAACTCTTTTGTAACACCTGAAAACATGTACGTAACTATTGTAGGCTTTCTTTGATAGCTAGACTATAAAATAGTATATCGCCTTGAAATTCTACAACAAAATACCCTAGGTAAGCTTGTCAAACTTGATTCGTGAGTTTCATGAATGTACCCGGGGCACTCATGGGACCAAAAAGGATCAATAAATACTTGTAGTGCCTATACCACGATTTGAAGGAAGTCTTAGAAACATCATTTACCTTTATTCTAACATGAGGGTAACCTTGTCTAAGATCCAACATTTTGAAGTTGCATGCCACATGTAATTGATTAAATAATTCATTTATCTTTAGCATACAAAATTTATTCTTGATTTTTATCTTATTTGGAGATCTATAATCAATGCATAATTTCATGGACTTGTATTTCTTTGTGACCAAGAGAATTGGTGCTACACATGATGAGTTTCTAGGTTCAATGAAGCCTCTTTTGAGGTATTCCTAAACTTACCATTCCATTTCATCATGCTAGACTTGAATCAACCTATCAGATGTCTTACTAATTGGCTTGTTATTTGATATCAATTCAAAAGCATGATCTATGTCTTCTCTAGCTTGTGGCCAGCCACTCAAAAAATCCTTTAGAAAAACATCTCAAAAATCAGACATTGAACTCATAAATTGGGAAATAATAAAACAAAAAAAGGAAAACCTTGGAGAGTATTTATATTAATAAAATTATAAGTTACATAAAATGTGGCTACATCTTGAAAGGCAATCAAACATATCCTTTTTCCTAAGTCTCTATGTAACAATTGATCAAGTTATAAACAAGAAATCATTAGCATATTGGGGACATGATTCTCACCCAGGATCTTGTATGTGCTCCCATCTGAATTCAAGAGTATTTTTGTGGTAAGAATGTTTTAGTGTATCTCCTAAGTCCATAACCATTGATACAATAGAACTAATTACATTCACTTCATATCATAATATAGAAGATGGGCATGTCTGAATGCTTTGTAGCCCTACTTCCAATTGGACACTCCATACTTTCTCACCTTCTCCCTACATTATGGAGACATAGTGCTAAGCACTATTGCTTTGGGTAGGTTTCAAATTTTAAACTAGCACATAGTCGATAAAGTTGCATGTGTTCAGGTCATTCATGATGAATCAAACATGTATTCCACGAATAGACCTATGTAATTTTAATAAATCATGTGATTCAAAACTTTATACCCATATCAACTAAGTTGAGTGATAGGTGCATAGTGTTTGCATGCAAAACATTTATGGATTTGCAACCAATATGTCTATAAAGGGTAAAGTTTGCACAAGATGAGCACTTCTTTTCCCTTTATCCTATGATGCAGTAGTTCCTAATGTTAGCCACGATATACAAGTAATGGCTCATATAAGAGAACTTACATACATAAACAGGAACATACAAACATAGACAAGAGAAAACATATACAAAATACAAAAAGTATGGTAAAAGAAAATACTATCTCCAATTAATAATCAAGATATAGAAGATAATGATATGCTCCAAATACAATCTAAATTAACATACTCAGAACTCATAAGCAACAAAGAAAGCAAGTGAGTGGACAAGGAAGTAAGGTATGATGAGGCTTGGGATGAATATAGAATCCAAACGCAACCTCTCACAAGATAATATGAGAGCCTTCAAGTGTACAAGAATAGACTATCTAAGCCTCAAACACCTCCAAAAGTGTAAATACACTCACACAAACTCCTCCAAGCTTGTCTTGTAGAGATTTGATGCCAAGCATTGTGTGTGAGAGAGTAAGCAACTCACTAAAAGAATGGTTATGAGAGGACCTTTGACTAGGCATTGATGTTGTGAAGCACAAATAAAATCGCCATATATCAATAGTGACTAGATTTTTATCATAAAGAAAGTGGCAAAGGTCAATTCTAGCCCGTGTGAGATTTTCCAATTTTTCTCTATTTATGACTGTTGATGTGGTAATTCTAGATGATGTGGCATGCAACAGGGATGCAATTATTCTTATCTTGATATGTGGAAAGTGAACTTATTTTTTGAATTTTTAAAATATATCCAATTATAATTTTAGAGTTTGACCAATAGATTAGGGTGTGAGTTTTGGTGTTGATTCCAAATTTTGTTGGGCAAGTATATGGCTGGTTTTCCCCCTTTGAGTTTCATGAATATTTGAATAATTTTTCAATGATCAAAATCTCAAACGTTGAACATTTTTGAACATTTTTATGGTCTCTACTTTTGATCTAAGTTACAATCTAACCAAAATGTTCATGAATATAGATAATAAATATAATTTCCTAACCTATATATGTCCATTTAGAATTTATACATGTCAATATTCATAAACTCCTAACAATCTTAACAATTCCTCCCCTAAATTCTAATTATTGTCCGAAGAGAAAAATAAGATCTAATTTTAGAAAGATTTTGATGAATTTTTAGTGTTCTCTTTTTGAAAAACTTTTGGTGTGGGATAAAATAATAGTCTTCTTCTAGATTTTAAAGTGCAAAGAGAATACCAAAGCATGAAAATTAAGTTCCATGGATCCTAAGAATTGTTCATGTGAGCTTGTCTTTTGAACTCGATGAAGATACTTCTCTGACTAAAATTCAAGTCAACTTAAACTTTGAAACATTCTAAAACTATTTCACAATATTATGATTTTTGAATAGATTTGGAATAGTATTTTATCCACCATATTCTCAAGAGGATATCAATATACCTTCTACATAGACTAAAACTGAAGAAAGATTGTTAATATCTCTCTATCACAAAAATCCAATCTTCGGCTACTTTTCTTTTTCTTTGTTTTCAAATGTAGCTATCTTTTCAAATAGAGAGCTCAAATGGATAGCATCATTAGATATATCACAAATCAAAGATGCATTTGTTCCTTCCATTGCTTGAAGATATTTGGGTAGAAAACGAAGGGTTAATGCAATTGGGTATGGGGAGAAGTAACAAGTGCAGGCGAATCATGTGAAAAAGTGTGGTTACTACAAGATGTGCAAGAAACTTTCGTGTCCATATGATTTGCAAGATCCACATTACATATCTCACATGATGATCATAAGAAAACTCGTAGGCAAGTTTTGTACACATAAACACACAATAAAGATTTTTCTTTTACAATTATAGGTACACGTCTTTTGGTTATGATGCATAATACGTATAAACAAATTTTTTTGAAGAATGCTAGAACACAAAACTTATCTATTTTATCATAAATGATGCACTCTCATGTTAAAGATAATACTCAAATGATATTTTAAAAATGGAAATACTAATATTAAGTTCTTGCAAACACTAGGAACATGTTGGATATCAAAGAGATGGAATTTCTTACCACTATGAGTCTTAAACATTATAGTTCTTATGCCATAAACTCAAGAGTTTGGCCATTTGCATAAGAAACCAAGAAGTTTGGCTTAACAAAAGACAAACTCAAATAAGCTAAGATAAGATGTGATGTACTTGCACTGCTATCAAACAACCAATTAACATACTTTTCCAAGTCTTCAAAAAAAGTTAAGAACACAAAGTCCCCATTATTGGCTATCATATTCAAGGTCTCAACATGCTGATCAGATTTTTGATCATCATAATCTACTATGCTTCCAAAATCTCTTTTTCATTTTGCTAATATAAATCCACACTCATTTATGTAATCTCCAAGCTTTATAGAATATAAAAAATTCCTTTCTTATTTGTTTCCTTCTTATATTTTTGATCTTTTGTATCATTAAGATCATCAAAATTAGGATGATATTTACTACGTTTGGAAATCAAATTATAACTCTTCTTAGATTTCGAGTTAGAGACCTTATTACTCTTGCATTCAATTTTGCCCTTTCCTTTAGTAGCCAAGGGCTAGTCCACTCAAAGACTCTCATAGATATAAACTAATTCTAGATTGTTCTTCTTGTAATGAAATTTTCTTTGACTTTATAAATGCGAACACTATGCCAATCATAGAGAAAGTTGTCAGGTTAGAAACACAAGACCTTGGAAATGAGTTAAGGGTGAAAATCATCATATTTTATAGTAACATCAATATTTTCTAGCTGACCAAGTAGATCTTGAATTCTAGTTAGGTGTTCTTGAACTCAACTACTTTCTTCCATTATAAGAATACGTAGCTGACACTTAAGATACAATTTTCTTACAATATTCAAAGCACAGAATAGATCTTCTATAATGTCCCAAGCTTCATTAAAGTCATACATGGTCTAAGATGTGGAATAATTGATCTCTTCATTGAAAGAGATATGACGGATAATTGTTGTGCATGCCTTGGATCCCATCATTTCTAATCTTGAGAAGCTGGACCTCTAGTTAGCTAAGAAATCCTAGGTGGATTTTGTGGTTCACGGAGATGAATAAAAAACATAAGATGAAGCTTCTTTTCTATCTAACTCTCACATCTTCTACTTCTATTAGGTGTTTATCTATGTCCCCATGAATGTGGTAAATCACATGAGAAAACTTCTCATATATCTTTTTCTATCAATTCTTTTTTGATCATGTAACTCAAAAATGGATAATTAAATATTTTCTCAAGATGCTCATAAAAAAAAACTCCCTAAGATATTGGAATAGTCACCATCATCCATTGGATCTAGAATGACTAGAACTAGGCTCTAACAAGATAAGGCTTATATACACTGATTACAAAACTAGAAAGCTTAGGTGACAAACCTTGTATGTTGAAAGTTTATCCTTCACACAAGTGTTTGGTCACTTAAGTAACATCAATACTTATTGACAAAAGCAAACAAACTAGAGGGTTTTGGTACCAACCCTCTCAATAAGAAACCCCTACAAATAAATTAGGAGCAATATTTTCTACATAAGTATATAAAAAAAGACTACACAAAAAAAGTACCAAAGTACATACAAAATCTATGTTGGAACTGAGGTAGGCCTGATACACAAGTTCATAGGAACTTCCACACACTAGAAACCTTTCACATATATAGAAATTGAACCAAATAAGATAGGTGAGAGAGGATAGAGAATAGAGAAAGAGACAAGAGATGTAAATGAGCATACTTGAATTGAACGATGGAAAGACTATACAATGTTTGTATGTACAAAAGTAATTTAGAGGCTAAATATGTAATTGTTCTAAATACAAAATATGAGAGAATTGTGCCTGAAGTTGTGGAAAATATGTGTGTTGGAAAGTGATGATAAATAGGTTTGTACACAGATACAAGAACTTCTGTTCTTGAAGTAGAAGGTTGTAACAACCTAGTACAATGCAAATAGAGGATTAGAACAAAATTACACTAGCGAATTATAATACTCAGTAAGGCCACACACATAAGTGTGTGTGTGTGTGTAGAAGAAGATGGAGCAACAATGCAAGAGACTAATGATTACGATCACAATGTGCTAGAAAGATGACTCTCCTCCCAACCATATGCCTCTTTATATAGGTATCTTCAAGGGAATACCTTCTTGGGCAAGTGGATTCTAACCATCCATGTGTCAACCATGTAATTGCATGTATGCCAAGTGTCCTAGTTAATTGGAGTTAACTCAAGTGGATGATTCTACAAGGTTCTAGAGCTCATTGGGCAACATACTCTCCCCATACACCCCATGGCGGTTGAACCCAAGACCTCTTCCTTCACACCCTTGAGTCTTAACCACTAGGATAAGTGGATCACTTCTTTACAAGAGCACATGACCTACGTAAGTCTATTCTTGAGATCTTTGGTCATACACACGAGTGACCAAGTGATGTCTGATTTTAGATCTGTCTGAACCACTTAGAACCTTAGATCATAGAACTAATTTATTACATTAATGCAAGATAATGAAGATTATGACAACCACATGCTAGAGAGATGATGCTCCTTCCAAGAATATGCCTCTATATATGGCTCTCTCCGAGGGACTGCCTTCTTAGGCAGATGGATTATAACCATCCATGTGTCAACCATATAACTGCATGTGCACTGTGTCCCAGTTAACTAGAGTTAACTCAAGTGGATGATTCTAGAAGGTTGCATATCTCTTTGGGAAAAACACGCCCCCCGTGCTCCCCATGGGGGTTGAACCCAAGACCTCCTCCTTCACACCCCTGAGACTTAACCACTAGGATAAGTGGATCTCTTGGTTAAAAGAGCACATGACCTTCTACATAAGTCTAGTCTCGAGATCTTTGGTCATACACATGAGTGACCAAATGGTGTCTGCTTTAAGATCTGCCTGAATGAGTCGGACCCTTAGATCATATACTTTAGTTTATTACATTCTTCCCCCCTTGGAAAAACATTTTCATATGTGAAAATAGATCTATATAAATATTATAGTCGACCCTTGAGCCTCGTTCTAAAACTGGAAGAATATGTCTCATCTCTGTGGTGGGATCCCTGCTCAAATGATTCAAAACACCATCTAGCCTTTGCACTTTGATAAACTGATCAAAGTAAGAAGTAGCGAATGAATAATAAGGGTGGATCTAAAAATATCCTTGGCAAATTCACTGTTTTACTAGTGCAATCTGGGCACAAACATGTGAAATGGGCGAATTCCAATTACTAGTCCATTTTTGGGCATGACTGGTGCATGAAATTAGCAACTAAGATGGGATTCTTATCCCTTGCAAGCCTTTGAGAACTTTCGATTCACATGAATTTGATTTGGAAAACTAGAAGTTTGGTTGGATCAAACATCTAGCTTGTTTTTTTGTACAATGGTATACCCTCAAACAACATTTGATTGATTTTATTCACCTGATTAGAGACCTACTTTGTCCTAATGGGCTTAAAAATGCAAAGTAAAATGTATGAGAAAGTTTTCCATTTACTTGTGGTCAACCTTAATTTATCTTGAACAAATCGAGTCCAAAATGAAAATTGTCCAAATTAGGATACTTTTCTCAAAAGACTAGAGCTAAAAGTTCTTGGGAATTTGTTAATCTGATGAGCAATTCCTAACTTCTCTGTTCTAGAGTATACTAAAATCTAGAAAGTCATTAGAGTTATGCTAGATAACTAGAAGAAAACTCAAATGAATAACTCAACTTACACTTATCATATTTTGTAGATCTGAAAGGGTTCTTGTACAAAACATCTATCTCGGATGCTTAATTTAGTCATTTTGTTCCAATCAAAGAACCCTAGACTTTTTTGAAAAGAATCAGATACCATATTTGAGTTAAAACCAAAAGATTCAAAAACAGAGAGAAAGAACTAAAACTCTTTACAACCAATTCAAACTTCTAAAATACTCAAACTTGTGATGAGTCAAATCTAGATGACTCAAAAATTTTACTCAAAGATCCGTTTCAATAAGATATTGAAGCTTTTTTTTCTTGTGCATTGCTTTGAGTCAAAGGATTGAATTTACTGAGTTACACTAGGAGCTCGGTGCTTGACTTAGTCTGTCGATTCATTAGTTGAAAGGATCATTTCAATGTCAAAGTCCTACGTCTTTAGAAATTTATCAAATATTTTTGAATCAAGGACACTTTATCTTGAAGTGTTTCATATTTCAAATAAGAATAGGTTTTGCCATATTTGAATTATAAAAGAAGGTCTTGGAAGTTAATTACTTCGTGATCTTCTTATGTTTTTGATCTTGAAACATCCTGAGATCATGCTTCTTAAATTTTAACTTCTCCTTTGAAGTTTTAATTCCCTTGAGGATCAAGTTTAACCTCAGGATTCATTCTGGGACTAAACGATAATTATCATCCCATGATTTGATGTCCCATACCATCTTTCCTACATCAATCTGAGTGTAAAATCTAGTGTCCCATACCAACCTATTTTATATTCACATTGACATGTGAGTGATACTTATCCTAAAGTCTAAACATATCTTTATAGAGTACTTTCTTTAAAAGAATTTTGAAATTTCAAGCACTATGTCTAACTTAATTTTCTAGTTATTGATTCCTTCACAAGATTGTTTCATGATCTCGTGCTTTTACCTTGGAAATTTGAAAACATTTTGATAGAAGATCCATCCTTCTTTTCTAGGGTTTTCAAAAGAAAACCAGTTATAATTCCAAGTTCTTGAATTTCTCAAATTCAAGCGTGATTGGTTATACTCAACCAATTTGTAGTGACAAGAGCATTTCACTTCTTGTCTTTAGATTCCTTTCTTACTAAAGCTTTAAGTGGATGCCCTGGAGACTTTATAGGAATCTCTCTCCATTGTTTAAGTCTAAGAATCCACTCATGCTTTTGAATTTCACCTTTAACACATACCTTTAAGGATAGGAAAACATTAAATTATACCTTCCACAAACTTAGTTACCATCACCACGGTTGGAGACTACATACTTGGAATATTTTATTATGTTCAAAACTAAGAATCATATCAATGTTGATACACCTTTATGTGATATCTGTTGCTATGTTTAGGTAGTGATGTATGTGAGCACACTAGGAATACCAGGGCATTTTTTCCCTCTTTAGGAGGTTTTTTTCCCCTGGCTTGTATATACGCCTATTGCACTAACATGTTACTTATCTTTGTACATTCTAGTGGTAATACATTCAATATTGTGTGTTGTGCTCCGAGATTCTTCTTCTTCTTCCTTGTGCTATTTGCATGCTTATGCAAACCTCAAACTCCAACAATTGCTATCAGAGTAGGTCGCCGCTTCATCTAGGGCATCATCGACACCTCTCTAGACAGAGTCTCAGAATCACACGAAATTTGGTATGCATACTCTAGGTGATTACGAGATCAAAACAACTTCACTGTCTGGTGCCAAAATCACGATCTAAGCTTGTTTCGGCCTCCAAACACAATATCATAGTGCTTGTGCAGGCAATTTCATCTTTTTGTGCCAAAGATATATACAAGTTTTGGTTTACCAGTATAACTGTCTTGAAGTTTGTTACAAGTTTACGAAAACTTTGTCAGGTAGTTCCATTCAACTTTTTGAGATACAATCAATTTTATGCATCAAGGTATTTTAGTCAGTGGCCATGGCTGAAAGCAGTGACATATTCCATATGTTGGCTATTGAGGATAAGTTCAATGGTTACCAATTACCCATTTTTGGCTTATAGAATGCATCATGTATTGATTGCAAAATGATTGTGGAATATTGTGTAGGTTGTTGAGAAACATCCTATTACACCTCCAAAAACAATTGCTAAAGGTGATGCACATATCGTTGAAGATGATGATATGCTTCATGTTCTTGTTCGTGCTTCGGTTTCTGCTGCACCTATTGCATAGCAAATTCTTAGGGATGGTAGAGATGCTCAGGCACATGCATTGATAGCCTTGTCTATCAAACGCGTCACTATTCCTCACATTTCCTCTTGCAAAATAGCTAAGGATGCTTGTGATGCACTTACCACTTTATACTAGACAAGGAATGAGGCTCACGTTGCTTACCTCTGAAAATAGTTGGAGAGTGAGCACATGAATGAAGGAGATTCCATGGACAATTTTATGACAAAGATCAAAGATTTGAAGGAACATCTGATTTCTATTGATGAAGTCTTGCCTGACAGTTCACTTGTGTAGATTGTTCTGAATGGTCTTCCTGATTCATATCAGAGTTTTGCTTCTACTCTTCGTTTGATGATGAAAGGTAATCCAAATGCCTTGATGTTTGAGGAGTTAGTCTATGTTTTGCTGTAGGAAGATCAATTTAGGCAGAACAAGTCCATTATGTGTGTTGCAGATCAAGCTTTCCTGGATAGTCAGAAGGGCAAAGAAAAATGGAGCTCTTCTACTAGTAAGCAAAAATCTACTATTTCTCCACAATCAAAGAAAGATGACAAAGACGAGAAGAAAACAGAAAAGAAAAATCTGTTTTGCAAATACTATAAAGGAAATGATCATGTCACAAAGAGCTATCCCAAACTGGCTGCGAAAGAGGCAAGGAAGAAAGAGGCTTGAATGATTGTTATAGAGGCCTCTACACCCAAAATAGAGTCTCCTTATCTTGTGTAGGATGAAGAATGGACATTTACCACTGTTTGCAGTTATGACCCATCTTCTCATGAATAGTGTATGTCCGTAGTAGACTCATATGTTTGGTACTTTGATAGTGGGGCAACCAAACATATTACCTCCTTGTGCAATTTCTTCACTTCACTCAAGCCTGCCCCCAGAGGGAATACTGTCACATGTGCCAACAACTCCTCTTATCCTGTCATGGGAGTTGATAAGATCATTCTGACTACCGTTGATGGTAGTTCTTTTACATTGTCAGATGCTTTATACATGTCTATGTAATTGCACATGGTTTTGAGAACAACTCAACTAAAAGCACCTTATATGTTAAGTGTGCAAATGATGTGCTTTTGATCATTGTTGCATATGTTGATGACATGCTTCTCACTGGTCCTCATGAGAAGCATATTGATGATTTTAAGGTTGATTTGCATGCCTCATTTGACATACAATATTTGGGGCATTTGCATCATTATTTGGGCATTCAATTTATGCAAATTGATGGCGGAATAGCTTTGTGTCAAAAAAAAAATATTTACACATTATTGCAGCATTTTGGCCTTGAAGACTGCAAACCTATTGCCACTCCTATGGAGACAGGTTTACAATTGAGTCTTCATGATGCTTGAGATGAATTTGATGATGTTCTCTATCGACACATTGTTGGATGCTTGATTTACTTATGCATTACTGGGCCAGATGTTCAGTTTGCTGTCCCACAAATGAGTAGGTTTATGCATTCCCATGTGTGAAGCATTGGTAGGTGGTTAAGTGTATCTTTCGCTACTTGAGTGGTACTTGATTACTTGGATTGTTTTATCCCAAGGGGGGATCACTACTGCCAAATTTGCATGCTTTTCTGACTCTGATTGGGTTGGTTGCTATGACACTCGTGTGTCCACTACTGATTTTTGCTTCATGCTTGGTAGCTCATATATATCTTGGTTGAGCAAGAAGCACCTTACTATGGCCACTTCCAGTTGTGAGGCTAAGTATAGGGCAGTTTTCACAACATATGTTGAGTGTTTGTGGCTCAGATGCCTTATGGCTGATTTGGGTGTTGGTCAGTCTTCTGCCACCACTATCTTCACTAGAAATCAGAGTGCATTGGTAATTGTGAGGAACCCTGTGTTCCATGTTTGCACTAAGCACATTGAGGTGCATTATCATTATGTCAGGGAGAGGTTCTTTGTTGGAGAGATCAGCTTGGCATATGTGCCCACACAAGAGAACATTGAAGACCTTTTCACGAAGGCTCTGCCAAGGGAGAAATTTGAAGCTTTCTGCAAAGTTTTGGGCTTACTTCCTTTTGTGGATTGATTCCACATAGCTTGGCACTTTCTTATACATGAGTGCCAGCTCCTTCTTCACCACATCACTCCCAGAGGGGATTTGTTGATATATTTAGGTAGTGATGCATGTGAACACACTAGGACCAACGGGCCATTTTTCCCCCTCTTTAGGAGGTTTTTTCCCCTGACTTGTATATACGCCTATTTCCCTAACGGGTTACTTATATTTCTACATTCTAGTGGTAATACATTTAACATTGTGTGTTGTGCCCCAAGCTTCTTCTTCTTCCTTGTGTTGTTAACGTGCTTCTACAGATATCAAACTCCAACAATATCAACCATTGGACTTTAAGTACCACTACGAGTGGTTTGGGACTTCTTGAGAACTACTTGTTGTCTAACTAACTTGAAGAATTTTGTTCTCACAAATAGGGAAAATTTTATTCTTTAAGGAATTGAGATTCCTTCTAAGGAATCAAACAACTCGAGCAAATGGTTTGTCTGGGAATCTTTTGCATTGCTGGAATTATCCTTGAATCTAGAATTTTAGACAATATACAAAAGCTTGATTTCTTTAGTTGTGTTCATTTCTTGAGTATCAAACTAAAGGATAAATATCACCTTAGGATATGGTTTCCTATTCCCGCATGAAAGTTTGACTTGAACATTCATTTATGTGATATGTATTTCTGTTCTTGAGTTTGAAACAAAAATTATTATCATTGGCCAATCTTTAGATGTTACTAGAGTACTTAAAACATATTGTGATAATTCACTATGATTGCATATTTTAAAGTACAAGCATCTTATGATGATTGAACCAATGGAAAATAATGTTACTATGAACACATCATTGTATTCTTTTCCTAACCATTAGTTAGGATTAATGATTCTATAATTTTTTTTAGAAAATATACTTGAAAAGAAATTAAAGTTTCGAGCATGTGATAGCTTCTATCTTTAGAATATTTTTCAAACGGACATCTTCACGTACTTGTCCTAACATATTTATGAACTTTATGGCTTGTTTTGGGAAAACTTCATGGATCAATGAAGATCTCTTTCTTGGAGCTTCTTGTATTCCCAAAAGAAAAGTTCACCTTGGTTATTATAGGAACAATGTGATTCATGAAATAGATAACTAAACTATTTCATTTAAATTTGTGTCTTTAGAAACTTATCTCATTTAATAAAGATCTCTTGCTTAGGTTTCATTTTGAAGCTAAAAACAACTTAAATAAAACCAAAAAGTACTTTAATCCTTTTAAAAGGGAGATTTTTGTAAAAGTTTCCATGTTTTCTTAGCAAGCTGTATGGTTACCACAAATGCAAGAGACTGACAATTATGACCACCATGTCCTAGACAGCTGAATCTCTTCCCGACCATATGCCTCTATATATAGCTCTCTCCAAGGTACTTCCTTCTTGGGTAGATGGACTCTAACCATCCATGTGTCAGCCATGTAAATGCATGTATGCCAAGTGTGCTAGTTAACTAGAGTTAACTCAAGGTGTGCTTCTAGAAGGTTCTAGAGCTCTTTGGGAAAAATACTCTCCCCATGCACCCATGGGGGTTGAACCCAAGACCTCTTCCTTCACACCCTTGATTCTTGAACACTAGGCTAAATGGGTCACTTTTTTACAAGATCACATGGCCTTCTATGCAAGTCTAGTCTCAAGATCTTTGCTCATATGCACAAGTGACCAAACAGTATATGATTTCAAATTTGTATGAACCGATCAGAACCTTAGATCATAGATTACTTTATTACAAAAAGTAGCCAGTAGTCAATAGAAAATTTGCAACCAACAACACCTAACTCACTTAGAGAGTGTGTTCACATGTAGAAAAGTTATGAGCCCCTCAATGAGGTATTTTTTATAGCCTCAAAGATGCTTAGTGAAATTTTGACTAAACAAAGTTTTTAGTAGCTTTATTTTGAATTAATTTTAGCCATTCAAACTTACGTTACTTACTTTTAATAGGATTTTTACAAGTGGCATTTTGAAAAGCAAGTTGAAAAGCAAAAATTAAGGTTCTAATTTTGAGGTGATTTAAATTTCAGCTGGCCAAGTGTTATGTATGGTTAGTGTTGAGCCCATAAGTCATATTGGTCAAAGTCAACTACAATCAAAGTCAAAAGGTCAAAGTTAAATTGTTCAAAGTCAACATGGGCAAAGTTAAAGCATTCAAAGTTTGGGTGTCAAGGTGCACAGGTAGTGCACAAGTAATTGTTCACAAAGGCTATATGTTGCAAAAAGTTGGTTGCAGGTTGTAGAGGTCTTTCTGTAATTTCTCTAAGGTTCAACGTGTTTTTAAAGTGTTTTGGAAGGTTCAGGTGAACCATCTCTTAGGTGCACATTTGAGGAATTAAAAGGCAAAATGTGAAGGTATGTGAAGCGACAACGTACGCAGAAGTGAAAGTATGGCCCCCCCAATTAAAATTTTTGTTTTATTCTAAAGTCACTACAGGACAAAACAGGGATTTGTTGGCTGCTCACTAACTTTTTGAGACAATCTTGGGACATCAAAGTGAGCACCAAGATACTCTAGCAGTTAGGAGCATATGTGAATTGACATTCAAGTCAAGGCAAGGCATTATTGTTGGAGAGACTAAGCAAGGTGAGCATAGTCTAGGCAAAGTTAAGAGCAAGAGACATTCAGAGAGAGTGCACACGACACAGAGAGCCATTGCAAGGTGCAAGAAGAGTGATTTAGATTGTATGCAGAGAAGGTGAAGCAAGGAACATCAAGGGTTCCAAAGACCCATTGAAAGTGCATCGATAGAAGGTGTCCATCCCTCCCTTATTGGAAGCTTGGTGCAAGGTGTGCACAAGGGCAAGCTTGGAGAAGGTGGAGGTCTGATGTAGAGGTCGGAGGCAAATTCTAAGTACTTTGTAATCTTGCTTCATGAGCATTATTTAGTCTTTGGCATATTGCGCAGAGCATTTGGCTTATGTACAAGCTTGTATTCTTCTCTTCCTAATTGATCAAAAGCTTTTGAGGCCATTAATTCTCTTGTTCTCATTCTCCATTCTCCTACAAACACTCGTCCCTTTCTGCACAAGAATCCCCCAACAGTTAGATATCTCTCAATGAGTACTTTAAGAAAAAGGAATACTAATGTTGGCCAATTTCAATCAAAACCATTTCTAAGAAATGGTGACAAAAAATTAGGAGTTGATATAGAAAGTGTGTTATTGTTTTTTAACAACCTCCAACTCAATGTCATATTATAGTAAGATTTAATAATTTGCATAATTTGTGATGTCTTGCTCCCCAACTTCTTGAATTGATTCTTATTCTAAAGGTTGAGCAGGAATAGGAGATGATGAACGTTTGGGTTGAGGTGGAAAACAAAATTCAAATTTCGGTTGAGTAAAAGGAGTTTTTGAAGGTTGAATATATGGATCCAAATTTCTTCAAAAAAATTCATAATTACCTGATTTTATAAAATCTAGAATTTCTGAAAATTTTAACATAAATCTGATTTCCAACGATACAAACATTATATGAGATCAAAAGTGTACTTGTATCTAGTAAATAAAAACTATAACCTTTGCTTCAACACCATAACCAACAAGAACAATTTTTATTGCTTTTTCATCAAGCTTACCATGATCCTTCTTTTCAATGTGAACATATGATGGAGAAACAAGAACACGAAAATAGTTCATGTTGGGTTTCATACCATAAGAAGCTTCATAAGGTCTAATAACCTTCAAAGACTTTGTGGATGCCCTATTCAAAATATGATTATATGTATGAATAGCATCAACCAAAACTTAGGAGAAAGCTTCTTTGAAGTTAACATGTATTTACAAGTGTACATATTTTTCTCTCTGCAAGAACAATTTGCTCTCGAGTACATGGGATTGTGAGTTGATGAAAAATACCTTTTTCTTCTAATTAAGACTTGTAACCATTAGATATGTATTCATCACCTCCATCACTTCTTAAAATCTGTTTTTTTTTGTTGACTTTCATTTTCAACTATGTCCACAAATTTCTTGAATGTAGAAAACAATTTTGACTTTGTTTTCAAACCAAAAACCAAATAATATCTTGTAAAATCATCAATGAATGTGACAAAATATCTTTGAGCATGAATTGAATGTTCTCTCATTGGTCAATTCACATATAAGTGAACAATCTACAACATCCTTGTGTCTGTGATAAATCCACGCTTCTTGAAGGATATTTGTGCAATTTTCCTTCCAATATATGCTTGAGAGTTGTATAACTGATATGAACAAATATTGTATTCCAAACCTTCATGTTGTCCTTTAAAGATGTAGATGGCCTAGCAAGATTAGTATGGTTGATTTTTGATAAGACAAACATCCCACTTCTATTTTCACCTTCTAAAAGACAATACTCTGCATTAGGTGAGGATTTGACATGAATCATTCATAAAAATAACTTTATATTATTTTTGAGATAGAGAGAAAATTTTTCTTAATCTTTGGTACATAAATGACATTAGAAATGTCAAAATTACCACATACGCTTCACTTTATGTGACTTCTCCCACACTTACAACCTATCATGTGCTTTGTAGCTCCAAAATCAAAGATCCGAGGGTTCTCCATTATTGCATGCACTGTTGCTTGATCAACTTCTTCTATACTGACACATACAAAAGCGTCCTCTTCATAAGAAAGTTTATCTTTTTGAAACTCTCCTCAACATTGTTAAATAAATCACTTTTCATTTAATTATAAATTTTGTTTTTGCACCCTATGATATGATGTCTTGGCTTCTTGCAACAATGGAAAATTCCTTTCTCTATTGTAGAAGTAGATCTGGATGAATTAGAATAGCCCTTAGGTGTAGAGAAAGTAGTTGATATACAAGGAGAAGAAGACATGGAAGTGGATTTGCAAGCAAAAGGCTTACTTTCTCCTTTGATTATGACTCAATTTCCTTATTCTTCTTAATCTCCTTTATTTTTTTGCCTTTTGATGAAGAAACCATAGCTTGATGAATATGCTCCATGCTTTTCTGTTGATTTTCATCTTCAAGTAATAAACGTTGAAGCTCTTCAAATGTAATTTCTCTATCTCCTATGAAAGATAAAGATATGTAACAAATGAATGAAATGTATATGAAAGTGAATTAATTAGGGTATTTACCATCTCTTCATAAAGAATTTTCACACCAACATGGAGAAATTGATCTCAAATATATTTTAAATTGAGAACATGTGAATCAATCACCAACCTTTGTGTGTGTTTGCTAATATCCTCCTGAGATGAGATCTCTTAGCATGATTTCTACTTTGATAGAGATTCTCCAACTCTAACGAGGCTTGATAAGAAGTTCTACATGACCTGATTTGAGCTATAATATTTTGTTTCGACCATCACAATAAGAGAGAATGATTGGGCATCTCTTGAATCCCATATTGACAACCCTTCAGAAGGTTGCATTTTTTTTCCTTTAACTATGGATGATGAGAGAACCTCTCCCTCTTGCTTATTTTTTTGGTGACCTGATATTGGAGTACTATGTCTCTTGGAAGAAGATCTGATGTCCTCAACTAATTGTCCATGTCATGGAGACTTACCATGAACAATGTTCCAAAAATCTTTGGAAACTAAAATATTCATCATCATAAATCTCCACATTGGATAATTAGACATTCCATCAAGTTTATCCTCTTGTTCCAATCTATCTCTATAATTACTCATCTTGGGAAGAAGTAGCATATATGTAATAAGATATGATATCAAGTGTTAGAAGTGAGGTAGGCCAAATACAAGTTTATATGATCTTCCACATATTAGAAAACTTGCACATGTACACAACTCAAACCAAATAAGATAGATGAAAGAGGATAGAGAATAGAGAAAAAGACAAGACACCAACAACAAGTGCTACTCTGATATAACTTGAATTGAATGAGGGAAAGACTATATGGATTGCTTCTAGATACAAAATATGAGAGAATTGTACATAAGTTTTAGAAAATATGTGTGCATGTGGAAAGTGATGAAATAGGCTTGTAAAAGGAATATACAACCAACCCATGTGCTATGTGTAAGCGTGAAAATCTACTATAAAATATCCTTAGAAAAAAATTGAATATAAATAGTTTTTGGTAGATTTATTCCTAATTAATCTTTACTGTTTATACTTGTTTTCTTACTTTTAATAGGATTTTGACAAATGGCACATGAAAAGCAAGTTCAAAAGCAAAAGTTAGGTTTTAATTTTGGGGTGATTTAAATGTCAGATGTCCAAGTGTTATATATACTTAGATAGCTCCCAATGAGTAATTTAAGAATATGGAATAATAATTTTGGCCACTTTTGACCAAGAACATTTCTAAGAAATGGTGACATAAATTAGGGTTTATTGGCTTCATGAATGGTAACTTGTGAGACTTTCCAAATTGACATGCACTACACTTATAAATCATGTGTTGTTTTGACAAGTTATGGAGTCCAAGTACACTTTGGTCCCTGCAAATTTGGTTTAATGATCTTTCACTAATATGCGCTAACCTTTTGTGCCATACTTCCAATTCTATGAGTGTCTGACTACCATAATTAAAGAGAGCAATATTCCTAGTGTCTTGTAATTCAAATGTGAACAATCTACCTGTCTTTTCACCCCTTGCAATTCTCCTAAATCCTTGACTTGGATCTTCAACAAATGCTCCTTTTGTGAACCTAACCTATAGGCTTTTCTCCACAATCTGTCCTACACTTATCAAATTCTTTGTGATGATAGGGACATAGAGTGCCTTGCTAAGTAGATTGATATTTCCATCAAGTGCTTAAAAGTTTCCTATCTTTTCCACCAAATGCCTTGTATCATCACTTGTCTGCACTTCATGCTTGTTCCTTGGATCTTCTAAATCTGATAGGAGTGCTACATTTCCTGCCACATGATTGGAGCAACCTAAATCTATGTAGAAAACATGCTCATCAGATTCACCTTGTGGCATGGACATATTTGTGATTAGGAATGAGTCCTATTGATTTGAGTCTTTTGTGTAGTTATTGAAGTCAGTCTTAGCACTAGTCAAACCATGATATCTAGGCTGCTTAAGATCCTTAAGCTTCCATCTGGCCTCTCGGACTAATATGCTATCTTTAGGGACTTCTGGAGTTTGATGCTCATCTAGAGCATCGATGTCCATCCCTAGCAAATCAAGGTCAGACACCTCTTCTTATTTCTTGGACCCACTAATGTGCACCAAGATATGATAAAGAGTGCTCTCTAGATGGGTAATCCTATTACTCATGGTTTGCATGGGATCTATGGGGTTCTCTTCCATGAGTGTATCTCTCCTAGAAGGGGATGATGGTCTTGAGTCCATACTAAGCTATGGTCAATTTGTGGTTTTTTGTTTTGTATTTTTTTGTGATTTTAGAATAGTACATTCTATGTAAACTGAAGTGAATAAGTGACAATGGAAAAGAAACAAATCACAAGACTTTTCTCAATGGAAAATAAAGAAACAAGAAACTTTTAATATGTTTTGAATTCTTGAATGCATATGCATACTAAATTTCTAAAAATTTCGGCATCATAACGGTGCAATTTTGAAAACGGGAAAAATTATACTAAGTACTTGATGCTGTTGAGTAATGGCTCAACAAGTGGGAGCAGTGCTTTTGCTTGTGCCATATCATGGATGATCGGCACAAGATTCAACAAGCTACATATAACCTTATGGATGTTACCCATAGGTGGTGGCATAAGATCGAACACAATAAGAAGGAGCCCAAGACTTGGGATTAGTTCAAGATCTTGTTCTACAATAATTTCGTACCGCTTGATGAGAGGTCTAGAGCACTAGAAACTTAATTCTTTATCAGTCAAAAGGATCAGAGTATAGAGAGGTTCTTTTTAAAGTACCTGATACTATCGCAGAGTTTCTCCAAGTCCACAAGTTCATCTTGGGACTTAGGGAAACTATTAGACCTTTGGTGAGGAAGGAGAGATGTCAGTCCTTGGCACAACCCATGTAGATGGATTTAGTCTATGAGGATGGACATAGGGGCATAGGCTTCCAAGGTCAGAGGTCCTCATGGCCTAAGTTCAGTAGATCCTTTCATACACCTACTCCCAGTTTGATCAGTGCACAACCTTCTAGAGAGGCTAAGCAGGTGCATATGGTCAAGACAGCCACAAGACGTAAGAGAAAAGTGTCTGCTCTAGCTAAGAGGGATTATAATAATTTGATACTTACCCCTGAACAGAAAGAGAAGGCAATGAAAGAAGGATTATGCTATGGGTGTTTAGGGTAGCACCTGTTCAAGAACTGTCCTAAGAAAAAGAAGATAGAAACCACCATAGTCATAAATCCTACTCAAGCAAGTAGTGATGATTGTGATGAGGACTTTGGAGATCCTCCGTCACCACTATCATCTCCGATAGTGGCTATGACGGTCACAAAAAGGGTCTTGATTGTTGATGTGCGAAACATCACAAGAAATGAATTAATGTGACACTAGAACACCTCTATGGTCACCATTAACTCAATGATTCTCCAAACTTTGAAAAATGATAGCTTAAACTAATAACTTTGCTTCTTTAGAAATTTCTTGTCACTAAAATGACATACCTTCACTCTTTTGCTTATTTCTCTTAGCACAAATAATAATTCTCAAAGATCTTTTGGTAGATAAAAATAGAAGAGAAGAGCTTTCCAACAAACTATTATTTGCAAGAAATGGATCACTATAACTTAAGTTATGTCCTTCACAAGGTGACTATCTCAAATTGGCAAAATTGGAAATATTGCCTATTTTAGTGAAACCGACTGTCTAAAAATGCAAATTTGATGCCTAGCATCGACTTGAAACTAGACCTCAACTTGGTGGTTTTTCAGCCACTTTTTCAACACCTGAAATACCCCCTTGGACACAGATATAAAGAAAAAATCACTTTTATGATGAAATTCGATGCCAGACATTGACTTTATGCATAAACTCGATGCCAAGCATCGGATTGCTCCACAAAAGTCATGTTTTAGAAAGCTATATGAGTAGATAAAAGTTAGATATGAAAACAAGTACTTATCAGCTTAGATTCGATGCTAGGCATCGGCTTCGCGCATAAAACCTCAACCTTTCACCATACATTCGATACCAGGCATCGACTTGCTTGGAAAACTTCAACTTTTAAAATCATTACACAACAGAAAAAGCATGGAGATGGAGGAGAGAATCTCATACACAGAACTTTAACTAGTTATTGTCATAGCTATGAAAAACTCAGAAGTTTACAAGTGCTTTCTCACTCAGAGAAGACCGACTATACTCAATTATACAAAATGAACTCCGTCTCACATTCTATCACTCTCTCTCACTCTCGCGTTAGTTGATACAAACTAACTTATATAGATTTTCTCAATCTCGTGGTTTTTGAAAACTCTAGAACTAAAGTTAAAACTAACTTTACAATTATATACATGTGTGAAATTGTCCCTTCACATGGGCATGTGCTTTTCTTCTTAGACTTTGACCTTCAACTTTATGTCCAATTTGTGATTGGTTCTCTAATAACTCCCCCTCAGTCACTAATTGACATTCTCTGTTTCTTTATATCTTCTTCTTTTCTTTTACTCCTTCCATGTGTTAATCTTATGGTTAATCTAATTTGTTAACAGATCTGTACGTGGGTTCTTGGGATGGTCAGGGGTCTGTAATACAGAGGCCCTTTATGTATTTTCCCCAGTCACTTCATTATCTTCTGACAATTACAATAGATTTAACTACCACTTTCCAACGCATAACAACTTCTATGAATGACCACATGTGCAGGAACTTCTATTGTTCACTTAACATTACTGTTATACTTGCGCTTCACCAATAACACAATAAGATGTTAACACAGTACCTTAGTTACTTCAATACTGAACCTTAACAATACAGGCAACACCACAATTTGATAAACTCGTAACAGAATCAAACTTCAATCGATCACCCAGACAGAGCAGTCCGACGATGCGTCTATCATTCTCCTCCACTCACTGCTCTATTCATCAGAAAAGCATTACAACATTTTGCGCGACACCCTTTTAGTGCACGTCTTTTCCTAATTACAATTAATCTACTAGATAATATTCCGGTGGCATTACACTGGCATGCACGGTGGACTCAAACCTAGCAGGGAAATTACAAGATTAAGAATCATCAATGATTCCTTGTATGTACATGGTTCTAGCTAATTTAAAGGTGCGAGAGATTTTCTATTTTAAGGATTCGAACATCTCTTGCAAAATCTACGGTTCGACAATGTGTGCATCGGTCTGCACAGAGCTTGAAGCTATAACTTGAGATAACAAAATTTCAGCCTGATTCTGCAAAAATGCTTCTTGGAGGTAGAAATTGTTTGCCAGCGTAGCATCTCGACGTAATTTCGCTTCTTCAATCTCTTCATCGATACGCGATAGGTGCTCCTATTGAATACCGATTTGCGTCTCCCGACGTTCTAGATCTTGGAACTGAAACTGCATGGTTCTGAAGAAGTCTTGCCTTTCCTTCTGGATAGCTTCAACATCTTTCTTAAGTTTGAGGGCCTGACCTATTTCCTCTTCCAGTGACCTTCTTTTATGGAAGAGTTTTTCAGTGACTTTCTTCAGCTCTGCTTCTGCTTGTAAGGCTTTCTCGGTCAGCACTTGACAATTCTGCTCTACCATAATGAATTGACTTCGCATCGTATCTAAAAGATTACCCTTGATTGATCTCATCATCGCAAGCTGCGATGAGTCAGGGACGATGGAGGTAGATATGGGTCTAGAGGGATTAGCTAAAACGGTTGCGGAAGAAGAAGGGGAGAGTAATCGGGAGAGGAAGGGATGGGTTGGGAATGGCAAAGGGCTACCGAATGTCATCACGAAGGAGGAGGGCTTGGTGGTAAAGGCACTTTGGATAGAGAAATAGGAGGTGTATTTTTGGGTGAAGACAACAGGACAAGGGTTGTTATTGTAGTAGGCTGTACATCCGATTGCAATAGCACTTCCTCGGGTTGCGCTTGCTCCGTGATTTGCACAACCTCCGTGACTGTGTCGGGCGCTTGCTCATGAGAGTGGGACTGCTGCTGAACAACTGTATCTACGGGCTGAACATCTTCCATAATCATGTCTGTAGTAGCTTGATCCTTAGGAGATGGTGGGGCAGAAAGGATAGGCACATAAGAGGTGATGTCTTGCAGATTAACGGTTGATGATCTTTGTACTTGACTCTGTGAGGGGCTCAGTTTCCTATGCTTTCCCCGAAAGAACTGTAGAAGATCATCGTTGTCTTCAACCTCCATAACCTGCGTAGATTTTTTGTGTAACAGGAGGGTATTCATTGGAGGAGGCTGCACAGGGTTGATTGCCGAAAGAAGGAAAGAAACAAGATGGGGGAGTTGAGTTCGAGGAATGTCACCCTTTGCAAGCTGCCGGGAGATCGCATGACATTCTCGATGAATACACTGGAAGAAAAACAAGGCCCAATTAATTGCTTCACGTGCAGTGGCATTGATCATAGAATAAAATGGATGGGAAATACCGTAGGTGCATTTTTTGAGGTTGAGTGCAGCCACTAGGAATTGTAGGGCTGAGCACTCTGGTTCAGGGTGATAGAGAATGGCAAATTCATTAGATGACTGACGCGGGAAGAGCTGCTTCATGGTCATCATCGACAAGAGGGGCACATCGACACTACCTTCTTGAGGGAGATGGAATCCCTCGACTACGGTATTCAGGGTCACTACAATGTGCGGGTTGAGACATGTAATCGGCCAACACGTCTCTGTCTGGGGAATGTCGGCTATAGCAGAGATGATCTGAGCAAAAAATGGTGACATTCGACTGAATTCCATGGCAATTCGACAAATGCTAAAAGCCCGCGTGCGTGCAAAAACTCGCTCAATTCAAGAGCGAGGCCAGCACGAAAAGTATTGATGTTTGCTAAAGCTTCCATGGCGAGCAACAGAACGCGAATGCAAAAGACATCAAATAACACACAGAGCGCAAGGACACAATAGAGGGAAAGAGGATGAAGAACGTGATTAAGTAAAAACACCAAAGGGAAGCATGAGAAGACACCTCCATCCCTCCCTCCCTCCATACCACACCCCTTCCCTCCCTCCCTCCCTCCCCCCCATTTAGGAAGAAGAGTACCAGTTAAAGTGGATAATCGGAAAATAGTAGGTTCGACCTGATCTGCAATACAGTAAGGACCAAATCACCGAAGTTTGAACTTGCCCACTGAACAATTAGACTTAGCATTATAGAATAGAACTAATTGTCCTTTGGTAAAAATGGGAGTGTGGAGAAATTGATCATGTGTCTTAGCTTGCCGCAGTTGCACTTCTTGCAGCATCAGAAAACTTTCTAGGCGTTATTCATCCAAGGACCGCAACACATCCAACAGGAAAGGAAAGGACTCTTTCGGTAATAGCTTATGATCCAGTGCCACCCTTAGGCTAGGTACACCCAACTCCATGGGTGCAATGGCCTCCAGCCCATATGCCAATTTAAAAGGCGTATTTCATGTAGCCACTTTTTAAGTAGTACGGTACGTCCATAGGACCGAAGGAAGGAATTGATCCCAATGCTCCAACATTCCAAAACTAGTTTCCTGAGCATGTTAAGAAGGGTTTTATTGGTACTTTCAGCAAGTCCATTGGCACGAGGATAATACGAGGAGCTAAATTTATGAACAATCTTCAGGTTTTGGGTAAGCGCTTGCATTAAGGAATTGACAAAATGTGTGCCTTGATAAAAAACAATCTCTAAGGGAAGACTAAAACGAGGAAAAACATCAGTCATCAAACATTTGACCACCACTGATGCAGTTGTGGACTGTAAAGCCCAAGCTTCAACCCATTGAGTAGCATCATCAGTACAAGTAAGTATATACTGATGATTAGTAATCATAGCAGGAGGTGTAATGGGACCAATGAAATCCAAGCCCCACTTTTGAAAAGGCTCAAGGGGGAGGACAAGCTGCAGTGGAAAATGATGCCATTGTAAAGGCTGCCTGATCGTTGGCAAGCATCACACTATTTGACATAAACAGGAATGTCACACTACATAGTGGGCCACCATAAGCCACTGTGTAGAACTTTTCGGTACGTAAGATCTACCGAAAAATGACCACTGGAAGGAGTAGAATGGGCCATGCCAATAACCAAAGGAACTTCATGGGGAGGGATACAACGTAAGAGTGCACCAGATGGATCCATGTAATACAACTATCCTATAATGATTCGAAACCGTCGACTATACATCGCTAGTTTACGACGAGCAGAAGTAGACATATTAGTCAGGGAGCTTCCACTCATGAGAAAGATCATAAGAGGATCATAATACGAAGGTGCCATCGGGAGCTCTTGACAATCATCTTGGACCGAATGAGTCGTGTAGATAGCAGGGGTAGTATCATCAATTCCACCAGGAAGTTCACCATAATCAAGCCCAGATAATAAATCAGCCAATGCATGTGCTGACCCCGGATGATGTACAGCCTCATAATCAAATTCTTGTAGCAATAGCACCCATCTAGCTAATCTGCCCCCTAAATGTTGCTAGCGGACAAGATAAACCAAAGCTGCATGGTCCACATGAAAGGTAAATGGTCGTCCCAGTAAATAATGCCAAAATTTCTTGACCAAATAAACCAAACCCAGAGATTCATGCTCAGTGATAGAATAATTCCGTTTAGCAGCAGCTAATCGTCGACTAGCATAAGAAACAGGGTGGAACCACTTATCCTATTGTTGCATGAGCACACTACTGATTACATTGTCCGATGCATCCACCAAAACATGGAATGGAAGCTACCATTTGGTGCTTGTAGTATAGGAGCCTGTATTAAAAGTATTTTCAGTCGATCAAAGGCAATTTGGCACTCCTTAGTCCACACGAACTGCCGGGGATTGCTAGTAATCAACCAATTCAAGGGTATAGCTAAATGTGCGAGCCACCGAAGATGCCATCCATGCCAGTGTATTTGTCCAAGGAATCACATAACTTCTTTTGGTGTCGTAGGGGAAGGATCCTTCAACACGGCTTGCACTTTATTTGGGTCCACTTGAATGCCTTGCAGTGAAATAATGTGACCAAGCAACTTGCCACAGGAAACCAAAAAGACCAACTTGTTGGGATTTAAGCACAAACAAAACTCTCTACACTTAGAGAAGTAGCACCATAAGTGATAGAGGTGTGTCGATGCGTCACCAGATAACGAAAAATCATCTAGATACACCTGCATAAAGGTGGTTAGGGGAAAAAAATTTCCTGCATGCAACATTGGAAGGTACTAGGAGCATTACGGAGACCAAACCACATCATCGTACACACATATATGCCCCAGTTTGTAATAAACACAGTTTTTGGTATATCCATTTCAGCCATGTGCACCTGATTATAGCCACTATAACCATCCAAAAAGGAATACATTTCTCGTCTGGCAACATTATCGAGCATCATATCCAAAAAGGAAAGTGGGAAGGGATCAGGCACAATCGTCACATTTAATTTTTGGTAATCCACACAGATACACAATTGCTTGTTTTTCTTTGGGACAATGACAATAGGCGAAATCCATTCTGCATGCTCAATGGGGACGATGAAACCTACTTTCAGCAAATGATCCAATTCAGCTTTCACTTGAGCTGCATAATTGGCGTTCATGCGATAACTGGGTTGTTTGATTGGACGCGCATCCGGCTTTAGCATCACACGATGTTGATAGATGTGAGGGTCCAACCCTTTCATATCTCCATAATCCCATGCGAATACATCTTGAAACTCTTTCAACAACTATAGTAGATCATTTTGAAAAATTTTCGGTAACCCAACCTTAAGCTTGAGCGGTCGCGGTGTACCCTCATTTCCCAAATTGCAGGTGATGAGCTGATCTTCCAATACATAAAACTATCAGGGCATGGATATATCCTCAGGTGACTAGAATAATTGGTGTAAATTTTGGGCATTCAAAACTTGATCTAGCACTGGGTCCACTTCTTTGGCAATCGCAACTACCATACAAACGATCGGATTCCAATTATCTGCAATCGCTTGTACCCAGGGCTAGCAGATCCCGGTTAGCATTGAGAAAAGCTTCTTCTTCATCATCTGAAAGTCCATCCAGCATATGCATAGGTTCGGCTACATAAGGTCAAGCATGAAGGTTGCAAGGATTCATCTCGTCCAAGGGTACTACATATTTCCGATGATTACTTTTGAAAATAAGTTCGTGTGTAGACAAGTCCTGCAACACTTTGGCTTGTTTCCGACAGGGCCTCCCGAATAGTAAGTTGTAATCCAGACTTGATTTAGGTAATTCTAGGACAAGAAAAGTCATTTTTAACACTGCTCCATGAAGAGTAATGGGTACATCACATACCAAACCCACTGGATGGACCCTAGATTGATCCGCCATTCTCACAAAAAATTAAACAGGTTCAATCTGAGTCCATCCTAACTATTTACAAAGGGCAACTGTAGCAATATTCACATCGGAGCCTCCATCAATTAATACTTGAGTAATTTTGTGGTTTTTATACCATACCGTGATTAAAGGAACAACATGGTCCATCGTAGAATCAATTTCTGGACTGATAGTTGCTGTGGCAAGTGTACATGAAGATCTTGGACTAATTTGTTGCTGGAATTATTGTCGTACACCCAGAACCAAGGTTAACAGTTGCCCCAATGGTATTGTAATAGGTGCCTGCAATAATATATTCCACATAGGGTCAAAATTCGATGTGCCCGATACCGAATTCGGTGGACTCTCCGGTGACACTTTCACCAGACTCGGTTCTTCCAGTGGTAGATTCGATACTGTCTGCTAGACCATAGGTAGTGGATTGGGGAAAATAGTTGGTTCTTGACTGGCCCACATACTAGCTTTGGTAAATACTCTCTGTTGCTCTCGAATGCCAGGCTTAAAAATCTCAGTAGCCGGTTGTAATTTCTTACCAAACCGTGTTTGAATTGCTGCCGCTTGAGTATCTACTGCTGAAATATATACCATATTTGCCATTGGATGCTATCGTTCTTTTCTTCGTTTATCATACTCGGATGCCTCTTTGCAAGATCTATGGATATGTCCAATCTCGCCATAGAAATGGCATCTTGGTGGTGGAAGAGATATGCCTTCACCCGATTGACCAGAGTTCCATCGGGTCTGGCCAAAGTTGTTTGCTCGTGGTCCTCTGTAGGTTTTATAAATTTGGTAAGAAGTATTCGTCAAATGTGGTGGTACATAGTGGGTAGCCTGTTGTCCTTGCTCATGTATTATAGCATTTACAGTTGGCCTGGTCTATACTTTGGCATTATATGGACACATTTTGGTAGAATGACTCGCCATATTACAAATAGCACAGTACATCTAGTTTAGTGCACATGCAGAAGTAGTGTGTCTCGGGTTCTTACATTTTGTGAAGTACACCTATTTCAATGGATCCTCCCTCGTACCCTCCTTTAACCAGTCCAGATCTTCAGTGAACCCTCCAACTTTATGTTCCAACTGCAATGCCATGGCTATTACTGCATCCAAGGTCATACCACCCACACATCATATAATCATTACTTGTTTGAGTTGAGGGTTTAATCCATTAATAAACCACTGGGTAATCACGTCATCTGATAGGTTAGCATGCACCGACAGTAGTTGCCATAGATGAGTACGAAATAGAGTTGCATACTCCTGCACATTCTAATGTGGTTTCTGTCTATTGTTTTGCAGATAGTCAAAGATCTCAACTACATTTTTCTTCAACCAAAAACATTGTAAGAAGGCATCCTTAACATCGTCATATTGATCGAAATGATTAATGTCATATTCAGTTAACCACCGGTCAGCCTCATTAACGAGAGTAGAAAAAACACTATAGTCTTATATGCCGGATCCGCTAGATAGTTGAGTACAACATAATTGATCTCAAAAGTTTGCACATGGGCATCAAGATCATCATCGGGAAATCCTCAAAATTTCGTATACGTAACTCCAGCGGGTACCGGTTGTGGTGGTATGGCCTGCTGTTGCTGTTGCTATTGTTGTTGCTGCTGATGGTGTTGGTGTTGGTGTTGTTGTTGGTGCTATTGCTGTTGCGAACCACTCATGTTGTCTAAATCAAGAGGAAGTATCACTATCGAATGATTTGAACCAATTACACCTAATTGCTACTTTGTCGTCTCGTCATCTTGCACGTTCTCCGATAATTTGATATTGTTAAGTCGATCATACACGCCTACACCCAACTGCCATTCCTCATAGTTGACTTTTGAAGTGCACTTTTCACCAAAACTTTCATCCAACAATACACTAGTTTCCTCAAATTCAAAACCCAAAGTAGAGCTATCACTGAAATTCTACAAACCGACCCCAGAATTATCCGAACTGCCATTGAAATTCCAAAAACTACTATCGAAAATTTCCACAGTGTCACTGAAACCAGCGATTAGTTCCCCAAACTTACTTTCCACGGATGGGGTTGGTTGCACTTCTGGTATACCCTGTAATCCTTGCACCAGGAAATGCTGAGGTGGCCCCCCACTAGCCCATATTTCTCGCTTTCCTTCCAATGATTGTCCATCACCACTACCACCTGGAGGTGTACCCAATGCACTAGGAAGTTTCCAGGGATGCTGATCCCTTCTGTACTGTTGACCTAAGCTTCAACTTAGGGACTTGCGGAGAGAGAGACTATACCTCAATCCCCTCACAAGTGCATACAGTGGGGATACACGCTTTTAATTATCAATCCAAAGAGTATACTAACCTAGCCGAGTGTATGAAGACATGCAATCACGTAATGGTCAATGCAAGTGAATTACTCAAGAAGGAAAATGAGGCAAATACTTATCCTGACAAGCTCCAACTGTTGGTCAAGGCGAAACGATACTTGGTGCAGCAGCCGTCAGTATTTTGGACTTTTCTCCCAGCTCCGAGCTCCAAACATAGCGAATAGCATATGCGTTTCGAAGCTCTCGAGAAGACGCATCCAATGGCAGTGGTTTCACTCGATTCCGACGCTCCTACTTCAAGTTATGAGGGAAATACTGAGTCGCGGGAATACTTTCCTACACTTCAGCACTTCTTACACTTCGCACACACCTCTCCTACAGCAAAGAAACACTCTCAAGGATAGATAACACTCACAAGCACTCTTTCCAAGCAATACACATGCATACAAGCTCGCGAAGAAGAAGATAAGGAGGGAAGAAGACACAAATTCGAATTTCTGTGCTCTCTATTCTCACAATGGCCAAAAAGTCCTTTACAAAGAGTCACATTTGACTTATATACTAGTGCCCTAAAAATGGTCCTTTCACACAAGTGACCGGCACTTTATTCACTAAGAGACTAATTTCCTACTATTGTACATGGGTATTCTCTACTTCTCTGTGGGGATGCATCTAGAGGACTCCTCTAGTGCAGTTACAAGGGAAAATATATTACAAGGATGAATATGATACAAAAGTATGTAGTCCAAATCGGAAAAATTTTGGGGCCCGTCTTTTTCTCTGCTTTGTGTGCTCTTTGGCTCTACAACACTCTCCCCCTCTTCGTCTCTGTCGTCCCTTGACAGACTTTGCTTCACGCACGCTCCCAGTGGTCAGTGTTGTCTGATTCTTGATCTTGCATTACGTTTTAGAGGCGCTCTGATTTGTCCTGGTTGCACACGTTGGACCTGGTTGATTTGGTTTGCCACGCACGCCCTTAGTGCACATATGCAGATGTAGCTCGTAAGCCTTGATCTGAAACCGCTGCTACTCAAGAGGTTGAAACATCCACATAGATGATACATGTTGGCCCTGATTCCTTCTTCCAGCTGCGTGCTTTTCCTTGGTGTGTGCGCCCCTGCGGGGCTTCCTGCAGAGATGCATCTTCAAATTTGCCTATTAGTGAAGCTGTTTCTTTCGTTGCTTTCTTTTTTTCCTCTTCTTACTCGTCTCGCCCTCGACACTGCCCCCCTCCTGAACTCTGTTGTCCCCGACAGGCTTTTTGTGGCGACGTGTATAGGTTTGAATGACCTGTTGCTCTCTTTGATTTAGCAGATTGGCGTGACATAGCATGAACTCCTTCCATTGTCGAGACTTGACTCCGTCCTCTGGTGCCTGTCTATGGTCAGCAAAGAAACTTATCTCGTAGGCGACTAGTCGTGCATTCAAATTGGAGGTCATTTTAATGAAGATCTCTGAATCCATTTCGAAGAAGCCCGTGAAGAATGCTTCTTCAAATGTCTGCATGTATGTCGATGGTAGAAACATGAGGCGAGAAAAATATGCCATAATTGTTAACCGGCTTGGTATAGTAGATAAATCAAAAATTAAGGCCTCCGAGCCCTGCGTAATACCGATGAAATTCAAGAAAGTATACTGTGCATGTTGGAACACTTTAATTACTGTCAAGAGCATGCTAAATATTTTATTTGTCATTTTTACTGCTAGGTCGGGAACAGTAGCATATCTTGCAAGCCAAAATTCCATGGTTTTGACCATGTATTCTTCTGTCGGTAGGTAGTTGTGTGGTGGACTAGGTAATAGCGGATAATTTAGCCATTGGTTATTAATACTACCTTGCCGCTGGCCTTCCCAAAATTGCGTCCATGCTCTTCGACGGGGTAGTGGGCAAAATGATGGGTTTACTTGAAGCTCATACGGTGATGCTTCCCACTGTACCCGTAGCGTAGGGTGCTTTTCCAAGAGCTTTCTTCTCCAAATTGGATTTGCTGCCTCGAACTCCACCTGAGTATATTTAAAAGTCTCATGCCGAAAATGGAGATTGAGATCAGGTTCCTTATTTGTAGTATGTTTTATATAATGCCTAGTTTGTTCCTTCAAAAGCCCGTATGGTACATTGAATGGCCTTATAATTTGCTCCAGTTGCTTACTGTCGATTTGAGCCTCTTTCATTAAACTGATGACTTGATCTTCAAATTCCGCCGTGAGCTGGGACACCAGTAGTGCCCTTTCTGTCCTGCTCAGCTCTGCAAGTTTTTGTGTGTTAGGTTCTAATGGAACCTCCTTTTCCTCCCTTATTGGTGAATTATACAAGGGGGGAGAGAGAGGGCGTACCTCTTCCTCCACAGTAGCCGAGGTCCCTGGCGGAACTACTGGTGTCCCCTGCTGTGCTTGCTGCTTTAATTGCTCCTGAAGTTGGTTGATTAATTCGTCTTTTTGTTTGTTTTCTTCTTCGGCCTTAGCAATAGTTGCTTGATGTTTCATTAGTTCTTGGGCCACAATGTTCATGTGCTCCGTGTCTTCCTTGCACTGTCGCAGGTAGTTATTTTCTGCTTTTTTCCATTTCATTCTGAGGGCCGCTGTGTCCTCCATATACCTCTTTTCCCAATCCGTTATGACTTCTTGCTCCTGTCTGAGCTGATCTTGTAATTTGGTGATCTGATCTTCCAGATCTTTGACATTTGTTTGTCGGTCCTCAGTAATTGCCAGTGGCTGATCACTAATTAGAGCTGTCATTAGCTCTTTATTTCTTTGTCGCATGTTGTCAGCTTCCTCCATACTGGCCTTGAGCTGAGACTCTAAGATTTTACTGCGTGTTTGAAGGCGTGTCTTCTCAGTCTCACTCACCTCTACTTTCTTTGTTAATTCTTGAACTTGATCTTTCAGCTTTGTCTGCTCTGTTTCTAGCATACTGTTTTGTGTTTTGACCTTGTGAAGTTCCTTTTCTTTATTCAGAGCTTGTTCTCGCACCTTGACTATTTCCTCGGAAAGCTCTTTGCCTGCTCTTTCAAGTTCTTTCTTCTCTTGCATGGCTTGGTCGTAATCCTCATCAGCATCAAGCATCAGTTGTTGTGTATCCAGAGCTGTTCTAATCATATCTTGCACAACAGGCTTGAGCTGAGCGATGTCTACATTTAGCCATGTCTTTGCTATTGCTGGAGTCTCTCCCGTTTGCACATCTTTGCCTTCTGCCACCTGAAGTGTCTCGTTGTGTGGCTGTCTAACTTGTAGTTGTATCTTGGGTTCCTCATCATCGCCTTTTGCTTTCTTCTTTTTAGTAGCACTCCCCTGAAACGTGACATCCATTGGGGAAGGTTCTGCTACAACCCTGATAGGCGTGAATGGTTCTTCCGTTTCTATATCCTGATCTTCATTTTCCTTTTTCGAGATTTCCTCATCTGCCTTTGTGCTTGTGGTTTTCTGACTCATTTTTATATCTTGATCTATCGGATTAGGGCATTCTGGTTCTTCATCATAATTCACTTCATTGAGTTCGGTCCACTGCCCATCATCTTTGGATTCGCTTCGAATATCCACATCCAACAATGATGTGTCCTTTTCTTCTTTGCCTTGAGTAGATGAGCTGGAGTTATCTAATCCGATTTCGCGGTATCGGTGGACCTTAGTGAGTCTTCTTTTTGTTTTTGACTCCTGTTGTGATTGCTGATAGTGATGCCCTTGCACTGGTAAGTTGACTTGTCCCTCAGTGTATTTGTGCGTCTCGTCTAGTGCTTTAGTCAATTCTTCTTCCGTTATTTGTTTCTGTCCTGTAAGTGTCACCTTTGGAAGTACATGGACTCTTTTTTTCATAGGTATTCCTTCTTCATCTGTCTTGACTTCCCTTAGTCTTTTGGTGCCTCTCATTCTTGGCTGGGAGCTAGTTCCTGCCTCTTCCATACCTGTAGTACTTTTCTTTTTTTTGGGAACTGAGGCGGATTTCACATATGTAGCTAGCCCTTCTGAGGTTGGCATCTCCCTTAAACAATTCTTCATGTCCAAAGCTTCATATATGAGCAATGTCAAAGCTGAACTGCCATTCAAAAATTTCTTTTGGCCCCATTTCTTTTGGGCTTCAAACAATCGTTCTTGTACATACCCAGTTAGATTCACTTTGTTGCCTATCTGTCTCATGGCATGCGATAGTAGTTGGACGACTATCTTTTGAGGTGCGGTGTATCTGTGCATACTTGGAAAACAGAAGTGTTGATACACCAACCGTACAACATCCTCTATGTCAATTCTATTGATTTCCAGGAATGATCTCTTCTTCGGATCATGGCATTCGTCCTTCACACTAGTAATCCCTGCTTGATTCCATCCAAAAGCTTTATTAATTAATTCATGTGTGAACTGTATGGTCTTCCATGTCCCGACTTTGTCCAATACTTGCGCTTCTGGGACTGAGATTTTTGTTCCAGCAGGCTGCATAGTGTTCATTACCTGTGTACACCTCTGAAAATCTGGTACATAGATGGGTAACTTGAGGAATGACTCTATGCCCGCTTGTGTCCACACCTCCTCAATATGAGGTAACCCTTGTATTATAGTCTTGAAATCTTGGGACATGATAGGGAAATAATGGTCCGTGTCCATGATTTTGATGGTAGCCATGAAAATTAGCTCCGCCACTGGCTGATCGTCTCTGAACCAATGACCTCTTGCTTTTGTTACCGATTCCATCGGAAGGAGTTGCACCTCTTCTTGCTGTGTGGCTTCGGAATCAGTGGAAGCCATCTGCACTCAATATAGAGTATGAATTAGTATCCATATGTTCAGAACTCCTCCTCCATATGTTGATTAAATATTCGATGTTGCTTCGAGTGCATGGTGCCGTCCCTTTTCCGTGGGTGTGAGAAAGGTAATACCTGAATTTTTCATGTATTTTTATATTTTTTTGCTAAAAAGAAAACATAAATGTTAGTCCATAGCCGAAGCGGTTAGTGAATTTTTTGGAGTAATATTTTTATGTATGGACAAGTGCTCTCCTATTTCCAAAGGGAAAATGTGCGTGACTATCCGGAAGTAGAAGAAAGACGTGCCGAATGCTTGGCCTTGTAATGTGGCCCTATCATGCATATGGATCTCGACAACTCCTCATGTGTGCAATTGGAAGTAGTTCCTTGATGTATGCAGCTTGTCTTGTCTTTCGGCACCCAAATTTGCTTTACTTTGATGGAATGTACTGTATTCTCCACCTTTTTGATGATTGTGGTTCTTCTTCGGTAGTACGTCTGCTGATTCTGTTTTGGGAATCTCAAGTTGGTTTGTATTGCATCTGTAGATTCCTTTTTCCTCCAATATGTCCTCTTTCTCGGCTGATGTGCCTGTTGACCATGTCGATGGTGATAGCCCTTCTGAGGGTGTTCCTTGTTTGGTATGGTCGTCCTTGGATTATATGACTTTGGGATCCATATGTGTGTTCGATCAGGTTGTGCCGTTATAAGTTTCTTTGGGATCCATATGCTATTGAGTCGTGGTTGACTGAAGTGTTCGAAATTATTTGTCTTCTCATTAGATTGGATACGCTGATGTTGAAGGCTTTTCTGTTGCTGAAGATATGCCTTCTTTTGATCCTTCCTTATCCAAGCTAGTGTAGAATGTGGAATAGGGTATAATTTCACAGGTGTAGGCTTCAATCCTTGCAAAGGAGCATTCTTTCCTGTGCCTTGTGGCTCACTGGGCTCGATTTCATGTTCAGGTGCACTCTTGTGACTCTCTATACTCAAAGGTGGAGTGCACACAGGACTTACGGTATTCTCACATGAAGTACTTGACGATGGGGTTTCTATATTGCTAGTGAACATACAATCATGACTTTGTTCATTTGGGTGAACTTCTGGCTCTATAATAGCGGCTTTGGGTGGTCGTTCGTCTAGCAAACTAAATACCTCACGAGGTCCTATTCTGGCAGAGATGTATCCTAAAGCCAATTGAATGGTTACCTCATATTCGTAGATCCAATCTTGACCTAACACCACATCTTCAAGCAGATCCTGGTCCTGACACACTAAGAGTCTCTGCTCCATAGTGTTGTTTCCCATATGTAAAGGTAAAGTTATCTCACCTATGCATTGAGTAATTTTTCCTCCTATTCCAATTAGCTGTGCCTTCGATGGGCGTATCTCCTCTTTAAGTCTCTGAGACAAAGAAAATCTAATGCAGCTTATGGCTGCTCCTGTGTCTATGAGAGCATCCACTAAATGGTACTCTTTTCGTCCTGCTCCCAGATTCAAGTACGGCTGTCTTCGTTGTTGTCCTGAGTTTTCAGTGGCTCTAAAATTAGCCATTGGGATGAGTTCTTCTCCTACTCGATATCTCTTGTCTCTTTCTCTCATCCACTCTTTCCGTTTTCTGATACGTTCTAGGGCTTCCTGTCTCGCTTCTTCTCGTATGCGTTCTTCTTCCTTTCTCCTACTTTGAGCTCCTAACAATCGTGCTAGCATATGATCAGTCAAAGGTTCCATGAATCTTTTCACTCTGCATCCACTGATGTAGTTGGGAAGAATGTCTCCGTCTAGTGTGGCGAGATTGACTGCACCACTAGTAGAGATTCTATTTATAATCAGGGGTCCATATCCTCGTTTCTGGAGCTTCTTTGCGTGTTGTTTGAGGGTGTATACTAGGACTAAGTCGCCTTCTTTTAGTCCCTTATCTTTTATATGTGCATCATAATAAGCCTTTTGTCTCCGTTTAACGGCATAAATGCCCGCTACTGCTTGCAATCTAGTCTCGTGCAGCTTTTCAATTTGATCTAATTGCTGAGACAATTCATGACCATTCCACTCATATTGCTGGGCCACTTTCAATGTAGGTACTAAGAAGTCAATTGGCAAAATTGCATTCTGCCCATACACTAGGTTGAAAGGTGTAGTTCCAATGGCCGTTTTATATGCCACACGGAAGGCCCAAATTGCGTGATGCAATTGTTTGTCCCAATCTGACCTTCCATTATTGACAAGCTTTGTCAATACAGTACATAGTACCTTGTTGGAACTTTCAGCTTGTCCATTAGCTTGAGGGTGGTATGGGGCTGATTTCTTATGAATCACAAGAAAGTCATTCATTAGCGACTCAATGACTTCGTTTAAGAAATGTGTTCCTCGATCACTCACTATCTCGATTGGTAGTCCAAAGCGTGTGAAAATATGCTCAAAAAGAAATTTTGCTGTGGTTTGAGCATCATTTTTTCGAGTGGCTTTTGCTTCTACCCACTTGGTTAAGTAGTCGGTGGCTACTATGATGTACTCCGCATGAGATCCTTTGGCCGGTGGATTGATAGGTCCTATGAAGTCAATTCCCCATTTAGTAAATGCTCTTGCACAAACCATCGGTCTTAAAGGCATGTCATCTCTTCTAATGGGATACTTCGCTCTCTGGCATGTTTGGCAACTTCTCACATATGTTTCCGCATCCATATGGAGAGTTGGCCACCACAGGCCTGCAAATAGAATCATCTTGACCGTTCTATCTGCTGAGAAATGTCCTCCCGCAGCTCCTGCATGAGCCATTTCTAAGACAGAGAGATATTCATTTTCATGAATGCACATTCTTAGTTGGTTATCCTTCCCGCGTTTAAAGAGCTGTTTTCCTATGATGACGTAATCCTTGCTCTGTTCTTCAAGAGCACGTTTCCTTGCTAAGGTAGCTCCATCAGGGTACTCTCGAGTTTTTAAGAACTTTACCAGAGGCATACTCCACCTTGGTGCTATTGTAGAATAGCATAATGTAGAGTTCTCGTCTGGGATTTGTTCTTGACAGGTTGGACAGGTTGACACATAATTATGTGCATCTCGTTGCATGGTTGGCCAATATATGCCAAATCTCTTGAGTGTTTGCCACGTTCCATTCACATTCAAATGAGTGTCCCATTGATTTATGTGTGCTTTCTGAAGCCACATTTTTTGTTCATCTTCTTCCACGCATCTCATCAGTAGTCCGTTTGAATCCTGGTGGTACAAACTTCCAGCAATAATGTGAAGGTTCTTCGTCTTCCAAAGATCTTGCTTTCGGTTTGGCATGATCCCATCTTTAGGTCCATGTGTAAGTATCGGGATCAACTTTTCGGCCCATTGAGGACATACTTCCAGGTTAAAAAGATAGGTGTCTAGCAGATCATCAGGAACTCCTATAGGTGGTTCTCCATGGGTCATGCGAGATAAGTGGTCTGCCCTTATGTGTGTGTTTCCTTTCTTGACTATTACTTCAAAATCAAATTCCATTAGCAATAAAAACCATCGTACTAGTCGTCCTGTATTGCAAGGCTTGTTGACTAAGTACAATAGAGCTTGATGATCAATGAAAAATTTGAATTTGTTTGCCAATAAGTAATGTCTAAACTTCTTGACTGCATAAACCATCCCTAGGCCTTCTCGCTCCGTAGTAGTATAATTGCGTTCCGCTTGATTTAACTGTCTACTGGCATAGGCTATCGGGTGGTCTAATTTACCTGTATCAGCTGGTTGAGCTAAGATGCAACCAATGGCAAACTTGGAAGCATCAACATGAATATGAAACGGTTTATTCCAGTTGGGGACTCGAAGAATGGGTGCTGAACTCAACCGATTCTTCAACTCATTAAAAGCTTTTTCGCATTCTTCGGTCCAATTGAATTGAGTTAACAATGCATAAAGAGGTCTAGCAATTATGGCGTACATATGTATGAATCTCCGATAGTAACCACAATGTCCCATAAATGCTTGAACTTCTTTAGCAGTTTTCGGTCTCGGTAAATCCAAAATGACTTTGATTTTGTCTTCATCCGTGGAAATCCCATTCTTAGAAACAATATGTCCTAAGATTTTCCCTTGTCGCACCATGAAGACACATTTTTCAGGATTGAGGCATACTCGATATTGTCGACATTTAGCAAAAATCTTTTCTAGTTCAGGGATGTGCTCTGATCGTATAGCTGAATATGTACAAAGATCATCCACGTATACCTCCATGCTTTTTCTCAAAAATTCCTTGAACACATGACACATCAGTCTTTGGAATGTAGCTGGGGCATTCGTTAAACCAAAAGGCATGACTCTAAAGGCGTATACTCCCCATTCAGTTGCAAATGCAGTCTTATGTTGGTCCTCAGGAGCAATGGCTACCTGATTATACCCTGAAAAGCCATCCAAAAAACTGTAAACTTCCTTCCCTGCTACCCTTTCCAAGAGATGGTCAGTGATTGGTAAGGGATAGCTATCCCTTATGGTTGCGGCGTTCACTTTTTTCAAATTGATGCACACTCTTAACTTTCCATTTTTCTTTGGTACAACCACCAAGGGTGATATCCATTCCGTGTGCTCAATTTCGTAGATGAATCCAGCATCTAACAACTTATCTATCTCTTCTTTTATCTTGGCTGAATACACATCATTATAAGTATAAGGTCTCTGTTTCGAAGGTTTGGCCTCGGATGTCATGGGGATTCTATGCGCACATATAGACGGATCTACTCCCTTTAAGTCCTTATAAGTCCAAGCAAAGACATCCCGGTATTCTCTTATGAGTCGAATTAACTCTTGTTCTTCTTCTGCTGAGACATCCTGTCCTATGAAGGTACATCGTTCTTCTCCTCCTTCCTTAGTCACGACTATCTTTTTGGTTTGCTCCTTATTATCATATGCTATTCCAGGTTGTGCTTCTCTTTTAGGCATTTGAATAGCAATTTTCCTCTCTTCCACTTCATATTTTTTAAAATGAGCTGGTACCTCAAATTGGTCTTGAAGTTTGTTTTCTTCATCTTCTAACTCCCTTTCAACTTCTACTTCTTCTTTTTGTGTGAGTTCCTTATGTTTTTCATTGGCAGTGATATCCATGTTGGTGGTACTAATCCCTATATCCATGGGTTCTGGTTCCATTTCAATGCTCTCGTAGTCCTCCTTCCAATCTTTCTCAATCACTTCTCCTTCTTCTGCCTCCTGAAGGACTACCATATACAGACTAACATCATAACCCTCTTCGTCAATACATTCATTCATGGTTACTACTTCTTCATTTACACAGACATCGAGGGTGGCTAAGATTTCCATCCAACCGTGAGGTTCGAATTCTTCGTCTGGAAATACTTGTGGCATATAGGCTGGATCTTGTACCGATCTCACTACTCCTTGTTTCTGCTGCCAACATTTTCTTCTCTCTTCTTCCTTTTTTGCGGCTTGGCATATCCATAGATGAGTGTCCTCGTTCATCCAGGATTGGTCACTAGAACCTGCACTATGAACCGATTGATCGTCTTCCTCTTTGTGGATTTGATTCCATTGCAGAGGTGGCATATCTTGATATGTGTATGTATGTAAGTTGATCCTAGTGGTGATTCCTGCGTGTTGTAGGTACACTGCATCTTTTCCCCAATCTTGTACGACCTTTAGCTGTCTCATGAATGGCCTTCTCAAGATCATTTCATAATTGCTTGGCCTTTCAAAGTGACATATTGCTAAAGTATGTTCGAATTCCACTCCGCACGTAGTGAAGACTACTCGTTCCAACAATCCTAAGGGTCTTTCCGTATGTCCATCTGCCATTTGAATTTTCATGCGTGTTGGTCTCAATGCTGGTTTTCCCCATTTCTCCCAAATTTCTTTGGTAGCAATGCCAACACCAGCTCCTGAATCTAATATGGCTTTGGTTGTGTAACCCCTATAGGTGATTGGTAAGCATGTATTTCCTTCATCTCCTTCGCTAAAGTCTCCTACTTTATCCACTGGAATTCTCACCGTTTTCACTTCGTCAGCTATTTCCTTCTTTTCCTCCTTGACTTCCCATTGATTGATCAATTTCTCTTTTAAATGTGGTTTTACCTTTAACAGCTCCTCGAATGTTAGGGTACATGGGATTTTCACCTCTCTAAGATGTTGTATGATCTCCGATGTTTGAACTGATGGATTCGTTTCTCGTCTCGTTATTGATGGAATACGATACAATTCTGAGTTGTGCTCGTACTCCCCGGTGTAGTTGGGTAGTTCCTTTACATCTTCCTCTTCCTTATCACTTGCATCCATTGGAAAAATTTCTTCTGAATTGAGTTCAGGTATTGAACCCTCTATTTCGTTTTCTGCTTCCAATTCTTCAAAGGGCGGTTCCATTCCTTCTACCTTTTTCCATTTGTCCTCTTGAACTCGTGCCCATAGATCCTTAGTCCAGTCTCCTTCTGTTTCAGGGACTATGGATCCTTCCTTTCTCTCAATACCAATTTCATCATTTAGAGGTCTATTTACTTCAGGTTTTCTCTGAGTGCTTAGGCACTCTTGGAATTTTTCTTCGCAAATTCGGTTGTTTGGTAAAGGTGATGCGGGTTTTTCTAATGTTTGTTGGGCAACTTCTATCAGTTTTTTGCAGATTTCCAGTCTTTCTTTCTCCAAGTCGCCTCTCGGATACTCTCTCTCATGTTGTTCTATGGTAGGTCCTGCTTTTATTCTCGCCTTGTATACCTGAATCCACATGGCTAATTCTTCAGGCATTGGGTCTGCTAATATTGATCCTACCTCCTCCCTTTTATCCTCTTTTTTATTTTCTTTTTCCACTTGTGATTCTTCTGTTGACTTCTGTTTACCCTTTTCATTTTCCTTCTTTTGTAGCAATTTTTTTTCTTTTATCCTGTCTCTCCTTTGCTTCCATCTTTGGGATCTTTTACTGGCAATACTTTTTTCTGGTTCGTCGGAGTCTTCCACTCTGTGAGGGGTGGGTGTATTTCCCTCTTTGTCACTTTGATTACTTCCGTCTGTTTTATTAGGGTTCTCTCTAGCCTTTGCTCTTGTTATGGCGTTTAAAGGTATAGTGTACTCTTTGTCGCTCCCTGATGATTCAATCACTTCTATCACATTAATCTGTACATTAGATGTGACTTTGTTAGGGTTCTTAGGACAATCTCTAAAAAGATGTTCCTTCCCACAATCGCTACAGTAACCTTCCCAAATTCGTTGTGGTGGTGGTGGGTTTGGTAATGTACATTCTCTAATATAGTGGTCACCTCCACATCTGTAGCATGGTCCTCTGGGTACAGGCGGTCTATTCATTGGTCGAGGTGGCATGGTTGCTCTAGGAGCTGTGTACATTAAGGGCACATAATCCTGCTCGTATCCGTAAGAACTATCGGATATCTCCATGCCATAAGCATATGGTTCATGCAATTGTCCATATTCCATTATTGAGCTCTCATAACCAGGGTATGTTCCTTGACTAGGATCGTAAAATGAGTCATACGGTTCACTACTAGTCAAAGGTGTGGCTGGCACTATAGCCCTTTCTAGGTTTTCCTCTGGTTGCGCTATCTTAACTGGGACAACGTTCTGAGGGTAGGGCGGTTGTTGTCCTAGCACTGGTTGAGGCTGCGTATATCCCTGATATGCGTATGGTCGTGGTATTGGTGCTTGCGGTTGATATGAGGGATATCTAAAGGCTTCTCCTCCCTGCTGGTTCTGCGGGTATCCATATGGTCTCACATAAGGTTGGGTAGGTCTGGTTTGCCTATTGTAAGGGCAGTTCTCGGTGCTATGGTTTGTGTATCTCTGCTCAATACTGCAAAGTTGTAGAGGTCCGGGGACAGAGGGTCTATGAGGAGCATAGGCAGGTGGTGGGACTACTCCCCTAGTACACAAATGAGAAGGATGATCTCCTCCGCACTGCATACATCTTCTAAGCATCGGCATTCTCATAGGATTGGTGGGATAATTCCTCTGTCCTTGAATATTCAGTTTTTTTGCTAACAAGTCGGCAATTTCCTCTGCATTGTTTTTGGGGTTTGATGTGCTACTTGTTGACTCTTCGCTTTTCACACTACCTTGTGGTATTTTCAAGTCTTCTGCAAGGTTATCTTCTAGGTCTATGCATTCCTTCATGCACTCTTGCAAGGTTTGAACTCTCTTTACGTACACTAATGACCTCAAGGTTCCGTTCAACAATCCTTCTAAGAACAAAGATACCATTTTGTTTTGTGTTGGTCTCTCTTCTATGGGACATCTATCCACATACTGCTTGAATCTCCTGGCTGCCAATCTTACTGACTCAGTAGGGACTTGTTTGAAGCTGTGGATTAATGACGAAGAATTGTTTTTAATTCCAGATTTGGTAAATTCTTCAATCATTTCTTGATACACCTGATCCATGTTCTGAAAGATATTTGGATCCAATGGCTGAAACCAGGCCAACGCTGTGTCTGACAGGGTAAGGCCAAAGGACTCATATTGAATCATAAAGTCATCTACCTGCTCGGCTCTGACTACTTGTTTAAATTCTGCTATGTGATTATAGGGTTCACTCGAGCCATCATAATGATTTCTCATGCACTTGGCCACTTGAATCGGCCTTAGTCTCCTTCCTGCTTCAGGTTGTCTAGGCATTACAGGGTAATTGGGTCTTCCTATTGGTATGCCTGGTCCTCGTACTACCTGCGGTCTGACTGGAGCATGAACTCCATGTCTTGGGTCAATGGCTGGTTGTGGCTGGTAGTTAGGATTAGTGGCAGGCATTGCGAATTGTACATGTGGTCTGATGGGAATCTGTGTTTGTTGAGTTTGTTGTGTTTGTCCCGATTGTTGAATTGAATCATTTCGAGAAGTTCCATGTGGATTCCGTGAAGTAGTGGCTTGGTCCCTTGGGGGGAACACTGGGATGTTCTGATATTTCAGCTCAGCTCTCTCTAATTCTGTTATAGGCCAATACCTTCTGTGATTTTTATCCAAATATGTGATGATGGTGGGGAACTCAGGATCTTGTAACTCATAGATGGTAACTGGATTAGGAGCAGCTTCCCATATAGAGGAATGGGCTCTGAGCAGGTGCTCCATCCCGTTGATCAAATACACATCTATCAGAGTATCATCCTGGGGGATTAGGTCTCCTCTCCAAAGTTTAGTAATCGTAGACCTCCCTCTAGGTGTAGTTACTTGCTCTTCGTTTCCTCCTCCATTTAAACTCTGAACATTATTTTCCTCACCACGCTCATTAATGGTTTCAGGGTATTCTGTGACCACGTATTGAATGTCTTGTTTGTCCATGTACAGTCCTCCTATGTACTTAACTGCTGGTCTTGGCACTATGTAGGCCTCTGAAGCCTTTCTCAGTCTGCCCACTGATCTGTTTAGACCATCCAAATAGATAGGGATCTCATTGCGGTTGGTGCTCACATACTCTAAGGAAGTTCTGTATTCGCCCTCAATGATGGACATCTGGCCAATCATGGGCACAGTGTTTTGCATATCCTCTGAAGCCATGGGGGTTTCTCCTTCTGACTCACTAGAGGTCTCAGAATAGTGTGAACGGCTACTTGGTTCGGTTGCACTCCCTACGGAAGAATTTACACTTCTTCGGCTTCCTAGGGTTCTTCCGGATCTCAGGTTCATTCACCTAAGAGCTCTGATCAAATCTGGTCCTCCTCTAGCCTTTAGAATTCTAAGTTATGACTTAGAAGTCTAGGAAAAATTGGCTGGAAAATGACTGAAGGAAAACTTCAAGTCACGATACTTGACCCCCTAAAATCCACGATACACGACCTCTGTCAAAACGATCGCTGACTGACACGATACCTGGAGAAAACGATCGCTGGAAGACGATCTCTGCCCAGACGATACTTGATGGACACGATACACGATATCTGTGTGAAAACGATACACGATACCTGAGTCCAGACGATACACGATACCTGAGTCCAGACGATACACGATACTTCCCCAAACGATCTTTGGCAAAACGATCTCTGGACTCAACGATCTTTGGTCAACACGATACACGATCGACGATACTTGGTTCAAAACGATACGCGATCGCTGGTAAGTATCGCGATCTCTGAGACGCGATCCACGATACTTGGACCCAACGATACACGATCTCTGGCAACACGATACTTGGTGAAACGATACACGATACCTCACAAGTATCGCGATCTTCTGGCCACGATACACGATATTTCACTAAGACGATACTTGCCATTGACGATACACGACCTTTGGTCGGTATCACGATCTCTACTGACCTGACGATACACGATCTCTCACGTAATGATCTTTGGCAAACGATCGCTGACCGCAACGATACACGATACTTGTTAGGTATCGCGATCGCTGAAGACCAGACGATACCGATACTTGGCCAAACGATACCTCACCGAAACGATACCGATCTTTGACCTCAACGATCGACGATCTTTGGCAAGTATCGCGATCTCTGGAACACGATACTTGAGCCAACGATACACGATCTTTGAGCTCAAACGATCTCTGATCGAGACGATACCGATATTAGGGAAATATCGCGATACTCGACCACAGGAGTCCACGATACTTGACAAGTATCGCGATCTACAACCGTGGGAGCAAAGACGATACTTGACCCTATTTCAAATTTTTGTAGAGGTTTTTAAGATTTTGATTCAATGCACTTGTTTAAAGCACTCTCCTCCCCCTTCTCCACTCTTTGGATCACTCAAAACTCACCTTTTCACCTCAGTACAACCCCAAACGATCTCTGACGCAGGTCGTTTCAGACTGAAAATGATTTTTTTGAATGATGTAAAAGGATTAGGACTTGCTAGGCTCACCTCTGATGCACTTTCAACTCCTTTCACACTTCCCCTTGCTTTGTAAAGCTCCAGCTCACCTCGTGCTCTCTAACGATCTCTGCAAGCTCTCGCGATACCCGATTGCTCTCTCCACGATACTTGTTCAACAAGTGATTTGAAAAATGAAATTTTTTTTGGCTTTTATACTTGGAAATTTCTAGCTTACAAAAAGGAAAATTTTTTGAACAAAATTAAAGCCTACTCTACTCTCCACTCACTCCTACTCTACTCCTTCTACTCTCTTCCCTAATCTATCAACTCACTACACACACTCCAAGAATGAGAAGTAGCAAGTGCGGCTGAAAATGACTTACCAAAGAAGAGAAGATTTCCGCTCCTCCACGTTCTTCAATGCAAAAAACTACTTACCATCACACGAATGCCTCGGTTTGATTCGTCACTCCCCGGCAACGGCGCCAAAAAGTGTGTTGACCTAAGCTTCAACTTAGGGACTTGCGGAGAGAGAGACTATACCTCAATCCCCTCACAAGTGCATACAGTGGGGATACACGCTTTTAATTATCAATCCAAAGAGTATACTAACCTAGCCGAGTGTATGAAGACATGCAATCACGTAATGGTCAATGCAAGTGAATTACTCAAGAAGGAAAATGAGGCAAATACTTATCCTGACAAGCTCCAACTGTTGGTCAAGGCGAAACGATACTTGGTGCAGCAGCCGTCAGTATTTTGGACTTTTCTCCCAGCTCCGAGCTCCAAACATAGCGAATAGCATATGCGTTTCGAAGCTCTCGAGAAGAAGCATCCAATGGCAGTGGTTTCACTCGATTCCGACGCTCCTACTTCAAGTTATGAGGGAAATACTGAGTCGCGGGAATACTTTCCTACACTTCAGCACTTCTTACACTTCGCACACACCTCTCCTACAGCAAAGAAACACTCTCAAGGATAGATAACACTCACAAGCACTCTTTCCAAGCAATACACATGCATACAAGCTCGCGAAGAAGAAGATAAGGAGGGAAGAAGACACAAATTCGAATTTCTGTGCTCTCTATTCTCACAATGGCCAAAAAGTCCTTTACAAAGAGTCACATTTGACTTATATACTAGTGCCCTAAAAATGGTCCTTTCACACAAGTGACCGGCACTTTATTCACTAAGAGACTAATTTCCTACTATTGTACATGGGTATTCTCTACTTCTCTGTGGGGATGCATCTAGAGGACTCCTCTAGTGCAGTTACAAGGGAAAATATATTACAAGGATGAATATGATACAAAAGTATGTAGTCCAAATCGGAAAAATTTTGGGGCCCGTCTTTTTCTCTGCTTTGTGTGCTCTTTGGCTCTACAACATGTACTTTGGGTACGATTCTCCGGAACATGTTATAGGCATATATCATAGGATTCTTTCTCAAATCCTAATTTGTTTGTCGACTGGCTACTCCATGCCCCATGGTCGATGCGAGTGTTAATCTTATGGTTAATCAAATTTGTTAACAGATCTGTAGGTGGGTTCTTGGGATGGTCAAGCGTCTGTAATACAGAGGCTCTTTATGTATTTTCCCCAGTCACTTCATTATCTTCTGACAATTACAATAGATTTAACTACCACTTTCCAGTGCATAATACCTTCTACGATTACCATAACCACATGCGTAGGAACTTCTACTGTTCACTTAACATTACTATTGTACTTGTGCTTCACCAATAATGCAATAAGATGTTAACACAGTACCTTAGTTACTTCAATACTGAACCTTAACAATACAGGCAATACCACAATTTGATAAACTCGTAACAGAATCAAACTTCAGTCGATCGCCCAGACAGAACAGTTTGGCGATGCGTCTGTCATTCTCCTCCACTCACTACTCTATTCATCAAAAAAGTGTTACAACATTTTGCATGACACCCTTTCAGTGCGCGTCTTTTCCTAATTACAATTAATCTACTGGATAATATTCCAGTGGCCTTACACATGATTTTGAATATGTTGGTCTTCACACCATGCAAGCTCTTTGTCATTATGTCTGCTATCTGATCTTTTGTAGAAATGTACTCCACTTCAATTTCTTTCTCCATTACCTTTTCTCTTAGGAAATGATAATATATCTCTATATGTTTTGTTCTTGCATGAAATACTGGATTTGTTGCAAGATAAAGTGAGCTCATATTATCTCCATGTATTGTAGGTATACCTTGATCAATGCCCAAGATTTTGAATAATGTCTGCATCCATATGACCTCCTTAGCTGATTCCACAAGTCCTTTGTACTTAGCTTCAATTGATGACAATGCTACTGTATGTTGTTTCTTTGAACACCAACTAACAAGCTTATCACCAATATATATCATGTATCCATGTGTTGATCTCCTGTCATCTTGATTACCTACCCCGTCTGAGTCACTATATGCTCTCAACTTTAAATCTGATGTAAAGGATAATACAATCCTTCCTTTATAGTTCCTTTGATATATCTGAGAACTCTTTGGCTTGCAATCCAATGTGGATCCTTTGGACAATGCACAAATTGTGACAAAACTCCCACTGCATAACTAAGATCAGGTCTTGTTAGTGTAGCATAAATCAAACTACCCACAAGAGATTGATACTTCCTCATATCTTTATATTCTACACCATCATATTTACTGAGCTTGTGGTTGACTTCCAGTGGAGTTGAAGCTTCTATGCAATTTTCCATTCCAAACTTCTTCAACAAGTTCAGAAGCTACCTTTCTTGTGGCACATATATGCCATGATCTGTATAAGTGAATTCATTCCAAGAAAGTATGACAATTTTCCTAGGTCACTGATCTTGAACTCTTTCTCAAATAATCTTTTCACCTCCTTGATTCCTTCATTTGAAGTACCTGTGATTATAATGTCATCTACATAAATACAAATGTAGATTGTACCTTCATCTGTTCTTTTGATGAGTAGACTTGGATATGCTTTTGAACTTTGATACCCAAGGTCATTGAGATACTTCACCAGTCCATAGTTCCATGCTCATGGAGCTTGCTTCAATCCATAGAGTGCTCTTCTTAACCTGCAAACAAAATTTGGATACCTAGAATCTATAAAACCTTGAGGTTGTTCCATGTATACCTCATCTGATATGTATCCATTCAAGAATGCATTCTTTATATCCAGTTGATTCAGAGTCCATCCTTTTGAAGTTGCAATAGCAATGATTGTCCTTATACTTGACATCTTAGCTACATGACTAAATGTCTCATCATAATCTATGCCATAAGTTTGGGCATAGCCTTTCACCACCAATCTAGCTTTGTATCTGGCTATACTTCCATCTGCAAGCTTCTTCACTTTATAAACCCATTTATTTCCAATTACCTTCTTACCATTTGGTTTAGGAACAAGTTCCCATGTCTTGTTCTCCTCTAGTGCATTGAATTCTTCCTTCATTGCTTCTTCCCATTGCTTCTTACCTTTTGCTTCATCATAGTTCTAAGGTTCTTCATCATCTTTGGCCATATATGCATAATTCTTCTGAGTTATGTAAGAAGTATCATAAGAATACCTTTTTGGTTGCCTTCTTGTCCTACTTGACCTCCTTGGTTCACATTCTTCATATGTGTCTGGATACACCTTTTCATCAAATATAAGAGCTTCTTCATTTCTTCTTGCTAATACACTTTTGGATGTACTTGCTTGCATATAGTCTTCATCTTCATTCACATGCACACTTGATTTTCCTTTCTCATACCTTTTTACCTCTTCTTCAAATTCTTTAGCTGTATGACTTTGATCTGCATACCAACTTTTTTGTTCATCAAATGTAACATCTCTAGAAACAAGAAATTGTTTGGTTAGAGGATTCCACAACTTGTAACCCATTTGCTTTTCATCATAACCAATGAACATATATTTTTCTTCCTTTGGTTCAAGTTTATGTCTAAGTTGTGATGGCACATAAGCATATGCAATTGATCCAAACACTTTACAATGATCTAGTGACGGTTTCTTACCCCACCAAGCTTCATATGGAGTTATTCCATTTAGAGCTGCACATGGTAATCTATGCACAAGATATGTAGCTGTACTTATTGCCTCATCCCAAAGATAATTTGGACAATTCTTCTCCTTCAGCATAGCTCTAGTAAACTCAACCAAAGTTTTGTTTCTTCTTTCTGTTACACCATTTTGTTGTGGTCTATACCTGCAGGTTATTTCTCTCTTAATACCTGCATTCCAAAGATAATCATTGAACTCTTCGGAGATGTATTCTCCCCCTCCATCAAACCTTAGTCTTTTAAGCTTTTGACCTATGACTCTCTCTGCACATGCATGAAAATGCTTGAAAGCTCCAAATACTTCTGATCTTTCCTTCAAAACATATAGAGTTATCCATCTTGTAGCATCATCAATGAAAAGAACATAATACCTTGAGCCACTGATAGATCCTTCTTTTGTTGGTCCGCATACATCTGTATGGATGAGCTCTAGTACTCCATCATGTTTGAATCCTTTCTTATGAAATGGTAACCTATGTGCTTTACCCATTTGACATGCTTCACATTTAGAAATCATATGTTGACTCTACACATTTGGTAGTCCTAGTACAGGTTGATTTGCAACCATAGCTTTAATCCCTCTTTCATTGAAATGACCTGATCTCTTATGCCAGAGATCAAGTTCTGTAATCACTCCTTCACCATGTGTGAGCAAAGCTTGACCAATGTTCCCTTACACTCTTAACGTAAAGATTCTACCTTCTTTCTTACCACAAATAATTTGATTATATCCATTCTTTGGATCTTCAACAAATACTCCTTCATTTGTAAACCTCACTTGAAAACCTTTTTCAACTATCTGTCCCACACTAATCAAATTTTTAGGTATTGTGGGAACATACAAAACAATGGTTAGCAAATTTGCTCCACTCTTGCATTTCACTTTTCCAATTGAATGTACACTATGTCTTGTATTATCACGTGTTTGAACTGTATGACCAGAAATGCCTTTTCCCAATTATGACATCAATTCTATGTTTCTTGACAAATGATTAGAACATCCAGAGTCAATGTAAAATACCTTTATATCTTCTTTATCTGATGTGCTGATTGAATTCATCATCAATGATGTATGAATTTCATTCTGTGTCATTTGCATAATTGTAATAGGTGGTGTTGTAGGATTCATTCTGTCCCCAACTTCTTCCTCCACCTCTACCATAGCCTCCTCTTTGACTTTGTCTACCTCTTTGAGAATAACTTTGATATCTTCCACCTCTACCTCTGCTATTGTTATTCTGATTTTGATTTAATCCTTGCTGATTGTGCCAACAGTCATGAGCCAAATGATTACTCGATCCACAGATCCAGCAAGCCTTCTTATTATTATTCTGATTACCTCTTCCTCTTCCAAAACCTCTTTCTCTTCCTCTACCTGTGCCTTTACCTCTTGCATAATAAACTTGAGAACTCGATTCCTCTTCATCCTTTGCTTTACCTTTATCTCCTTTCTTCTTGTTCTTCATGTACATTGCAGAACTTTGACCTTTATCTCCATCTCCCTTGAAGTCTTTCTCAAATGTGAGCATCAAACCAAGCAACTGATTCAAATCTGGAAAAAATGATTCAAAGAAAGTTCTATTGACAAGAAAAAAGGTTTCCACCTTTCATCTCCTCTTAAACCTGCAAGCAATTGAGCAATCAATCTATGATCTTCAAAATCTTCATCTATGGATCCAAGACTATCTGCTAGATCCTTCATCCTAGTGACATAATCAATAATCCTTTGACTTGGTTTTCTCTTGAATGTTGTAAACTCTGACAATAGACTTGCTTTCCTTTCTTTGGTAGTACTTTGGAAATGATATTCCAATGCATTCCATATATCTTCAACTGATTGCAATCCTCTGATGTGTGGTAGCAAATGATCTGAGATTGTATTGTAGATGTAAGCTTTTGCACTTGCATCCTTCTTCTGCCAATGCTGTAAAGCATCTAGTTCCTCTTTCTTTGGTCGGCTTTCATCTTCGAATACTGGCTTCTCTTCTTTACCTCTTACGTACACCATGAGATCCTTACTCATAAGTAAGGCTTCTATTCTCATTACCCATTTATGATATTTATCTCTATCTAGTTTGTCAATGGAGACATGATTTGCCATAATTCTTTGCTTCTACTTCAACATGTGAGTTTAAAGGCTAAAGAATAATACCTTTTGGAGTTCTTTGTGTATGGATATACTTTTGAAGTAACCTTTTGATTCCTTGTGCCTTTGAATGCTTCAGGTTTCAAACTTTAATGAAAAGTTTTCAAAAACTTTCCGTACCTTTGACACCTTCTGCTCTCGAGAACCTTTTTGCTTTGATACCACTTGTTGATGTGTGAAACATCACAAGCAATGAATTAATTTGACACTAGAACACCTCTATGGTCACCATTAACTCAATGATTCTCCAAACTTTGAAAAATGATAGCTTAAACTAAGAATTTTGCTTCTTCAGAAATTTCTAGTCACTAAAATGACATACCTTCACTCTTTTGCTTATTTATCTTAGCACAGATAATATTTCTCCAAGATCATTTGGTAATGAAAGTAGAAGCGAAGATATTTCCAACAAGCTATTATTTGCAAGAAACAAATCACAACAACTCAAGTTATGGCCTTCACAAGGTGACTATGTCAAACTATCAAAATTGAAAATATTGCCTGCTTTATTAAAACTGACTATCTAAAACTACAAATTTGATGCCTAGCATCGACTTGCAACCAAAAGTTGATGCTAACCATCAACTTGGTGCTTTTTCAGCCACTTTTTCAACACCTGAAATACCCCCTTGAACAGAGATATAAAGAAAATCACTTTTATGATGAAATTCGATGCCAATCATTGACTTTATGCATAAACTTGATGCAAGGCATCAGATTGCTCCACAAACATCATGTTTTAGAAAGCTTTATTAGTAGATAAAAGTCAGATATGAAAACAAGGACTTATCAGCTTAGATTCGATGCTAGACATCGACTTCCCGCATAAAACCTCAACCTTTCACCATACATTCGATGCCAGGTGTTGAGCCCATAAATGTCATATTGGTCAAAGTCAACTGCAGTCAAAGTCAACAGGTCAAAGTCAACAGGTGCAAAGTCAAAGTGCGTAAGTGCAGGTGTCAAAGTGCACAGGTAGTGCACAATGAATTGTCCACAAAGGGTAAACTGGAGAAAATAGGTTGCAGGTTGCAGAGGTACTTTCTCTAATTTCCCTAAGGTTCAAAGTGTGTTTTAAAGTGTTTTGGAAGGTTCAGGTGAACCCCCCTTATGTGCAAAAGTGAAGAATTAAAAGGAAATGTGAAGGCATGTGAAGCGGCAAAGTGTACGCACAGGTGAAAGTATGGCCCCCCATTAAAATTTTTGGTTTTAGACTAAAGTCACTACAGGACAAAACAGTGAGTAGTTGGCTGCCACTTGTGAGAGCCATCTTGGGACATCAAAGTGAGCACCAAGATTCACTTGCAGTTAGGAGCGTACGTGATCGACACACTCAAATCAAGGAAGAGCCATTCTTGGACCAAGGTTGGAGTAAGCAAGAGAGCATAGGCTAAGTGGAGCAAGAGAGGGAAGTGCAAGAGTCACCAGAGTACGTCGCACAGAAGTGGAAGTGCAAGGTGCATAGAGAGTGACCAAGGATTTTGGTGCAGAGGTGTGCTAAGCTAGAGTTCCCCCAAGTATCTCAAGGTCCTTTGGCAGTGTACGCTTGCCGACAGCAGGTATTCACTCCTCCCCCCTTTGTGGAAGCTTGGTGCAAGGTGTGCACAAGGAGAAGCTTGAAGCAGGTGGAGGTCTGTTGCAGAGGAGGTCGGCAGCAAGAGGACATTAGAATCTTGGATATCTTGTAATTGGGCACTCTGTGGGATTGTGCACAGAGGTATTGGTGTATCTTGTATTTCAAACATTGTACTTTTTTTCTTATTGTAATCAAACGGCAGAACTTCCAAGGTGTATTTTCTCTGTTGGTCTTTTCATTTTCTCCTACAAACCCTCAAACTCCTTCTTGTCAAAGAATCCCCCAACAAATTTGGCACGCACGGTGGGACATCCAAGGAGCTTTGAGCATAGGAGGCTATATATTGCCATTGGAGGACAATATTCCAGTGTCGACAACATTACTCCAGTGGGCCAAAAGGTGCATACTTTTATCAAGTGTCTCATTTTAAGTGGACTATGCATAGCTCATGACCGCGACCCGGTCACAAACCTTGAGAATCAAGTGCAAGCAGACAAGAAGAAAGACGAACAGAAGATCATCGAGTCCACTTTCATCGACTTCATCGGTAGGAAGCATGGCAGGACAGGTGGACTTAGAAATCTTGCTCTCCAGATTAAACATAAAATTTCCCTCCTTCAGGGGTTTAGCCCAGGAGGACCCCGATGAGCACATTCGACGATTTCTTGCATTATGTAAGACTAGGGGGCTAATGGGTAGGGAAGATGCTTTCTTGATACTCTTCCCAGCCACATTGGAAGGACTGGCAGACAAGTGGTTCAGCCAGTTTGCTGAAAACCACTTTACCACTTGGGATTTGATGAAGGATGCTTTTAGAAATCAATTCCAGCAGGGGAACACAGCAGAGATTATCATAGAAGAGCTAGAGAACTTGAGATTGGGTCCAGAAGAAAAGTTCCCAGAATTTGTGACCAGAGCCAAAGCACTAATGGCCAAACTACCAGATCCACCCCATGATTTTTTTGTCAAGAAATGGTTGGCCAAGCCCCTACCAGTAGCCACTCAATGCAAAATAAAGGAATTAGTATTACCTACAGCCTCCATAGAGGAGTTCATCACCACGGCTACAAGACTGGAGCAAATAAGGCACCAATATGGGACAACTTCTTCACCACCAACATATGGTACAGACATGGAGGACCCAGTGACCCAGCTGAGGAGGGAGTTGGAGGGCTTAAAGAGAAATAAGCCCTACAAAGAGGAGGAGACTGCGGTGGCTCAATTGAGAAGGGAGATTGAAGCACTCAAGCTCCAAAAGGAAGAGGAAGCCCAGGCAGAGGAATTAGCTCAGCTGCGACAGGAGTTGCAGGAGCTCAAAGGAGGAGGCATCAAGAGTGGTCTTTGGTGTTCCATGTGCAGCAAACAAGGGCATATAGTAAGTGAGTGCCCTCTGTTAAGTGTAACTTGCCAATTATGCAGGAAGGTTGGCCATGAGGCCCATGAATGCCAATCAAGAGGAATGCCTGCAACGACATACTGGACCCAAGGAGGACCCCCAACAACCACAAATGTGATGGCTGCACAAAATCAAGGTAACACTTATAACCCTAGACATAGGGATAATTTTGGAAATGGGCCTAGAAGGCCAATTATTTGTTTCAGATGTGGGGAATGTGGGCACTATCAAAGTAGGTGCACCCTACCAGAAAATGCTCCCCCTTGCAGAAACTGCCCAGAGGCCAGAGACCACTACACAATTTGTTGTCCTAAGAATCAAGCCTCTTCATCTGGGCCCCACATTCAAATGATTTCCGTGCAGGAAGAAGAAATGGCAAATCAAGTTAAGGTGCCATCACCATCTACCAGGGTGGTGCAGTTAGAGGAAATTGACTCTTTTACTGTGCAGACAAGAAGCAAGGGGAAGGCTCCAGTGGACATGGGTCAAGAATCATTGATTAATGGATTAAACAGAGACAAAGGTGTGTCTGCAGACCAAGCCACCACAAGTGCAGACACAAGGCAAAAGGAAAATTGCACAGGTACCAGTGATGCCATTGGACATGCATTCAGCAGGGCTCATGAGGAGTTGGATAAGTCAAATGGAGCCCAAGCTCTTAAGGAATCAGAAGCCTCCAGACTGCTCAAGTCCATGAAAAAGGAGGTTAGTATTTTTGATTTAATAAGGATTGATGGGAAGTTCAGGTCAGAACTCTTGCAGATAATTGATGAAATGTCCACAACAAGCTTAGTGGCAAAAGCTGCTGTTATGCATAAAGATAAATATGCAGGGGAAGCACCCCTCACAGATTACAAGAGCCCTCGGCTAACCATTTCTATTAAAGGTCATGAGTTTCAAGGAGTTATTGTGGATGGTGGTTCTGGCATTAACTTGATGCCTGAATATACCATGAAAAAGATTGGACTATACCCTTCACAACCTGCCAACTTCACTGTAACAATGGCAGACCAAAGCATAGTAAGGCCTATGGGAGTGGTTCCTGGAGTCCCAGTCAGGATACAAGGTACTATCTTTAACTTGGACTTTGTTGTTTTAAGGCTGCCACAGGTAGAAGGAAGCTTCCCACTGTTAATTGGGAGACCTTGGTTAAGGCATGCCAATGTGCTGCATGATTGGGGCAAGGACACAATGTGGGTAAAGCAAGAGGGAAAAGAGTTGCAGCAGATAATTTTAGAAGAAGGCCCAGATAATCAGAAAAATACTAGCATGATGCAGACAATCGGTATTTGTATGGAAGAAGAAGTGGTGGACAACCCAGAAGCAGACCTATTTGAAAGAGCAGATTTATATGAAGATGAAAACATGTTGGCTTGGCTAAATGCAGAAGACCCATCCTCCTGCTATGGAATTTTTCCAAACTCAAGTATAGAAGAAGCATATGAAGAAAAAGAGGAAATCACTCAGGTTGAACCAGTAGCAGTCAAAGGCCATAGCAAAGAGAAGAAAAGCAAAGTCCTTACATGCAGCAGTGATAAAGCTACTCAAATTCATATATCAATGGCCACTTTTTTATGGATTCTGGTATGGCTATCATCTGTTATTTCAATTCTTATGGTAGCAAGTGCAAGGCTTTACAAGAATGTGGACGTTGCTACTGCCAGTAATTGGGAACATAGGGTTCCACTGCATGAAGAAGCCGGAATAGTAAAATTAAAATTTTGCAAATCATATCATAAAGTTGCTGGAGGAGATAACATTCTAATGAAGGATTTAGGGTACCCCTCTCAAATGGCCAGGGTGCCCCAGGAGAAGACTAAAGCAATGAAGTGCAGTACAAATGCAGATCATGGAGGAGTCTCTCTCAGTCAACAATACAAGGCTCAAGGCCTATTATCAAGCCAACTGAAGTTTTATGGATTACCTGGAACCTGCAAAAATTGTCCAGGTTGTACATAGTCTTTTCTCGTCATTTTTACTTAAGTTTTAGTAGTTTTCTTATCCATTTCATGCTTGTTTCTTAAGGTTTTAGCAAATTTAGCAGTCATTTCATCCACTTTGCAAAGGCACAAATTTTGGATTTTTTAGAAATTTTTTCAGATTTTTTCAGGCATTTTTTTGGACTTTTTCTAGTATTTTCGCCTTTTTCATGTGTCTTTTTATTGCCCAATTTGAGGAATAAATGGAGGGTCTCTGTGGTTTGATGAAGGATTTTAGGCTCAACATGTAGAAAATTTCATCAGAATTTTTTCAGAATTTTTTTAGAATTTTTTGGCCAATTTTTGGCATTTTTTTTCCGATTTTTCCTTGATTTTTCTCTAAATTGGGCTATTTAAAAAAAAAAAAAAAAAAAAAAAAAAAAAAAAAAAAAGCCCCCTAGGGAATTTGCGGTTCCCCCAAAAAAAAAAAAAAAAAAAAAAAAAAAAAAAAAAAAAAAAAAAAAAAAAAAAAAACCCCTCCCCCCCCCCGCCCCCCCCCCCCCCCCATCCCCCACCGACCAACCGACCAACCCCCCCCCCCCCCCCCCCCCCCATCCCCCACCGACCAAACCCCCCCCCCCCCCCCCCCCCCCCCCCCCCCCCCCCCCCCCCCCCCCCCCCCCCCCCCCCCCCCCCCCCGCCCCCCCCCCCCCCATCCCCCACCGACCAACCCCCCCCCCCCCCCCCCCCCCCCCCCCCCCCCCCCCCCCCCCCCCGCCCCCCCCCCCCCCCATCCCCCACCGACCAACCGACCAACCCCCCCCCCCCCCCCCCCCCCCCCCGCCCCCCCCGCCCCCCCCCCCCCCCCCCCCCCCCCCCCGCCCCCCCGCCCGCCCCCCCCCCCGCCCCCTATTTTTTATTTATTTATTTATTTTATTTTATTTTATTTTTTTATTTTTATTAATTTTTATCTTTTATTTATTTTATTTTATTTTCTTTTCTTCTTTATTAAAAAAAAAAAAAAAAAAAAAAAAAAAAAAGAAAAATCATTTTTATTTTTATTTTTATTTTATTTTACTTTATTTTTTTATTTTTTTCATGGATCAAAGCTATTGGCTCTGGATTGTGCCTCGGTTGGCCGTTTTTTACAAAAATGGAGTCATTTTCATGTTTTTTGGCCCCTATGAACTCAGTTTTTGACTTTCTTTTTACAAATTCCCACTTTTTGTATGACTTTTGGTCTGAAACCACATGTTTTGAACACCTTTCTCACATGTTTTTAGTTCACAACATTGTCCAAATGGTCTATTCTCACCTTGTCTTACCTTATGTTTAATCATTTCCCATATGTACCCTCTGTAGCCCTCCGGGTTGATCATTTTAGCCTCCTCCCGACCCCTGATTCCTACTCCCAATCCCTCCCTTTACCAATATGCCCAGCCACATCCTTTCCCCTCCCTACCCAATCCATCTTCGCACCCTCAGCCCTCCCTTCACCTTCCTTTCTACCCTCCCATTGCCCCCCTTTTTTGCTTTGCCATTCCAAAATCCCAATTTTGGTTCTTCTCTGGTGCTTGTTCTCTCCTGTTTTGGTGGAATTGGTTGCTGCTCAGATGTCCTATTCAAGTTTTTGCGGCTATATCTTCATCGTGATCAAAGTTTAGCTATCGCTCTCCGGGACGGAGAGCACATTAGGTGGTGGGCAACTGTTGAGCCCATAAATGTCATATTGGTCAAAGTCAACTGCAGTCAAAGTCAACAGGTCAAAGTCAACAGGTGCAAAGTCAAAGTGCGTAAGTGCAGGTGTCAAAGTGCACAGGTAGTGCACAATGAATTGTCCACAAAGGGTAAACTGGAGAAAATAGGTTGCAGGTTGCAGAGGTACTTTCTCTAATTTCCCTAAGGTTCAAAGTGTGTTTTAAAGTGTTTTGGAAGGTTCAGGTGAACCCCCCTTATGTGCAAAAGTGAAGAATTAAAAGGAAATGTGAAGGCATGTGAAGCGGCAAAGTGTACGCACAGGTGAAAGTATGGCCCCCCATTAAAATTTTTGGTTTTAGACTAAAGTCACTACAGGACAAAACAGTGAGTAGTTGGCTGCCACTTGTGAGAGCCATCTTGGGACATCAAAGTGAGCACCAAGATTCACTTGCAGTTAGGAGCGTACGTGATCGACACACTCAAATCAAGGAAGAGCCATTCTTGGACCAAGGTTGGAGTAAGCAAGAGAGCATAGGCTAAGTGGAGCAAGAGAGGGAAGTGCAAGAGTCACCAGAGTACGTCGCACAGAAGTGGAAGTGCAAGGTGCATAGAGAGTGACCAAGGATTTTGGTGCAGAGGTGTGCTAAGCTAGAGTTCCCCCAAGTATCTCAAGGTCCTTTGGCAGTGTACGCTTGCCGACAGCAGGTATTCACTCCTCCCCCCTTTGTGGAAGCTTGGTGCAAGGTGTGCACAAGGAGAAGCTTGAAGCAGGTGGAGGTCTGTTGCAGAGGAGGTCGGCAGCAAGAGGACATTAGAATCTTGGATATCTTGTAATTGGGCACTCTGTGGGATTGTGCACAGAGGTATTGGTGTATCTTGTATTTCAAACATTGTACTTTTTTTCTTATTGTAATCAAACGGCAGAACTTCCAAGGTGTATTTTCTCTGTTGGTCTTTTCATTTTCTCCTACAAACCCTCAAACTCCTTCTTGTCAAAGAATCCCCCAACACCAGGCATCGACTTGCTTGGAAAACTTCAACTTTTGAAATCATTACACAATAGACAAAGCATGGAGATGGAGGAGAGAATCTCATACACAGAACTTTAACTAGTTCTTGTCATAGCTATGAAAAACTCAAAAGTTTACAAGTGCTTTCTCACTCAGAGAAGCCCGACTATACTGAGTCATACAAAATGAACTCCTTCTCACATTCTATAACTCTCTCTTGCTCTCGCGTTAGTTGATACAAACTAACTTATATAGATTTTCTCAATCTCATGGTTTTTGAAAACTCTAGAGCTAAAGTTAAAACTAACTTTACAATTATAATACATGTGTGAAATCTTCGCATGGGCATGTGCTTTTCTTCTTAGACTTTGACCTTCAACTTTATGTCCAATTTGTGATTGGTTCTCCAACACTGACTATGCCTGATGGTGTGCTCTAGCCAGTGGCACAAAAAGCATATTAGTTTCCTGACACAAAACTCATTGACATGAGGGGAGTCGTGGAAGGACAACCTATCAAGGTACTCTTTGACACTAGTTCTACATAGAATGTCATTAGTTCCTGACTAGCCAAGAGGTTACATCTAGACACTGTGCCGTCAAAGTATGCTTACATAGTAGAGTTAGTCGATGGGAAAAGAACTGAGACATGGGATCGACGATTTGTTGATCTACCTATTCAGATCTAGTCCTATGAGGACAAATTGGATTTTGAGATATCAAGATTCGCATGTTTTGATGTAGTCCTTAGTAAGAAGCGGCACACGAGGAAGAGAACAGTCATAAAATTTGCTTCACATGTTTATCAGTTTGAGCATGAAGGGAGGTGACTGCTAATCCATGGAGAACCAAATCTCCAAGAGACACGATTGGTAACCACTATGAAGTTGCTCAAGATTGATTGTAAGTACATTTATTTCCTTTATTTTGTGCATTCATTGTGTATTATGATGAATTCATGCAGTCATGGAGAATCTAGTTGGAATGCTCTAGCACTTTCAACAAAAGCGATAGCAGAATTCCAAGATTTGTTCTTGAAAGAATTACCTTTTGGTTTGTCTCCTTGTAGGAACATAGATCATAGAATTGAATTGGTATCGAGAGTGAGTCTGATCGCTCGGCCACCATTTCGAATGAGTTTGCAAGAGGAAAATGAAGTCCGCAAGTTTGTGGATGAGTATCTATAGAAAGGGCTGATTAGACCCAGCTATTCACCCTTTGTAGCACCAGTTCTTCTAGTAAAGAAGAAAGACAGATCTTATAGGATGTGCATTGATTATTGAGCACTCAATAACATAACTATCAAACATATATATCCTATGCCTAAGATTGATGATCTTTTAGATGCTCTAGTGGAGCTGTTGTATTTAGTAAAATAGATTTAAAAAAGTGGCTACCATAAGATTGTAAGAGATCATGATGTACATAAGATAGCTTTCAAGATGCATTTTGGTCATTATGAGTATTTGGTCCTGCCATTCGATTTGACTAATGCCCCAGCTACATTTATGATGCTAATATGATAGTTTAAGACCATTCATTGGAAAATGTGTTGTTGATTTTGTTGATGATTTGTTAGTGTATAGTAGGAATGTGCATGAGCATGAGAGTCATCTCTGATTAGTATTGAATGTTTTAAAAGAAAATCAGCTGTATCTAAATCCAGAGAAAAATCAGTTGTTTCTTCCAAGGATAGAGTATCTAGGGCATGTGGTATTGACCGATGGGGTTCAGATGGATCCCGAGAAGGTCTCCATTATTCTTTCTTGGCCTACTCCTCAAGATGAGGGGAAGTTACAATCATTTCTTAGACTTTTTGGTTTCTATCGAAAATTTATCTCTTCTTATTTGTTGATAACAGCGCTTAATATGATGAACTTGCTTCAAGGCAAAGTTCCATTTGCATGGAAGCAAGAGCAGCAAGAGAGTTTTGATATTATGAAACAAACTATTTCAGAAGTTCTTATACTCAAAGTGGTAGAAACCCTTTGAGTTAGAGACAAATGCTAGTGGCATAGCCATAGGGCAGTTTTGAGCCAAGATGGAAGGCCAATAACTTTTGAGAGTGAGAAATTGACCAGTGCACAACGCAACTGTCCAGTGCATGAATAGGAGTTGTATGTAGTGGTGCATGCACTTAAAGTCTAGAGACACTATCTTTATGGTGCAAACTTTAAGGTATACACAGATCACCATACACTTAAGTATTTTTGTAGTCAGACAGATCTTTGAAGTAGATAGGTTCATTGGGATGAGCTCATGCAAGAGTTTCACATGGAATTCCTATATAGAAGAGGTAAAGAGAATATAGTTGCTGATACATTATCTCAGATAATGTATCAAATGAGATTTATAGTTCTAGAAAGCTCGTTGCTTCAAGAGATAAAGGAAGCACATGTGAAAGATCCACATTTGTTACAGATTATTAGAGCCATCAATGATGACCCTATTATAGGACATGGGATAGTTCCAACTGTTTCTTCCCCCAGCAAACAAGTCCATTTCATATTCCAATGTCTCATAGGAGAATGGAATAGTCAAATGTAAAGGAAAGGTTTGTGTACTAGATTCTCGAGATTTGAGAAGAAAAGTCATGCATGATAACCATGATGTGCCTTGTGTTGGGATAGATGGATGGACACTCCAAAAAATGAGTAGGTACTGCCAAAACTTTCTTAATACCAACCCTTTGTAGCTTCAAAGTTGTGTTGTGGGCCCTCTTAGCTTTTGAATGACACTATACAAGTGCCTATGTACTTTGGAAATGATGTATAAAAGATTGAATCAAAACAGACTATTTCCAAATAGAAGAATCAATGAAAACCTTCTATTTTTGATCATACACCTGTTGCTTCTTATGCTCAGTTCTACCAGTACAGTAAGAATTGGAAAAATTCCTTTTAGAGGTATCCAATTAGCTTATTAAGCTAATGATTCCAAGTGGAATCACTTGAAATGATGCACTACACACAGAGCAATCAATTTAACAAATGAATCATTACCCTCGATTTTTTAGGACCTCTACAGAGTTTGACTAGTGAGTGCTTCGTCGTGGTTTTCTCAAAATAGTCTAAATGGATTTGATTAAAACTTCGTCAGCATGTAGATAGCTTGGAGCTGATTCCAACAAGCTGTAGATCATTGAAATTGGTTGAGAAATGGTAGAGATATGAACAACACAAGTTGAGAGTTAGGAATGACTATAACAGAGAGATCATAGATGAACAATGTAGATGTAATGTATTAATGAACAATGTTGTACAAGATCATAGGCTTAACAATCATAGCCTAATGATGGAGAGTAGTGTAGGCTACAATGTAGAACTCACAATCTTACACAATGGCAATGGAGAGCTCGGGAATGGAGTCTTCTAACCGTGACTTTTTCAAGTCACTTTCTATAAGTGTTACATTCAAATTTGAATTTGAATTCAACTTTTGGCTCTCTCTAAAAGTAATCCTTCAATCTAGTAAAAATTCCCTCAATGAAGTAGATGCTTTCCTAACTAACAAGTCCACGAGTTTTTGGTAGGTGATTACAAATATTCTCTCAAGTCAAATAAATGACTTTTACAAATGTAAAAGGATAAATTTCTACTAGCAATGGTTTCCATGGAGCTTATGTGTTTGTGAACTTCAAGACATATGTGTGAGCTTGGAATTTGCACCAACAGCTCCCCCTCAAGCCAAACATGTTGTCTTGGCTTTCATCTTCAATCTTCATGAATATCCTGCGATCCAATCATTGATTTAAACGTGCAAAGTTTTGTACCATCTAATGCTTTAGTCAACAAGTCTGCACACTACATATTAGTTGATACATATGCCAACTGAATATCCTTGCTCAATAGCTTCTCTCTCACATAATGATAGTGGACCTCTATATGCTTGGTCCTAGCATGATAAATAGGATTTGCTGCAAGATGTAATGAGCTTGTATTGTCTCCAAAAATCATTGGAGATGTAGTATGCAAACCCAATTCTGTATACAACAGTCTGATCCATATGGCCTCTTGAGTAGCATTGGCCAATCCTCTATACTCTGCCTCTGTAGAAGATAAAGCAATAGTAGGTTGCTTCTTTGAAGACCATGATATTGGCTTATCACCTGCAAAGGATAAGTATCCTCAGGTACTCCTCCTATCATCTTTGCATCCTGCCCAATTTGCATCTGAATATATCTTGATGTCCAAGTCTGATGTATAAGGGAAATACAATCCATGATGTTGAGTACCCTTAAGGTAGTGCAAGATCCTTTTTGCAGCCTCCAAGTGAGGTGCCCTAGGCTTATGCATAAACTGACTTAGAACACTTACTCCATAAGCAATGTCAATCCTTGTCAAAGTAGCATAGTTCAAGCTTCCCACTATGCTTTGGTAACATGCAATGTTCTCAAGTACGTCACTTTCATGTGCACTTAATTTTAGGTTTACCTCCATTGGAGTACTTGCAACTTTGGTATCCTACAAGTGAAACTTCTTTAGCATATCCTGTATATACTTTCTCTGAGTAATGTAAATTCTAGAGCTAGTATAGACTAACTCAAGTCCAAGAAAATATTTTAGTGATCCAACCTCACTAATTTTGAACTCCTTCATCATCTGATTCTTGACCTGTTTGATGCCATTAGCATCATTACCTGTGAGTATGATATCATCAACATAAACACATAGGTATATTACCTATGAAATACTTCTCTTGATAAACAAGGAAGTATCTGCTTTACTCATGACAAAACCTTGATCCTGAAGGTATGTAGTCAACCTATGGTTCCATGCCCTAGGTGCCTGTTGCAATCCATAAAGATCTTTGTTCAATTTACATACATATGTTACCTTGTTTGGGTCCTCATAGCGAGGAGGTTGAGACATGTATACCTCTTCTGAAATTCAACCATTTAGAAATGCATTTTTTACATCCAAATGATACATGTTCCAATTCTTTGATGCAACCACACTTACCAATACCTTGATGGTTGGCATTTTGGCCACAGGTGAGAAGGTTTAGTCATAATCAATTCCTTGGGTTTGTGCAAAAACCTTAGCCACAATTCTAGCTTTGTACCTGCTTATTGATCCATCAGAATTCCTTTTGATCTTATAGATCCACTTAGAACCAATTACCTTCATAGACTCCTTCTTTGGTACTAGTTAAAGTATAACTCTCCTTGAGTGCTTTAGTTTCCTCATCCATAGCTTCCTTCCATTCTGCCTTGGTCTTCGCCTCTTCAAATGATGCTAGTTCTTCAATTGACAAATCTTTTGCAAGATAATCAGAGTGCTTAGTAACTAGAGAAGTGTCATACCCATATCTGATTGGCTTCTTGCTCTCCCTATTTGATCTTCTGATTGCTTGGTTTGATGATTCAGATATATCCTCCAATTTCTTCATCTTGACTTTGCCTTTGGACTTCCATGCCTTGAACTCTTCTAGGTTGATGATGTCCTCATCATCTGAATTGATGTCTCCATTTTGAGTAGGCTCCTCCTTAGTGAGGCTTGGAAACTCCTCTTCCAAGTCATAAGGCAGTTTTACTTTCCTACATTCATTATCAAACCAAGAGTCATTCTCATCGAAGATAACATCTCTAATGACCATGAATCCCTTGTTTGAAGGATTGTAGAGCCTATATCCTTTCTGATTTAAATCATACCCTATGAAGATGCACTTCTCTGCCTTAGGGTCTAGCTTACCTCTTATCTGAGAGGGGATATGCACATAAGCTACACATCCAAAGATCTTGCAATGATCAAGTGAAGGTATTCTACCCATGCCATGCTTCATATGGGGTCATCCCATCAAGAGATTTGGATGGGAACCTGTTTATAAGCTAAGTAGTAGTAGACACACTCTCCGCCCACAAGTAGTTAGGTAATTTTTTCTCATTTAACATTGAGCTAGTTGTTTCAACAATTAATCTATTTCTCCTCTCTGCCACCCCATTTTGCTCAAGGGTATACCTTGTTGTGATTTCTCTTTTGATTCCTCTATCCTGCAAGAATATATCAAACTCATTTGAGAAGTACTCACCTCCTCCATCTGACCTTAGTCTTTTTAGATTTCTCCTTGTTTGGTTCTCAACAAGTGCAAGATACTTTTTAAAGCAACTGAATGCTTCATCTTTGTGCTTCATAAAGTACAGTATAGTCCACCTACTATAATAATCAATGAAAGATACATGATACCTTGATCCAGAGATTGATATGGACAAGCTCTAGGTAGTCCTCATGCATGTAGCCTTTCCTTGAGAAGGGTAACCTGTGAGACTTTCCAAACTGACAAGCACCACATTTATAAATCATGTGTTGCTTGGATACATTAGGCATCCCAAGCACACATTGGTCTCTACATATTTGTTTCAAGGTTCTTTCACCAACATGCCCTAATCTTTTATGCCAAATTTCAAGCTGTGATAATGTTTGATCTTTATAACTATAAAGTGTAATGTTCCTTGTACCCTCAAGTTCAAAAGTGAATAGTCTACCTGTCTGTTCTCCTTTGGCAATTCTCTTGAACCCATGCTAGGGATCCTCCACAATTGCTCCATATTGGTTGAATCTAACCTGCAAACCCTTTTCCACAATCTGTCCAACACTCATCAAATTCTTGGTAATTGTGGGTACATGTAAGCTTAGTATATGTTGATTTTTTGTGCACTAATAAGCTTTTGCTTTGAAGGATAGAATGAAGGCAGGTTTGAATATGGTGACCATGTTGAGTTAGAAAAGAGCAATATACCACTAATAAGCTTTTGCTTTGAAGGATAGAATGAAGGCAGGTTTGAATATGGTGACCATGTTGAGTTAGAAAAGAGCAATATACCACAATGCTAACTTAGAAAAAAATGTTTATAATGTGACTCTTTACATCCTTGGATAGCATATCCATATAGCTCATTAGGTCCACATGGAAATGCATGTGATTTAGGTTCTTACAGGACACTTAATGCTTCGGATCCTTATTATTCACAGAAATTCCTTCAAGTCGGTAGATGATTTCATTGCTTTTGAGACGTCCATGAAGATTGAGGGAGGGGCTCATTCACTTCTAGCACGCATGGAAGGGGGGGTGGACACCCATTAGCACACGTTTTTGGGAGAGAAAAAGGGGGAAAGTTGCTGCCAGGAGTCTTCGGCTGGCATGTTCTTGGCAGGCTAATTTTTGGGGGAATGTGGCCTGTGTGTGCATAGCAACGTGGGGGAAAAGAATTTCACAAGGAAGCTCACCTTTTTCGGGGGGAAGCACGCGAGTAGAGGAGTCCAGGAATGTATATGGAGGGAATGTTGATAATCGGGGGGTTTCTTCTTCAACCTAGGGAGGAGAGAGGAGAGTTTGGGTTTTTTTGGTAGAGTATACAGAGGGCTCTCAATGGCTAAGGGGGGGCTACTGCTATTCTTGATTGCAACCACAAGAGAAAGAAGGGGGGTTTTGAGTGTTTTGTGTGCAGGTATTGAAGAAAACAAAGGAGGCCTCTTCCTTTTCGCGATCCTACTGACGGTTTTTTTCATGGAGACTGGTGTCAAAGGGGGGGGGCCCAGCACAGTGGAGGGGCAGGTCTAGTTTGCTATAGTGCTTGCATATCAGAAGCAGGAGGAGTACGGTGCAGAAGGACAACCTTGAGATGATATGATATGATGCAAGTTCAGAGTTGCAGCACCTTTCCATGAAAATGACCAATCTTTCATATGGAACAATGGTTGATGCGAAGAAAAGAAGCTATAGAAAGAGAGCATTGGTGATGGAGGGAGGAAAGGAATTTTTGGTCACATCCTTACCTTGAGAGGGCGAGAGGAAGTGAATCAGGCAAGGATGCCAATGGATGAGGGTGTCAATGATCTCTCTGGTGTTTGGGTGATAGTAATCTTCATCTCGGCATAGACAGAATGTCAAGGTATGCAGAGCAGCAGGTAAGTCTCCAGGGGTAGCTGAGAAGAGCAAGGATGTTTCCTCCGAAAGTCATCGACTAATTCCTCTAGAAGACCTCATGAGATGATTTCTAGAATGCTTTCCTTCCTCTACTATAAGTTGATATGAAGTTGATTTATGGTTGGTGCTCCATTCGTTGTTTATGACCGCATAATGCAAATGTGCTTATGAATTCATGCTGAAGGTCGAGTGTTACAGTTCATGTTCCTGAGATCTTCCAAAACACCTCACTGCTAAACCTTTGTTGTGCATTGGAGAATGATATGACCTCTGACTGTCAATTATCTTTGAAAAGAACATCGAGTGCACGAGGTCTTAGAAAGGAAGTTGTACAAAAGAGGCACTAAATTGTTGCATGTGTCATCTAATGAAGGGGTTCTGATATACACGGTTTGTTTTTTGGAAAAGGCTCACATCCAGAGTGTCCTGTCGCAATAGTTTGTGGTGCATGGAGCATAAGCATTAATCTAAGGATGAAACAATTAGTGATAAGTGCAAGTCTTTATGAATCAATATCACTATTAAGTCCTACCTGTTAGGTGTTTATTATGGAAAGCGGGTGTGAGAGCGGAAGGGGAAACCAAAATAGATGATAGAGAAATACGAGAAGGACTCATAAATTGAGTGCACACAAAGAGGGATGGGAATTGTCGATGGTGTCACAGTCCGGAATATGCAAAAGAATGAACTTTTGTTGATTTTGTTTTGATGTATGATCTTAGTACAAAAAAAGTTTTTGCTATCCCCTTGGAGTGTTGTTTATTTCATAAGGCACTTGCTGAAATTGTAAACAAACTACGGCACTCTGAATAGAATACATCAATCTTAAATGCTGCACACGTTTTTTAGGAAGAGGAAAGAGGAGATTTATGCATCTAAACTTGCATTGCGTATGGCCTCTTACATTGCAATTCGCTCATGAGATTAATTCATGGATTGAATTCGCGTTTGCTCAGTTTTTAAAATATCCTTGAATCAAAAGCACAAGGCAATGATTTCATTTGCTTCAGTACTGACACGCATCTAGTGCTTAAATACTACTGCAAAATATATCAGTTGGCTTAAGGTTAAAGTTATGAGGAGCTTAAAGAACTTTTGCATGATCAATGGAACTTGGCATTGTAATTCTCATGGGCTGGAAGCTCAATGTAGTTATTGGCCATTCACTTTGAAAAAGTGTAAATCATTAGTAGAAGAGGAAGAAGTAAAAGACCTACTCCAGTGAACCTAGGTGGGAATGAGGAGGAATGACTTTGAGACATCGGTGAGGTTGAGTTAATTTTATGACTGATTGTGCTTGGTATGAGCAATCTGAGTTTTGAGCTTGAATTTGGCACGAGGAGTGTACGCAAACCTTGAGCTTGAATTCAGGATTTTGATGGCATGTGATTCGAGGGTAGCTTGCAACTATAAGTCATGAGTAGATGTAACTTTTACTGCCAAGGATATGTGACTCTTGGTTCCCATGAAGGGATGCGCTGAGATCCTTGGTTTATCATTCTAAGAGAGTGAAAGTGGCAAGCGAGTGTGCACGGTTATATGTGTGTGTAACAGAGTATGCATGTGGATGGAAGAATGATGGTGTGTGAGTACCTAGGTGAGTGTGCGTGAACATAAGGGTGCATGAGTGTGTAAATGAACGAGTGTGTGTAAGTGTGGGATATCACGGGGGGAGCGTAGCAAGAGAGCATGCAATGATAGGGAAGAGGAGTTAGAAGGAGAGATAAGGGGGGGAGATAAAGAGAAGGGAAGTGAAAGAGAAAGAGGAAATAAGAGAACGAGGCACGGGAGAGAAAAGGTGTAAGAAGATATGTGTAAGTGAGCGGGTGTGGAAAAGAGAAACAGAGAGTAAGTGAGAAGGAGGAAGCGAGAGAAAGTGAGTGTGTGGGTACCGATAGAGGTATCCAAGTATGTGTGAATGCATAGATGAGTGTACGGGTGTATGTGTGAGCAAAAGCTAGTGAGAAGGTGGGGGTGTGTATGCCTGTGGGTGCAAGCATACGGGAGTACGCAAGTGCTATTGAGTGAGAAGGGGAGATGGAGCACATTCACATACTATAGGATGACATGGAGCAAGAATAAAGGACTGATTCCTCATGACTTAAGCAAACCATAAGTATAATTTCGTGGGAATTCCTCAGTCTTAGGGGCTATCATTTTGGTGCATTTGTCGAGAAGCATATGAGCTAGTGCACAGATGAAGTATCAATTGAGAGATAATCGTGGGCTCCAAGTAATCCAAGTGGACTGATTCCGAGGGGTTTGAGTAAAATAAAGGCTTGTATAAACATATTTCACGTGGGCATTAGGACTCTTCATTTTGGTGATTGTCACTCTAGCACAATGGCAAGTACCAACATGAGGAGCTTCACCTCATAAATGTCAATCCGTGGAGATGTGAGGACCAGTATGAAGACCAAGAGCAAGTGAAGTGCACAAGTGCGTAAGTGAAAGCACACAAGCATGCACACACATTCACACACACGCACACAAGGTAAGAGAAAAGAGTGGAACAATGGAAGGACTTCGATTGCAAAAGAAAAACTATTACAGAAGCTCAAATCTACAACAAGCTAACCTTAAAATGAGCTCTCCAACCCTTTTTATAGTTTTTTGAGTGGTTTTGGCCCTGTTCAGACCTAGTGTCCAACCTAGTTAAAAATTAGGTTCCAAGGCTTATTTAGGGACTCAAACGGAATCTAAAAATTATGAAAATTGGTAGGATGATACTTCTAATACGCCTCAAGCTCGAGGACTCCTCGGCTTGAACAAAATGGATTTGTGAAAATGGAAAATGGTATTTACAATGGTTTTTAGTGACACAAGTCACTATATTTATAGGGATTTCTTATAAAAATTTGACATGTGCTTCTTGGAGCTCCCTACATGCTCCTTCTTCTTGTGTGTCCACTTCATTGATGCACTTCCATGCTTGTGCTTGACCTTGACTGTCAACACTCCACTTCATTGATGCGCTTCCATGCTTGTGCTTGACCTTGATTGTCAACACTCCCCCCTTGACTGTCGACACTCCCCCCCCTCGAGAGTCTGTTGTCCTTGACGGACCCTTGTTGTAGTGGTTGTTCCATGGTGCTTAGAGAGATAGTGTCCATCATGTATGCACAAGAGCGGTCCATCTTCTAGTTGTAGCCTGGGTAGTTTTCTAGTTTGTCATTTTGGCACTTCTACCTTTGTATGTACTTCTTCCTTGTATTCGAGCTTGATGGTGTCTTTGTGAGCTTTCAAAAATTGTGAGCTACTCAAAAGAGGTTGTCCATGTTGATTATGAGCAACTCTCGTGGTGGATTGCTTCCTGGCTCTTGTTGTTGTCACCTTGATGTCCTCTGGTTGTCAAAGATGGCGTCCCTAGTTTTCATGCCAAGTACGCATGACCCATAATGAAGGATAGGTAAGTGTATTAGTGCATGGGTTGAAAATATTATGTGCTTTGTGCACGGCCTTGGAATGTAGCCCTACGCATGCATACTTGGGAAATGCATTGGAAGAATTATGGTGCAAGAAGATGCTTTCCAAACTTTGGTATCCAGTGTGGTTGGCTCTTTGGTTCTATGGATGTTGTTGGTTTTTTGGCTTCCAAACACATATACTTGATGATTGCCTGCTTATTTTTTCCTAAGAGGTGATTTTATCTTCTTTTGGTCTCTGTGCTCGGTTCTTACCCATTTCTCTCCTTGGCTTCTTTGTTGAAACTTTTCTTGTGAGGGAGATCAGTGGTGTTTGTGCATGTAGGAGTGCCTTGGGTACCCAAATGTGTAATTGTCCTTGTTGAGCTACAACTAATTTCTTAGGCACCCAAATTTGTACGTTATTATGGTCGGCCTTCATTGATTGCATCGGTACCCAAAGTTGTTGAAGACCGTAGGATTGAGCTGGTCCTCGTTTCTTGGTGCATCTTTTAGCATGGTTGGCTTGCCTCAATGGGAATGGTTGTGGCAAAACTGGTGGTTGTTCTCCTTTTCGTACCCAAATCTTGCCTTGAGCTTCTTTCTTCTTGAATTTTGTCTGTCTAGTTGATGTAGCAGATGTCTTTTTTGTTTGCCTCTTTGGTCAAGTTATGCTTGCATTAGTCTGTGAAGAAGAAGAGAGGTTTGTTGGCCTTTGAGCTTGTGCTTCCATGATTGAGTCCTTTTGCTTCGTAGGGCTATTGACGCACACAACATTTTCTTTGCAAAGATTAGTTTCAAAAGAACTAAGAGAATGTGTGACCTCTGGATTTCTGAGCATGCAACTGTCTAATTCTAAGGTAATACATTGTTCATGTACCCGCACTTGAAGAAATTGGATTTTAAGGTTTAAGTTGATTGCATGGTCATAGATCCAGTCTTGACCCAGGACAAGTGGTTCCATAAAGTCCTCATCTTCACACACTAGCATTTTCACTCTCATCAAAACATCTTGAAGATAGATGGAAAGTTCCACCTCGCCCAAACAAGGGGTTTCCACACCTCCGAATCCTACGAGATAAGCTTCGATGGGATTGAGGTTCAATTGTAGATCTTGGCAAAATGAAAGTCTAACCGCACTAGTTGCTGCACCTGAGTCAATCAATGTTCTCAGAGTCCTTGCATTCTTCCCTTGTCCTACCGCGATGTTCACGAAGGGATGTCAATCAATTATTCGAGAAGAAATTGCACTTGATGTTTGACACATGGCCATGTGGTATCTTGGGGCCTCAAGATTGACATCTAGGCCTAGGCGCCTTAACTTATTTCTCCTAATGCGTTCTCGAGCCTCTGCCTGTGCTTCTTCTCTAACCCTTAACTCTTCTTCTTTTTGCTTCTTCGTAGTGTTGAGTCTCATTAGCATATCCTCTGTGAGAGGTTCTTGACATAACTTGACTCGACAACCACTGATATAGTTTGGCAAGATATCACCTACTACAAGTGGCCAATTGAACTACTTCACTAGTGGAGATTCTATCAATGATCATGGGTCCATATCCTCGTTTCTCCAATTTTCGGGCATGTTGCTTTAGTGTATAAACCAACACTAGGTCTCCCTCTTTCAATCCTTTATCTTTGATGTGTGCATCAAAGTATGCCTTTTGTCTTTTCTTTGCTAGATGCCTGCTGCTGCTCGTAGCCTCGTCTCACCTAAGCGTTCTAGATCAAAGATCCTAGAGGAGAATTCATGTCCATTCCACTCATGCTCTTGTGCTACTTTTAAAGTTGGGATTAAGAAGTCCAATGGTAGCACAACATTTTGTCCAAAGACCATCTGAAATGGGGTGGCATTGAGTACCGTTTTGTAAGCAACTCGGTAAGCCCAAACAACATGATGAAGCTATTTGTCCCAATCAGAGCGTTTATTATTTACGAGTTTTGTCAATACGTTACATAGGATCTTATTTGTGCTCTCAGCTTGTCTGTTAGCCTATGGATGATAGGGGGCAGACTTCTTATGTATCACCAAGAATTCTTGGAGAAGGTTTTCAATAACTTCATTCAAGAAGTGATTGCCTCTATCGCTTACTAACTCTATTGGTAATCTATATCTGGTAAACACATTCTCAAATAAGAACTTAGCCGTCGTTTGAGCATCATTCTTGGTTGTGGCTTTTACTTCCACCCACTTTGTGAGGTAATCTGTGGCTATAATAATGTACTCTGCATGGGATTTTCTAGTTGGAGGGTTGATAGGACCTACAAAGTCTATACCCCATTTTGAAAATGCACATCCTCCCATCATTGGTCTCAAAGGCATCTCATCTTTTTTAATTGGGTACTGGGCACGTTGGCATGTGTCACATTTCTTCACATAGGTATGTGCATCCATATGAAGAGTGGGCCACCAAAGTCTTGAGAATAGAATAGTCTTAATTACTCTATCAGGACCAAAATGTCCACGTGCAACACTGCTATGGGTAGTTTCTAAGATTTTCAAATAGTCTGATTCGTGAACACACAATCTTAGTAACCATCTTTTCCTCTCCTATATAGGTTGTCTCCTACGAAGGCATAGTCTTTAGCCTCTTGCTCCATGCTTCGTTTCCTTGCTAGACTAGCCTCCTTGGGTAATGTTCCTGATCTCATGAATTCTACCACTGGAGCACTCCAATCTGGAATTAATGACACGTGATAAAGGGTGGCATGCTCCACTGGGGGTCTCTCTTTGCACATTGGACAATTCTTAATCCAATCATTAGGGGAAAAAATGAACCCTGCATGGGCCTTGTAAGGATTCCTAATTTTTAGGGATTAAAAAGCTTAATCTGAGAGATTAGAGGGGAAAAAAAAACCACTACTGGTATTCTCAAATAAAATATTGTTTGCCATAATTTTGTATTTGAATTTTCAAATGGAAATATTTGTAGCCTTTCGATGATCTCATTGTATGGTTAGGATTGGACTACGTGAGAAAGTAGAGAGAGAATGAAATGCCAATCGTGGGGCATGTTAGAATCTCACGTCATACTTTTGCACATTGTTCTGCAGGTTTTGTGACCGTTAGATCTTTGTCAATTGGACGACATACCGGATTTCAGGCTGAGCTCAAAAGGCGCACATACGCCAGCCGTTGGATAGATCCATCATCGGATGGCACAGGTTAAAAGGCGCATGGAGTGTGAGGATCAAGAAGGCAGCAATGCTTCTCAGTCATACAATTAGCTATGGATCCAATGGTGCCGAATTAAGGCACTCAAAATCTCCTAGATTCAAATGAAGTTGTCCGATTTGAACTATCATCCTATGGCTCACGGTTAAAGGCACATTTTTCAAGCCTTCTCAAATCTCAGCCATGCATTTCAAATAAATCTAAGGGTCCAAAAACAAGGATGCCTTGACTTTTGCCATTCAACCTTAGCCTTTGGATCTTTTAGCTAATCCAAGGGCTCTAGTTCATTTGCATGTCTTTGAAAACCATTCGTCTAGACAAAACCATCAGTTTTAGGTGGTTTTGTCCTCTTTGACCACACAAAAACAAGGGAAGCCTATGCATAGTCTATGTGATTAAGGGACTAGACTGTGTCCACCACCCTCTTCTCATTGGTCCATGACTAATCACTCCTTCATCTAAAAGGCCCATGTAGGGTTCATGTTTTCCCCTAATGTCATTAATTTCTTTGTCCACACTAGGCCAATACACTCCTAAGCGTTTCAGATTCTGCAATGTTCATTGTTTAGAGTAGTGATTTCCTAATAGTCCCTCATGGGCTTGTTGCAACCAACTAGTATGTTCATCGTCCTCAACACAACAATCTAGTACACCCTCTGTATCTTGCTTGTACATACTTCCTCCCAATATTTGATATTTTTGTGTTTTACAATTTTGTCTTTACTTGTTTTTACATTCTTATTTGTGGGTCCGAAGGTTAGGATATGTTCTAACTTATTTTCCCATTTAGGAACAACTTCTAAATTGAACAAATAAGCATCAGGTAGTTCATCAGACACTCCTTGCAGTGGTTCTCCTGAAGTGATGCGAGAAAGGTGATCCGCTCTAAGGTGGGTCTTACCTTTGCTAACAACCACTTCAAAGTCATATTCCATTAGTAAGAGGAACCATCTTACCAAACGTCCTGTATTGCAAGGTTTATTGAACAAGTATAGTAAAGCTTGGTGATCAATGAAAAATTTGGACTTGTTGGCCAATAGATAGTGTTTAAACTTCTTCACGGCATATACCATGCCTAAGCCTTCTCTTTTTGTTGTGGTATAGTTTCATTCAACAGCATTCAATTGCCTACTAGCATATGTTATAGGCAAATCTAGACTACCTTCACCTGTGGGTTGTGCTAGTTACACATCCTATTGCATGATTGGATGCATCTACATGGACATGGAATGGTTTAGTTGATGGACAGTGTTAATCTCCAAAAGCACAAGTTATTCTTGAAGTTAGAGCACCTCTATATCAAGAATAACTTAAAACCTTCACCAATTTGGAGGATCAATACTCAACTACCAAAATCTTGAACAAACTATGAAGAAAATGACTACATAAAAAGTCTGCTGCACATAACTCATTCATTGACTTATCAAATGTGTAAAGTTTTTGATAAAAATTTGCAAAACATCTTGCCTATAGTTTTCACACGTGCTCCAAGTTAAATCATTCCAAAATACTCAGTAGATCTTGAGAAATGATCTCAACAAGTCACCTATGTCTAAAACTGTAGTTCTTTATAGTCGACTTTGACACTTGCAACTTCTAATGCTTGGTTCTCCCAAATTAGAACCCGTTTATGCAAATGATTTTAGCCATAGATGGCTTACCTTACAAATTAGATTTTTACTCCTTATTTGTGCAAAACTTTACACTGTGCACTAAGAATTAACCATTTCTTTGACCATCGGGATTGTGCTTGTTTCAGAAGATAGCCAATAGTTCCTCACATATGAATGTTCCTACTCATAATTCTCACAACCTGTTTACAATTAGGCTCTCAAACTTTAACCATAGACTCATCAACTATGGAATTAGACACCTACAAAAGGATTCTTGAATTGATCAAGTACAGAAGGAGAACACATAGGAAAATCAAGTGCAATTTTTCTTCATTACTGAAAAAGTTTACATCTGGATGAGAGAGGTATCTTACTCACTTTACAAGTGTCTAATGACTTATAATTCTCTTCATATCTTGTTCTCTAACACTCTCTCATATTTGCCCCGACATTTTTCCTTGTATATATAGGCAAATATGTACAAGCTCATAACCATACAAAAGTATAAGTGAGCTAACTCTAAATTAATGTACATATGTATACACATCTTCATTCTCTGAACATGTACTTTCTTCATGCTTCATATCTTGACCTTTTCTTCAATCCTTGACTTCAAAAATTCATCAAAACTTCAATTGTTGATTGCCTTGCACCAACAACTCCCCCTCAATCATCAATTGAGGTTTTCTCTATCTTCTTTATACCTGCCATGTCTTTGAATCTCTGTAGCTTTGGTCCATCTAAGCTTTTGGTTAGCATATCAGCTATTTGATCTTTTGTTGAAGTATGTATGACTTCAATCTCCTTATCCATCACCTTCTCTCTTAGAAAATGATACTGAATCTCAATGTGTTTAGTTCTGGCATGAAAAATAGGATTAGCAGCTAAATACAATGAACTCATGTTGTCTCCATGAATAGTGGGTGTACTCTAAATGATGTCAAAACTCTTCATAAGAGTCTTAAGCCATATCACTTCCTTTGCAGCTTCAACCATACCTTTGTACTTAGCCTCTATGGATGATAAAGCAATTGTGTGTTGCTTCTTTGAACACCATGAAATTAACTTATCTCCCACATAACACAAGTATCCATAAGTTGATCTCCTATCATCAGGATTACCTGCCCTATTTGTATCACTATATATCTTGATGTTTGTATATGATGTAAAACCATAATACAAACCTTCTTTGAGTGTACCTTTAATGTACCTCAACACCCTTTGTCCTGCAACCCAATGTTCTTTTCTAGGACAATGCATAAATTGAGACAACACTCCTACTGCATATGACAAGTCAGGCCTAGTTAATGTAGCACAGATCAGACTACCAACCAAACTTTGATATAGCTTCATGTCCTTGAATTCTTCTCCCCCATATCTGCTCAATTTGTGATTCACTTCCATTGGAGTAGGTGCTACCCTACAATCATCCATTTTAAACTTGATCAACAAGTTTTTCAAATACCTTTCTTGAGTTACGTATACTCCATGTTGAGTGTATGAGATCTCCATGCCCAAGAAATATGACAAGTCTCCCAAGTCACTAATCTTGAACTCTTTTTCCATTTGCTTCTTTAGGCTTTGAATTCCTTTCTCATCTGTACTTGTAAGAATTATATAATCAACATATATACACATATAAATGAACCCATCATCACTTGCTTTAACAAGCAAGCTACTATCTGCTTTAGATACTTGAAAACCAAGTTCCTTCAAGAACTTCACAAGTCTATAATTCCATGCCCTTGGGGCCTGCTTCAAACCATACAAAGCTCTCTTGAGCTTACATACATGATCTGGATACCTTTCATCTCTCAATCCTTGTGGTTGCTCCATGAAAACATCATCTGAAATATAACCATTTAGAAAAGCATTCTTCACATCTAATTGACATAATTTCAAACCTTTACATGCAACAATAGCTATGAGTGTCTTGATGGTTGTCATCTTTGCCACAGGACTATAGGTTTCATCATAATCTATACCATATGTCTGAGCAAACCCTTTCACAACAATTCTAGATTTATACCTAGACACACTTCCATCTGGAAACCTCTTTGTCTTGTAGACCCATTTGCATCCAATGGTCTTCTGACTATTTGGTTTAGGAACCAAATCCCATGTCTCATTCTCCATCAATGCATCATACTCTTCCTGCATAGCTTTCTCCCAATTTTCATTACCTTTTGCCTCTTCATATGTAGAAGGGTCTTCATCTTCCTTTATCATATAAGCATAATATTTGATAGCCAAAAAAGAAGTGTCATAACTATATCTTGTAGGTTGCCATTTGTGTCTTGATGAGCTTCTGAGTTCTCCACTTCTTGATGTTTCTGGTTCATCACATTCTGGATCAAACCTTGGCACTTCTTCAACTTCAACCTGTACTTCATTGTTCTCCTCTTCATCAAATACCTGAACCTTTGATTTACCTTTCTTTTGATTCACAACTTCTTCATCACCTGCATAAATATTGATTGTACCTGCATACCAAGTACCTTGCTCATCAAACGTAACATCTTTTGACACAATGAACTGTTTTGTGGATGGAATCCACAACCTATATCCCATCTGCTTATCATCATATCCAATGAATACATACTTTTCAGCTTTAGGTTCCAATTTGTGCCTCAATTGAGATGGCACATATGCATATGCCAAAGATCCAAATACGTTGCAATGATCTAGAGTAGGTCTCTTACCCCACCATGCCTCATATGGTGTCATACCCTGCAAAGCTTTACATGGTAATCTATTGACCAAATATGTAGCTGTATTTACAGCCTCAACCCACAAATAATTGGGAAAGTTTTTCTCCTTCATCATGGATCTTGCAAACTCAACAAGAGTTCTATTCCTCCTTTCTGCTACACCATTTTGTTGAGGAGAGTACCTGCAAGTAACCTCCCTTTTTATACCTGCATTCCACAAATAATCACTAAACTCATTAGAGAAATACTCTCCCCCTCCATCTGACCTTAGTCTCTTCAACTTTTGACCTGTGATTCTTTCTGCATACACATGATAATGCTTGAATGTATTGAATACCTCTGATTTATCTTTGATCACATAGATAGTGATCCATCTGGTAGCATCATCAACATAAATCACATAATACCTTGAACCATTGATACTGAAATCCTTTGATGGTCCCCACACATCTGTGTGTACCAACTCAAGCTTCTCTAAATACATAAAACCATGCTTGGAATAAGATTGCTTATGAGCCTTACACTAATTGACATGCCTCACATCTGTATGTCATATGTTGACCTGCAACATTAGGCAATCCAAGCACCGAACCATTGTTAATCATATCTTTAATACCTCTTTCATTAAAATGTCCAAGCCTTTTGTGCCAAAGATCTAACTCAGAGATCTTATGTCCTCCATAGGTGAACAAGGCATGACCAACATTACCTTGAATCTTCAATGTGAACAATCTTCCTTCTTTCTTCCCTGAAACAATTTGTTTATACCCATTGCTAGGGTCTTCCACAAGAACTCCTTCATTAGTGAACCTAACTTCATAACCTTTTTCAACAATTTGTCCTACACTTATCAGATTCTATGGAATTGTAGGAACATACAAAACCTTACTCAAGAGAGTACTTCCATCCTTGGCCTTCACTGATCCAATTGACTTCACATTGTGCTTTGTATTATCACCTGTTTGAACTACATGATTAGTTACCTTATTTTCCAAGTCAGTCATCAATGCTACGTTGTCACTCAGGTGATTGCTACACCCTGAGTCAATGTAGAAGACTCTTTGGTCTTCACTTTGCCTTTCACAAGTTGCATTCATTATCAATGTTGAATCCTCCTTCTGATCTAAAGCATAATTGTAGTAGGTATTGTTGTATTGTTGGCTTTGGAATCCTCTACCTTCATTTCTTTCAAAATAACCTCTACTACCTCTACCTCTGAAATTACCTCTTTGATTTCTGCCACCTCTTCCTCTCGAATTAAAGTTCTGATTATATCCACCATTATTTTGAGTATTATGCCAACAATCATGAGCTAAGTGATTTGTCTTACCACAAATCCAGCAAGCTTTGACTCCATCTTTATTATTTCTTCCTCTTCCTCTACCTTTGCCACCTCCTCTTCCTCTTAGGAAGTTAGCTTGGCTAGTTGTACCTTCATCTTCATTTGCTAGTTGCTTCCCTTTGCTATTCTTCTTTTTATCCTTTGAATACATTGCTTGACCTGCATTCTTATCACTTTCACCTTTGACATCATGCTCAAAGGTTAGCATGTGTCCTAGCAACTGATTCAAATGAGGAGTAAAATGATCTAGTGATAATTCAGTAGAAAAAATGAATGGTTTCCATTTGTCATCAACTCTCAAACCGGTGAGGATTTGCCTTACCAATTTATCCTCCTCAATATCTTCATCAACCGCTCCTAATGCATCTGCAATGTCCTTCATCCTTGTTACATAATCTGAAATGGATTGAGAATCCTTCTTCTTGAATGTGGTAAACTCTGCCCACAAGGATGCCTTCCTTGACTTTGTGGTGTTTTGGAAATGCTCCTCCAAGGCATTCCATATATCACTTGCACTTTCAAGACCCTCTAATGTGAGGTAGCAAATAGACATTAACTCCCATATAGATAATGAACCTAGCTTGAGCATCTCTCTTCATCCAAGTCTTCAAATCTGACAATTCATCCCTAGTTGGAACACTAGGATCTCTGAACTGAGGCTTTTCTTCTTCACCTGTGATATAACCTATCAAGTCTTTGCTCATAAGATGAGCTTCCATCCTCATTGACCATGCTGGATAGTTCTCTCTATCCAATTTCTCTATCTGAAGAGAATCTCCCATCCTTTCTTCACTTGTGTATTAAATTCTTCAAACTTTATAAGAAATAAGTGTACCTTTGCTTCGAATGAAGTTCCTTTTGTCTTCCTTGATATCTTTTGACCTCCTTCTCAAGTTTTTCTTTCAAGCTTTCACCTTTTGTATCTTCAAATGTTGAATTCTTTATAATTACAGCAGTCGGAGTCCTCCTTTCTTCAATTTTGATGATTCCTGCTCTCATACCACTGATGGAGAGTGGTAATCTCCAAAGAAAAATTTATTCATGAAGTTAGAGCACCTCTATATCAAGAATAACTTAAAACCTTCACCAATGTGGAGGATCAATACTCAACTACCAAAATCTTGAACAAACTGTGAAGAAAATGACTACACAAAAAGTCTGCTATACATAACTCATTCATTGACTTACCAAATGTGTAAAGTTTTTGATAAAACTTTGTACAAGGTGTCAGCTATAGTTTCCACACCTCCTCCAAGTTAAATCATTCCAAAAGACTCAGTAGATCTTGAGAAATGATATCAATAAGTCACCTATGTCTAAAACTGTAGTTCTTTACAATCGACTTTGACACTTGCAACTTCTAAGGTTTGGTTCTCCCAAACTAGAAGCCGCTTATGCAAATGCTTTTAGCCATAGATGGCTTACCTTACAACTTAGATTTTGACTCCTCATTCGTGCAAAATTTACAATGTGCACTAAGAACTAACCATTTCTTTGACCATCGGGATTGCGCCTGTTTTAGAAGATACTCAACAATTCCTCACATATGAATGTTCCTACTCATAATTCTCATAGCCTGTTTACAATTAGGCTCTCAAAATTTAACCATAGACTCATCAACTGTGAAATTAGACACCTACAAAAGGATCCTTGAATTGATCAAGTACAGAAGGAGAACACATAGGAGAATCGGGTGCAATTTTTCTTCATTACCGAAAAAGTTTACATCTGGATGAGAGAGCTATCTTGCTCACTTTACAAGTGTCTAATGACTTCTAATTCTCTTCAATTCTTGTTCTCTAACACTCTCATATTTTCCCTGACATTTTTCCTTGTATATATAGGCAAATATGTACAAGCTCATAACCATACAAAAGTATAAGTGAGCTAACTCTAAGTTAATGTACATATGTATACACATCTTCATTCTCTGAACATGCACTTTCTTCGTGCTTCATGTCTTGACCTTTTCTTCAATCCTTGACTTCAAAACTTCATCAAATCTTCAATTGGTGATTGCCTTGCACCAACATTAGTCCAATCAGGAGTGGTCTATATTGGGGCTATGCACAAGCGTCTCTTCAGCTCATTGAAGGACTTCTCGCATTCGTCGTTCCACTCAAAATTTGTCAACAAGGCATAAAGAGGCTTAGCTATAATTGCATACATGCGAATAAACCTATGGTAATATCCACAATGGCCCATAAAGGCTTGTACCTCTTTAACATTCCTTGGCCTAGGCAGCTCTGCTATGGCTTTTACTTTGTCCTCATCTGTGGATATTCCGTTCTTGGAAACAATATGACCTAATATTTTACCTTGATGTACCATGAACACACACTTCTCTGGGTTCAGACACACTCGATATTCTCTACACTTGTTGAAGATCTGTCTGAGCTCAGGGATGTGACATCTCCTTTCTTGGGAATGAGCACATAAATCGTCCACATATACTTCTAAGCTCTTTCACAAGAACTCTTTGAAGACATGACACATGAGTCTTTGGAATGTTGCAGGTGCATTGGTGAGTCCAAATGGCATCACATGAAATGCAAAGATTCCCCACTCTGTGGCAAAGGCCGTTTTTTGTTGATCTTCTGGGGCAATGGCTACTTGGTTGTAACCTGAAAATCCATCAATGAAGCCATAAACTTCCTTGCCAGCAACACACTCCAATAAATGTTCGGTGATTGGAAGTGGATAACTATCTCTTATCGTGGCAGCATTAACTTTTTTAAGGTTAATACATACACGCAACTTTCCATTCTTCTTGGGCACCACTACAATGGGGGACACCCATTCCGTATGTTCGATCTCATAGATAAATCCAGCTTCCATCAATCTATCAATTTCTTCTTTTATTTTGGCTGCATAAGTGTCATTATATGTGTAGGGCTTATGTTTGGTGGGATTGGCATTTGCTATCATGGGGATCGTATGAGAACAAATTTTCGGATCTACTCCCTTTAAGTCTCTATAGTGCCATGCAAACACGTCCCTGTATTCCCTTAATAACGCTACCAACTCTACTTCCTCTTCTTTACTTAGGTCATCTCCTATGTACATACATCTCTCCTCGTTCTCTTCAATGGTGACTATGATTTTTTTGGTCTTTTCTTTGTTATCATATGCTTCTCCTATTGTGGCCTCTCTCTTAGGCATTCGTACCAAAATTCTTCAGTCCTCAACTTCATATTTTGAAATTCTCAGGTACTTCAAACAATGGTTCCTCCTCTTCGTGTTTGACTAATGCTCTTTTCTTTTTCTTTTGACCACCTTCACTTCCTTTCTTTGAATTTACCGTTTTGATGCTTGTGAGAGGTTCTTCTTCTTTTTGTGTAAATACACCTATGTCTTCTAGATAGTGCTTCTCTAAAATAAAGCAACTATCCATCACGATGGACTCTAGATTTTCATCATTCTCTTCTTCTTCTATGAAGTCACTAGGGCTACATTCTTCTAGCAAGGGCTGACACATGAACACTGAAATATCGTATCCCTCCTCATCACAATGAGGTGTCCATTGTTCTTCATTGACAACAATGTCCATGGTGGCTAAGATTTCTGCCCAACCATGAGGCTCAAATTCCTCATCTGGAAAGATCATTGGTGTATAGGCTGGGTCTCTAACTGGTCTATCTCCTTGAGAAGTTCCTTTTTCTCTTGCCTTTAAGCGTTTTTCCTCTTCCTTTGCGACCTTGCACATCCACAAATGAGTATCTTCATGCATCCAAGATGTATCAGATGAACTTTTAGAATATACAGAGATTGAATCTTCTTGCTCCTTATGGATAGGATTCCACTGTAGGGATGGTACATCTCTGAAGGTGTAATCCTTCAAATTGACCTTGGTTGTAACCCCTAAGTGCTGTAAGTACAAGGAGTTGGTTCCCCAATCTTGTACTATTTGCAATTGTCATAGGAAGGGCCTTCCTAGGATCATCTCGTAGACATTATTTTTCTCAGAGTTACATATGACAAATGTGTGTTCAAACTCTACACCACAAGTGGTTAGCGTTATCCCTTCGAGCAGTCCTAGAGGTCTTTCAAAATGACCGTATGCCATTTGAAGCTTCATTCTAGTTGGTTTTAATGTGGTTTTGCCCCATCGCTTCCACAAGGAGGTGGTTGCAATAGCAACACCAGCACCTGAATCTATGATTGCTTTGGTTGTGTAATCTAGGTAGGTGATTGGAAGATAAGTATTACCTTCTTCACCCTCACACATGTCCTCTATTTTGTCTAGAGGTATCTCTGGGACTTTCTGCTTTGAGCCTGCTTTTGACATTTTGGAATCAAGTTCTGGGACCTGATTTGCCACATGTTTCCATAACTCAGATTTTACTTTGAGCAGCTCTTCTAAAGTGAGATGACACTGAACCTTAGTGTTTTTCACGACTTCAATGTTTCTTGGAACCAACGAGTCTTCATTTCTGATCAGTATTGTGGGAGCTGTGATCTGGAGAGATTTAGATTCCCATGGGCCTATGAACTGTGGCAACTCTTGTAAAGAATTGGATTCAATTCTAACCTTTCTTCTCCTTGTTGTCCTACTTGGTCTTCATAAATAGATGGAATATCTTGTGGAAATTTATCATGAAGGTCATCAATCTCAAGAATAGGAGGGGGAACATCCTTCTCCTTGGCCCACTCCTCTTCTTGTATTTCTCGCAAGAACTTTTGAGAGTGTTGTTGAATTGAAAGAGGTTCTCCATCATCTATGGAGTCAGAAACATAGAATTTATTTGGTGATGAACTTTCTCTTTCAACAGTTGGTTGAGCTTGTGGAGGTAAAGAGACTTGTGGTTTATTTACCAACTACTCTAATCTATCTAGTAAGCCCTGGAAGTGCAAACCTGGTGTAATAGCACTTGTCTGATTGAATCATTGATTGGCCTCGAACATAGCTTGAGCTAGTTGCACCATTTTTATGCACATTTTTGTTCATTCAATCTATAAATTTGCTCTAGGGTAGCTCTTGTCTAGGTTTGCATGTGTTGGCCCTTCTTGAAGTTGAGCCTGGTATGCCTTGAACATCATGTCCAAGTCTTCTGGGGTTGGATCTGCAAGATCAAACCGTGATTGTGGTAGTCTATTTACAATGGTTGGTGGGTGGGGATGAGGTGGTGTGGATGGAGTTTTGACATGCGAGGGGCTTTGAGAGGCAATATCTTCTATTTTTGTTTTTACATCTTTCAGGCTTTCTTCTAGTTCGGATAACTTTTTGGTCCACTTACGATTGGCCTTCTCTCTAGTATCCTTCCATGTTCTTATCTTTCTCTTACTAGGCTCTCCTGATTCACTTGGCTTTGATTGCTCAGCTAGTTTAGCTTTTTGTAAGGCTTGTGCCCTGGTAATTGCATGTATAGGAGCCACATTATCACTACTGGAACTTGAATCCCTTGCTAGGCCTACTACATTAACGGGTGTAACCTTTGGTGCACTAGAGGGATGTCCGGGACAATCTCTCAGAAGCTCTTCTTTGCCACACTCAAGACAAACGACTTGTATTGTGAGGTTCTGCCCTTTATCGGAGCTAGTGTGTGGGGTGGTTGTTGTCCTGATATAGGTTGAGGTTGGCTATATCCTCCATGTTCATATGGTCAGTTGCTCCTTGTGGTTCTGGACATGGGTTATACCTAGGAACTTCTCTGCCTTGTTCTCTAGGAGGGTACCCGTATGGTCTACATTGGGGTGGTACAAATGGTCGTGGCTGTCTATTCATTGGATAGTTTTTGGTGTTGTAGTTGATGTACTTTTGCTCACTATAAGAGTACATGTTAGGCTCCTGAGTTGTTGGTCTATTGTATGGGTAAGGTTGTGATAACCCTAATCCTTCTCTGGTGCAGACATGAGATGGATGATCTCCACCACAAAGTGTGCAACTTCCTAACATTGGCACTCTCAAGGAGGAGTTCTGGTAGTTCCTTTGTCCTTGTACTCCTAATTTCCTGGCCACTAACTGTCACTTCCTCCACATAACTCGAACTAGAAGTTTCATTGCTCCTTGTATCCTCTGATTTGGTAGGATCTTGTGAGGTTTTGAGATCCTCAGCTAAGTTGTCTTCCAAATCTATGCAGTCCTGAAGACACTCACTTAGGGTTTGTAGTCGTTTTATGTATACTAAGATTCTCAATGTTCCATTGGTTAGACCTTCTAAAAATAGGGATATCATTTTTTGCTGAGAAGGTCTCTCTGTCACAGGGCATCGGGTTACGTATTGATTAAATCTTCGTGCTTCATTTTTTACTGTCTCATTAGGAGCTTGTTTGAAACTATGAATTAAGGATGACAAATTGTGCTTGATCCCTCGCTTACTGAATTCCCAAATAAGTTCTTGGAAGAATTGTTCAATATGTTCAAAGCAATTTGGATCCAAGGATTGAAACCAAGTTAATGCTATTCCCATGAGGGTTAGCCCAAAGGATTCATATTGCGTGAAAAAGTCATCCACTTGCTCAGCTCGCAATACCTACTTGAATTTTGCAATGTGGTCATATGGCTTTCCTGTGCCATCATAACGATTTCGGATACATTTGGCCACTTGGATTGGTCTCAGTATTCTGCCAGGCTCTGGGGGTCGAATTATGATGGGAAAAGCGGGTTTTACTGGGTGTATTCTAGCTCCTACACCTTGGGGTGGTTCTGCCCTAAGGATGGATCTATTCACATTTCCCATTCCTTGGTTAGGTTGGCTATGTGGGTTAATACCTAGCATGGTGAATTGTACCTCTGGTCTATTGGGTATACTACCTTGGCTCATTTGTCCTAACACCTCATTTTCCATTCTTTGCTGGGTCTCAAATGGGTTTTGTGAGTTAGTTGCCTGATCTCAAGGAGGGAATATAGGCAAACCCATGTACTTTAATCTCGATCCATTCACTTCATCTACATGCGAATATCTCCTTTGAATTTGGTCTAGGTATGTAGCTCTAGATGGATTTTTCGGATCCCTTACCTCGTATATACTTGTTGGGCTGATGCTTTCTCCTTGTGTCAGTGAATCAGTTTGGAGGACTAGGTCAGACCCATGGATCAGGTATATGTCTAATAGGTAATCATCTTGAGGTATCAAATCCCCTCTCAAGATTTGAGTCACCACAGACTTGCCCCTTGGGGTAGTCACCGTATCTCCACTGTTGGTTCTCCTGGAAGTTCCTTGTCCCTCTAATTTTCCTCTATCAGTAGTCTGATTAGGGTTTTCAGTTACTACATAGATCTGGCCCATCTTGTCCATGTAGACTCCATCTTCGTACTTGACAACTGGCCTTGGGACTATTTCTAATTCTATAATGTTTATCATTCTTGCTACTGACCTGTGTAGACTATCGAGCTAGATGGGTATTCCTTGCAAGTTGATGGATATGTATTGAAGAGACATCCGATATTCTCCTTCCACTCTAGACATAAAATCTTCCCTAGTTACTGAACTATGCATGTCTTCAGAAGCCAAGAGTCTCTCCCAGTTAGATGACATTTTTGACTCACTCCTCCATGAACTCAGCACGTAGTGCTAACCGCTGAGTTGTGAGTTCTCGAATTGGTTGTGTGGTTGACATTAGCCTTGGATGATTTGGTGCTTTATCTATCTCTTCCTAAGTGTCTACTTGGTCTTAGGTAAGCCTTGTTTACAGGTCCAAAGTTGTCCTTTGTATTGCTCAAAATCCTTTGGAACTCCTTGGTTTCCTAGTCCACCTGAGGGTCAACTTCAAAATACTATATCTAATAATCCACATATTAGTTTTACCGTAGCCAATGGAAGTTTTGGTAGTACTCACCACGAGCTTTCCAACAAACCCAAAATCACCGCAAACGGATCTCGTATGAGGAAGTTATGCCAGTTCAGGTTTTGGGGGTTAAAACAAGGAAACAGGACCTCTCTGGGATTGCTTCAAAACAGGCGACACATGACACTTAGTAAGTATTGGCGAGACTTGGAAGCAGACGACACACGATACATGGAATTCCATGACACACGATATCTGAACTAAACGATACATGACACTTGGCAAATATCACGACACTTGGATCCACGACACTCGACACTTAGCAGATGTCGCGAGACTCTATCACATGACACTCCACACCTGATTGGTCATGACATTCGGCATTCAACACTCAGGTGAGTTCCACGATATTCGATATCTCTCAAATGTCGCGAAGCAAAGTCCACGATACTTGACACTTGACACAGAAGTAAGTCCATGACACTCGATATTTGACAGATGTCGCGAGAAGAATCTCACGATACTGGATATCCGACAGATGTCGCAAAGCTAAGTCCATGATATCCGACAGTCGTCAGGTGTCGCGGAATAAATCACGACAGACGACACTCGTCAGGTGTCGCGAAGAAAATCCCACGATACCTGATATCTGCCAGATGTCGCAAAAATTCTCACGATATCCGACATGGCTAGATATCATGACACTCAACCACAGGAGATCACGACATCTAGATGTCGCGACACTCAACTGTGGGAGAACACGACACCTGGATTTTTTGGAGTCCAAATTCAAAAAGTTTTGCAAATATGAGTACCTTGTGTCCTCCTTGTCACTCCTATGTGCCTGTAGATGCAAAATCTCTCTTCAAACCCACGATACCACACTCACGACACTTGGCATAGGTCTTGTCATGTTCGAGACAATTCACTCAATTTTGGGTATATTAGGTGTATTTCTTCAGCATTTCCATTCTGCACCCTCTCTAAGCTTCTTTCTCATAACCCCAAGTGAAAACAACGTAAATGTTTGGGCAAAAACTGAAAAAATCAGAGAAAATGATGGTGGAAGAAGATGGTGATGATGATGAAGATGAAGAAGAAGAAAAACTCAGAAACTGAACTGAACATGGTGATTTTTTTACCTTCCAACGTCGCTACTCTACATCTTACCATCACATGCTCATCCTCCAAGCTCTCTCCCCAGCAACGGTGCCAAATTTGGTGTCACTCTAGCACAATGACCGGTATGAAGACCAAGAGCAAGTGAAGTGCACAAGTGCGCAAGTGGAAGCACACAAGCATGCACACACATTCACACACGCGCGCACAAGGTGAGAGCAAAGAGTGGAACAATGGAAGGAATTCAATTGCAAAAGAAAACCTATTACAGAAGCTCAAATCTACAACAAGCTAACCTTAAAATGAGCTCTCCAACCCTTTTTATAGTATTTTGAGTGGTTTTGGCCCTGTCCAAACCTAGTGTCCGGCCTAGTTAACAATTAGGTTCCAAGGCTTATTTGGGGACTCAAACGGATTCTAAAAATTATGAAAATTGGTAGGATGATACTTCTAATACTCCTCAAGCTCAAGGACTCCTCAACTTGAACAAAATGGAGTTGTGAAAATGGAAAATGGTATTTACAATGGTTTTTAGTGACACAAGTCACTATATTTATAGGGATTTCTTATAAAAATTTGACATGTGCTTCTTGGAGCTCCCTACATGCTCCTTCTTGTGTGTCCACTTCATTGATGCGCTTCCATGCTTGTGCTTGACCTTGACTATCAAAACTCCACTTCATTGATGCGCTTCCATGCTTGTGCTTGAGCTTGACTGTCAACACTCCCCCCTTGACTATCAACAACGATCTTGCTGGGGATCCCAAAGGAGGACACATTTGGGGGCAATTGTGGACTTGGAGTGAGGAAAAGTGATAGAATACAAGCAAAATACAAGCGTGTGTAAGACACTTTCCCTTGGGTTTAGGATTTGAACATTTTGGTGCATTTGCTGGGAAAAGCTTGGCATGTCTCTATAAGAGAGTGCCATAGGTTCGCCTAGCGCCACATGTTGGCCAAGCTTGCGGACCTCGGATCTAGTACATGAGCGAGGGGAGCTCATCCTCAGGAGGAACATGAACACAAAGAGAAGAGCGCGCTAACAGAAGAGCCCTTGAAAGAGAAAGGCAAGGGTGGGAGTCGCGAGGTGAGTCGACCTCGACTAGTTGGAAGAAACTTGCCAGTAGGAGAGTTGCAGATCAAGTGCAAAAGTTTGAAGGAGAAATCCTAAGGCCAAGTGCACTAAATTTCTGGGATTGTAAGGATATTGACATTACGACACTGTTTGAAATGGCACAACGAGTCCGTGCATCTAGGACACATTCTCAGGATTGTGGGAGCAGGATCCGGATAGCTTTATCCAATTGTTCGAGGTCATCTGTGAAGCAAATGAAGTGGTCGACCAAGCGCAAAGGCTCCGAATCTTGTTGGCCATATTTAGAGATGAGAATGCCAATTGGTACGAGAACTTGGAAGAGCTGCGAAGGCGAACTTATCAAATGCTAAAGGATGCCTTTTTGGCTAAGTTTCGTAGGCAAGGTTTCCAAGATCGTGCTCAACAAATGGATTATCTCCGACAAGGGGTAAATGAGAGTATAGACCATTATATCCAGTGGATGGAAACTTTGGTAAGAAAGATGGGCACAAATGCCCCAAATGAAGATACCTTGAAACAAAGATTTATTGCAAGAGTTAGAGATCCAAGGGCTCAACAACATAGCAGTTTGAGCCGACCTGCGATGTTGGTGGCCTCCAAAGATGTTGCTCGCGTGTGGGAAGAGGTTCAACTTGGCCAACAACGAAGGCAAGAACTTTTGTTTGAACCGACGCAAGGTACGAACATTGGGCCTACAAGTGGTGCTACTCAGGCAAATCTTGCTGCAACTCTGCCAGCATTTATGGCCACTACAAACACGCCCCAAGAGATGAAGCCAGCATTGACCGAAGAAAGGATTATCGAAATCGTGGCTCAGGCGGTCAAAGCTGCCACTCTAACTCACGAAACATATGCGGTAAGGCAGGAAGTGGCACTCGAGCCAAGTCAAGGAGTGTTTAGATTGAACATATTTTGTGTGAAATGTCGAGGATATGGGCACATGGCCACAAAATGTCCTACAGTCTCGAGATTATATGTAGAACTGAGAATCTTTTGTAACTTCTGCGAGAGGAACAATCACACTGAAGATCAGTGCCGTGACAAGGGAAGGTGGCTAAACAATAGGAACTATGCTTATCAGGGATTACCAGGCCAAAGTGAACATCCTGCACCTCGATGGGGGCCTAGACCCACATATGCTTATGGAGGCCAAGGTCAAACAGGCGGATATCAAAGGCTTGAGCCACAAAATCAAAGAAGAACGGGACCGCCAGAGTGCTGGCAATGTGGGTGCCTTGGGCATATACAAGCACATTGTCCGAATGAGAGAAAACATGAAGATTTTACACCTATGTGCCGATATTATAGTAGGGAGGGCCACTATGATGCTGATTGCCCACAACGAAGAAATGATTATGGCCAAGGACAAAGAGGGGCTGAGACTTCCAGCTACGCACAACCACAACCACAAGTGGCGATGCAATCTCAAGGAAGAGTGCCCAATACTAGAGTAGTAATTAGGGAATTGGATCCAGGAGCTAGCATCTCTACCCACCTTGTAGAGGCAAATCAAGGGAAAGGTAAAGAACCGATGGTGGTTGTGGTCACTCGCGCACAAGAGTACACTCGAGGGAACCCAGTTCAAGTGAATGACGATGACGGGATTCATAGGAAAAGGGATTTGGACGAAGAAGAAGAGGTGGAATTCCTCCCACCAATTACACAAAAGTTTGTACCAGGTGTTCCACCATTTCCAAAAAGGCTAAAAGTCCAGGAGAAGTTACCAAAAAAGAAGCAAGTAGAAGAGGGAATGGACATTGTACAAAGGCTTGTCGAGACCAAAGTCACCTTGGACTTGGCCACATTACTAAGGTGTTCGCCAACCTGCAGAAAGCAATTCTACAATGATTTTATCAAGAAACCAAGGAAAGCGAAAAGAAAAGAAAAAGTGGAGGATGTGGTCTTTGGGACGATCCAAAGAATTACGACTCAAGTGGACTCGAATGCCCCTACAGTCACAGTGGAGATCAATGGATATGTGGTCCCAGGCGTGCAATTGGATAGCGGAGCCCTAGTGAACCTAATGATAGAATACACGATGAAAGCGTTGGGATTGACAGAACTGGAAGATACCCCAATGTCTCTCCAAATGGCTGACCAGATGCAGGTAAAGCCTGCAGGATTAATACAAAATGTGCAAACTATTGTTGGTGGGATCAAATTCTCCGTTATCTACTTGGTTGTGAGATCAAGATCCACCGAAACTACATTTTCTATATTATTGGGGCGACCATGGCTGATGCAGGCTGATTGTGTACATGATTGGAGAATGGGGTTTATCACCATTGGGCCCAAGACCGATCGAATACAAATCCAAGTGACCCCTAGGGAAGATGTCAAGAAAACCGTCCCGATCAAAGAGCCGGAAAAGAAGGTGGCTGAAAAGGATGTGCGTGAAAAAGTACGTGAAATCTGAAAGCAAAAAATTACAAAAGCCTTTTGCAAGATGTATTTAAATTACAAGCAACAGAGCAAGGTCAAACCAAGTTGGGTGAATATGTGCTTCCAACCTTATACGATGATGACTCAGATAGGGAGCTATTAGGGTTTTTTGAAGGAGTTAGTGAATTTGAGTGTTACGCAACAAGCATGGACTCAGAAGGAAAGAAGATGAAGGGAGCACAAGGATCATCCGAAGAGGCGAAGCGTCAATCGGCCATGCAACGGAAGGTGAAGGAACTTGGAACAGAGGTGGTTACTTTTCGAACTAAAGTTCCAAGGAAATGCCAAGAATTGGTGAAAGTCAGAGGCAATGAGACATACGTGTCAGAGGTGGTGGAAGAGATGAAATCAAAGAATGCAAGTCTGAAGGACAGAAGGGGAGTCAGTGAACTATTAGTTCGGGATGTATGCACACTGGAAAGCGAGTGCATGGACCAAAAGACTTCGGCAATGGACTATGATGAGAAAGTGGAGTTGGAAAAAGAGAGTCTGATTCGGTTAGGTGCAAAGGAAGAAAAGTGGTGTGAAGAGGAACAATCGATTAGGAGTTGCGATGAGTCTCTAGTTGTAGTTGCAGGGGAAACACAAGTTCGAGTTGGTGAAGAAAGCTACGAGAAAGGCCCAAGCAAGGAGTCAAGGAAGTACGAGCCTAGAAGCAATAGTGGTACAAATGAAAGAGCCAAGCACGAGCGAGGTCAAGGCGATCATGATGGCGAAGATGCAATAGGCAAGAGCATTAAGAGTATGCATAAAGAGAAAACTTCAAGAAGTCAAATGGAAAAAGGACATGCTAGGACTAGTGATAGTATGGTGAAGGATGAAGATCGTACCAAGGATGCTGCCAAATATTGCACAAGGTCCCAAGAGACGGTGGTTTTCGTTTTGAGGTTTCTTCAAAAGAGATGTCAACAAAAGAGAAGCGAGCAAGCTAGGTAGAAGAGTTTCGAGAAGAGGACATAGGAATGGACATTGAGGGTACGGAGTCCTTTTTTGACAAAGACCACTGTACAAGATCAAGCAGATAACCGAGAGCACAAGAGCCTATATATATACATGATCCTTTTTGTCGAGCATCTACCTAGAATAGATTTGTGAAGAGCTAACGTTGAGTGTCAGTTTGCAGATAGGTAGCGAATAAGCATACGATCACTGACCGGGCACAACAACAAGCACAGTTCAAGCTAGGACTTTATTTTGCTAATAAGACCTTTTCGAGTATGGAGATATATGCAGAGAACTTGTTCACAGAATACGATGTCGGGGAAGCACATTGGTTGGTCCAGTTCCTCAATCAAGGTTTGGGTGTCGAATTTCCATTTGTGCACTTCGAGCTGTATTTGATGTGTTGGATAGGAATCGTCGAGGATAGATATTTTTATTACGATTCCACTAGAGATATGCCGGTAGACGAAGAGGGTTTATGTTGGGCTTGGGCGGACCAATTGGTCATAGGTAGCGATGACGAGGCTCCTGAGGCAGAGCCGGATTCACCTTCCTAGAGAGTACTGATTTCCGGGAGGTGGACATGGCTAGGTAAGTGAGTCTCGAGTCGGTCTTACAGCATAGTCGTTGGAAGAGAGGCCTCACGAGGGGATGAACAACTAAGTTTCAGTTAGTTAGGATGTAGGCAGTCAGGTATGCCATTTGAATATCGTGTTTGAGGAAGCGAAGACAACTGAAAGATCGATCTATCAGGAGTCTATTTTGGTTATGTTTTTTGTATGATTGTCATGTGGGATAGGTGGGGGAGCGCTCCTTTCTGCCTCTCCCTAACTCTCAGGGTTCTTTTGAGGGGAATGAAAAAAAAAGAAAAGAAAAAAGAGAAATATACAAAAAAAAGAAAAAGAAAAAACATCGTGTCTATATGTGTGCCAGTGTGCTATGCCGGGCTAGAAGGGGAGCAGAGTCCACCTGGCCGGACGGTTAAGACTGCAAACCGACACTAGTTTCGCCATAGGTGCTGGATTATGTGTGTGTGTTATGGTGCTTCGCGCCATAGTGGGTCGATAGGTGAGTGGAGCCAACTCGGCCGGGTGGACGAGACCACAAGCCGTACTCGGCTTTGCTATGGGCAAGCCCTTCTGTGTGTGTTCATACATCATGTATCTATGTCATTGTGTGCTATGCTGTACCGGTAGATGGGTGGAACGAACCTAGCTAGGCGGTTAGGGCCACTAGTCGCATCCAATTGCTGCATAGGCCAACCCGTGTGTAAATAAATATAAATAAGAAAAAGAAAAGAAAGATTTTTTGTTCCCGTCCTTGAGGGGGAGAGACAGAAAGGAGGAGGACGATGATCGTCCGGATGGGTGTGCCATGCATGTATATGTTTTCGTGATCTTTTTGTGATTGCTGATAGATTGATCTGCCTAACGTCGATGCCAACGAGGACCGGTAGTCACATGTGTATTTGACTTGCTTGCTGCCTTCTCACTGTATTTGGCTTTTCTATTCTTGTCAACAGGTTCTTTTTGAAGATGGCAATGAGATATACCACTATGATTCTTTTACTTGGGTCACATTCTATTTTTTTTGGAGATAGTCTCTTTTTGATTGTGCGAGTTCGGTTTTGTGTCGGACTTCATCTTATTTGCGTATGATCAGTTAGGAAGGATGCCTATATACATGCGAATTATACATGATAATTTTTGTTTTGACACATCTTTTTAGTACTTTCATTTTTGTTGAGATGTGGGAGTTATTAGGTGCATTGGAAAAGAGGGATTCGGTCTAGTATCTATACATGGTAAGTCTTTTTTTGTGATGGTTGGATTTTGTTTTGATGGATAGCACAGGAACACAGGCAAAGGGCCAAAGGAAAAAGAGTGACATGGATTGTAAGTAAGGTATGAAGTGATCGATTCAACGCAATGGTGACAAGGATGTAAGCATGGTTCTGATGATTCTATGTTTGGAAATGGGTAGGTGAAAAAAGCGTAAGTATATGGATGTGGTTGAGAACATCGTATGTGGCAGGGTTCATGTGTGTTTGCATAGATTTTCATGTGGCATGATGAAGAGAAGATGTGAGATAGAGAAGAAATAAAAGGTGATTGCATGAGGACATGGAAACAAATGTCGTTGGCATGTGTCTTTCTTGGAATGCATGAAGAGACGAGTGAGCACGATTAAGAGTGTGTATGTGTGAGAGTGTGTAATTCATGATGTGGATATGTGTGTGCATAATGGTATGTGCTTGGACGTGGGAAAGCATAGACGAGGTGAGTGAGAGAATAGGAGAATGGAAGTGAGCATGATTTACTTGATCAAGCGCATGTGTGGATAAGGGGCATGGCATATAAATGTGAAAGTGTGTCATTGATGATAGCCCAGTTAGATGTTTTGAAGAGAACAAATCCTTGGCTTGAGTGTAGTCACACATTGGCTCGTCGGGGACAACTTCGCGAGCAAAAGGGGAGAGTATGTAAGCTTAGTATATGTTGATTTTTTGTGCACTAATAAGCTTTCGCTTTGAAGGATAGAACAAAGGTAGGTTTGAATATGGTGACCATGTTGAGTTAGAAAAGAGCAATATACCACAATGCTAACTTAGAAAAAATGTTTATAATGCGACTCTTTACATCCTCAGATGGCATATCCATATAGCTCATTAGGTCCACATGGAAATGCATGCGATTTAGGTTCTTACAGGATGCTTAATGGTTCGGATCCTTATTATTCACAGAAATTCCTTCAAGTCCGCAGATGATTTCATTGCTTCTGAGACGTCCATGAAGATTGAGGGAGGGGCTCATTCACTTCTAGCACACGTGAAGGGGGGGTGGACACCCATTAGCGCACGTTTTTGGGAGTGCATAGTAACATGGGGGAAAAGAATTTCACAAGGAAGCTCACGTTTTTCGGGGGGAAGCACGCGAGTAGAGCAGTCCAAGAATGTATATGGAGGGAATGTTGATAATCGGGGGGTTTCTTCTTCAACCTAGGGAGGAGAGAGGGGAGTTTGGGTTTTTTTGATAGAGTATACAGAGAGCTCTCAATGGCTAAGGGAGTGCCATTGCTAATCTTGATCGCAACCACAAGAGCAAGAGGGGGGGTTTTGAGCGGTTTTTGTGTAGGTATCAAAGAAAACAAAGGAGGACTCTTCCTTTTTGCGATCTTGATGGTGGTTTTTTTCGTGGAGACTGGTGTCAAAGGGGGGGGGGCAACACAGTGGAGGGGCAGGTCTAGTTTGCTATAGTGCTTGCATATCAGAAGCAGGAGGAGTACGGTGCAGAAGGACAACCTCGAGCTGATCTGATATGATGCAAGTTCAAAGTTGCAGTGCCTTTCCATGAAAATGACCAACCTTTTGTATGGAACAATGGTCGATGTGGAGAAAAGAAGCTATGGAAAGAGAGCATTGGTGATGGAGGGAGGAAAGGAATTTTTGGCAACATCCTTACCTTGAGAGGGCGAGAGGAAGTGAATCAGGAAAGGATGCCAATGGATGAGGGTGTCAATGATCTCTTTGCATTGGCGGTAGTAATCTTCATCTCCGCATAGAGAGAATGTCAAGGTATGCAGAGCAACAGGTAAGTCTCCAAGGGTAGCTGAGAAGAGCAAGGATGTTTTCCTCTAGAAGTCATTGACTAATGCCTCTGGAAGACCTGATGAGATGATTTCTAGAATGCTTTCCTTCCTCTACTGTAAGTTGATATGAACTCGATTTATGGTTGGTGCTCCATTCATTGTTTATGGCCGCATAATGCGAATGTGCTTATGAATTCATGTTGAAGGCCGAGTGTTATACTTCATGTTCCTGAGATCTTCCAAAACACCTCACTGTTAAACCTTTGTTGTGCATTGGAGAATGATATGACCTCCGACTGTCAATTATCTTTGAAAAGAACATCGAGTGCACTAGGTCTTAGAAAGGAAGTTGTACGAAAGAGGCACTAAATTGTTGCATGTGTGATCTAATGAAGGGGTTCTGATATACACGGTTTGTTTTTTGGAACAGGCTCACATCGAGAGTGTCCTATCGCAATAGTTTGTGGTGCATGGAGCATAGGCATTAATCTAAGGAGGAAAAGATTAGTGATAAGTGCAAGTCTTCATGAATCAATATCATTGTTAAGTCCTACATGTTAGGTGTTTATTATGGAAAGCGGGTGTGACAGCAAAAGGGGAAACCAGAATAGATGATAGAGAAATACAAGAAGGACTCATAAATTGAGTGCAGAGAGAGAGGGATGGGAATTGTGGATGGCGTCACAGTCCGGAATATGCAAAAGAATGAAGTTTTGTTGATTTTGTTTTGATGTATGATCTTAGTACAAAAAAAGTTTTTGCTATCCCCTTGGAGTACTGTTTATTTCATAAGGCACTTGCTGAGATCGTAAACAAACTACGACACTATGAATAGAATACATCAATCTTAGATGCTGCACATGTTTTACAGGAAGAGGAAAGAGGAGATTCATGCATCTAAACTTGCATTGCGTATGGCCTCTTACATTGCAATTTGCTCATTAGATTAATTCATGGATTGAATTCGCGTTTGCTCAGTTTCTAAAATATCCTTGAATCAAAAGCACAACAAGGCAATGATTTCCTTTGCTTCAGTACTGACGCACATGTAGTGCTTAAATACTACTACAAAATATTTCAGTTGACTTAAGTTTAAAGTTACGAGGAGCATAAAAAACTTTTGCATGATCAATGGAACTTGGCATTGTAATTCTCATGGGCTGGAAACTCAACGTAGTTATTGGCCATTCACTTTGAAAAAGTGTAAATCATTAGTAGAAGAGGAAGAAGTAAAAGACCTACTCCCGTGAACCTAGGTGGGAATGAGGAAGAATGACTTTGAGACATCGGTGAGGTTGAGTTAATTTTATGACTGATTGCGCTTGGCATGAGCAATCTGAATTTTGAGCTTGAATTTGGCATGAGGAGTGTACGCAAACCTTGAGCTTGAATTCAAGATTTTGATGGCATGTGATTCGAGGGTAGCTTACAACTATAAGTCATGAGTAGATGTAACTTGTACTGCCAAGGATATGTGACTCTTGGTTCCCATGAAGGGATGTGCTGAGATCCTTGGTTTATCATTCTAAGAGAGTGAAAGTGGCAAGCGAGTGTGCACGGGTATATGTGTGTGTAACAGAGTATACATGTGGATGGAAGAATGATGGTGTGTGAGTACCTAGGTGAGTGTGCGTGAACATAAGGGTGCATGAGTGTGTAAATGAACGAGTGTGTGTAAGTGTGGGATATCACGGGGAGAGAGTAGCAAGAGAGCATGCAAAGATAGGGAAGAGGAGTTAGAAGGAGAGATAAGGGGGGGGGGGAGATAAAGAGAAGGGAAGTGAAAGAGAAAGAGGAAATAAGAGGACCAGGCACGGGAGAGAAAAGGTGTAAGAAGATACGTGTAAGTGAGCGGGTGTGGAAAAGAGAAACAGAGAGTAAGTGAGAAGGAGGAAGCGAGAGAAAGTGAGTGTGTGGGTACGGATAGAGGTATCCAAGTATGTGTGAATGCATAGATGAGTGTACGGGTGTATGTGTGAGCAAAAGCTAGTGAGAAGGTGGGGGTGTGTATGCCCGTGGGTGCAAGCATACGGGAGCAAGCAAGCGCTATTGAGTGAGAAGGGGAGATTTGGAGCACATTTACATACTATAAGATGACATGGAGCAAGAATAAACGACTGATTCCTCATGACTTAAGCAAGCCATAAGTATAATTTCGTAGGAATTCCTCAGGCTTAAGAGCTATCATTTTGGTGCGTTTGTCGGGAAGCATATGAGCTAGTGCATAGATGAAGTATCAATCGAGAGAAAATCGTGGGCTCCAAGTAATCCAAGTGGACCGATTCTGAGGGGTTTGAGTAAAATAAAGGCTTGTATAAACATATTTCACGTGGGCATTAGGACTCTTCATTTTGGCGATCCTGTTGGGGATCCCAAAGGAGGACACATTTGGGGGCAATTGTGGACTCGGAGTGAGGAAAAGTGATAGAATACAAGGAAACTAAGCAAAATACAAGCATGTGTAAGAGACTTTCCCTTAGGTTTAGGATCTGAACAGTACATACAGAACCCTACTCAACAGATTCGTGTTTCCATCAGAGGTCTTAACATTCCCTACTTTAAGCACTGAATGCTTGGAGTCATCACCTATTTGTACCTGATGCTTACCCTTTGGTTCCTCAAGGTCAGAGAGAAGAGCTACATTGTCTGCCACATGGTTTGAGCATCCTGAGTCAATGTAGAAGAGATGGTTATCATTTATACCTGGCTTTGAAGTCATGTTCATAATCAGAAGAGAATCTTCTTGCTCCTCTCTGTAGTTGTTGTAATCTTTTCTGGATTTGTATCCTCCTTGGTAGTTGTTATTCTAGTTGTTGTTGTAGTTGTTGTTGTATCCTTGTGGTGATTGAATCTTCCTCTTGATTGTGTATATCCACCTCTTTGATATCCTCTACATCTCTGATTCTTGAAGTTCTTGAAATACTCATCTGTAGTATGATTTGATAAACCACAAATATTGCATGGTGAGGAGTTCTAAGATCTGCCCCTACCTTGCTTACCTCCTCTGCCCCTTCCTCTTGAGGTTCTACCTCTCTTTGCATAGTTGGCTTGGGAGGTAGTTCCTTCATCTTCAACCTTTTTGTTCTTCCCTTTCTCTTCAGATTTACTCTTATCAGTGTATAGGGAAGAAGAGTTATTACCTCTTGATGAATCTCCATTCTTGTTGATCTTGGTTTCATGGGTAAATAGTTGCCCCATGAGTGTGGTAAGGTTTGGAATCTGCATGTCCATGTACAAGTCCATGGCAGTTGTGAAGCTCTCCCATTTATCATCAGCTTTAATACCATTGATTACTTGCCTTACAATCTTCTCCTCTTCAATTTCTTCTCCTATGCTTGCCAATTGATCTGCTAAATCTTTGACTTTGGTCACATACTCTGAGATGCCTTGATTAGGTTGCTTTCTTTGAGTGGTAAACTCAATCCACAATTGGTTCTTCCTGGCCCTTGTGTTGGAAGAGAAATAAGAGGACAATGTTTCACAAGCCTCTTGGGATGTCTTATAGTTCCTAATATGTGGAAGAAGAAAATCCGAGATTGAGTTAAGTAAGTAGGACCTTGCTAATGCATCCTTGGCACACCGTGTGTTGAGTCTTTCATGCTCCTCTCTTTTAGGTTGTGATTTGCTTCTGAATATGGGCATCTCCTCATCTCTTGGGATGTATCCATAGAGGCTCCTTCCTTGTAAGTATGTCTTCATCCTCAGAGACCATGCCTGATAGTTGTTCCTATCCAATTTATCAATGAAAGAAGGAAAACCATCTCCCATTTTACTTTAAATTTGCTCTGATACCACTGTTGGGATAGATGGATGGACACTCCAAGAAATGAGTAAGTACTGCCAAAGCCTACTTAGTACCAGCCCTTTGTAGCTTCAGAATTGTGTTGTGGGCCCTCTTAGATTTCCAATGACACTATACAAGTACCTATGTACTTTGGAAATGATGTATGAAAAGATTGAATCAAAATAGACTATTTCCAAATAACAAAATCAATGAAAACCTTCTATGTTTTATCATACACCTGCTGCTTCTTATGCTCAGTGCCACCAGTACAATAGGAATTGAAAAAATTCCTTTTAGATGTATCTAATTAGCTTAATAAGATAATGATTCCAAGTGGAATCACTTGAAATGATGCACTATACACAGAGCAATCAATTTAACAAATGAATCATTACCCTCGATTTTTTAGGACCTCTAGAGAGTTTGACTAGTGAGTGCTTCGATGCGGTTTTCTCCAAATTTTCTAAATGGATTTGCTTAAAACTTTGTCAACATGTAGATAGCTTGGATCTGATTCCAACAAGCTATAGATCATTGAAATTGGTTGAGAAATGACTGAGATATGAGCAGCACAAGTTGACAGTTAGGATTGACTATAACAGAGAGATCATAGATGAACAATGTAGATCTAAGGTATTAATGAACAATGTTCTACAAGATCATAGGCTTAACAATCATAGCCTAATGATGGAAAGTAGTGTAGGCCACAATTTAGAACTCACACTCTTACACAATGGCAATGGAGAGCTCGGGAATGGAGTCTTCTAACTGTGACTTTTTCAAGTCACTTTTTGTAAGTGTTACATTCAAATTTGAATTTGAATTCAACTTTTGGCTCTCTCTAAAAGTAATCCTTCAATCTAGGAGATATTCCCTCAATGAAGTAGATGCTTTCCTAACTAACAAGTCCACGAGTTTTTGGTAGGTGATTACAAATATTCTCTCAAGTCAAATAAATGACTTTTACAAATGTAAAAGGATAAATTTCTACTAGCAATGGTTTCCATGGAGCTTCATGTGTTTGTGAACTTGAAGCCAAATGTGTGAGCTTGGACTTTGCACCAACACCTTGCACAGGACATCTTGGTGTTGATAAGAAAATATAGCTTGTTAGAAGAACATTTTGGTGGCCTAGATTAGCTAGAGATGTCCACACTTATGTTCAACAATGCTTTATGCGTCGAGTCAACAAAGCAGAAAGGGTAAAGACACCTGGTCTTTTGCATCCTTTATAGATTCCAACTCATAATTGGGATAGGGTATCCATGGACTTCATAGTTGGGTTATCGTGGAACCAAAGGAAGCGGTATACTATCCTACTTGTGGTAGAAAAACTGAGCAAGATGGCTCATTTCATACGATAGAAGCTCTACAGGTAGCGGAGTTGTTTATCCAACATGTCTTCAAATTGCATGGGTTATCGACATCCATAGTTTCAGATAGGGATGTGAGATCCACATGACACATCTGAAAGTTTGTATTTGGCAAACTAAAGGTGTCATTGAAGATGAGTAGTGGTGATCATCCTCAGACAGATGGTCAAACCAAGAGGGTCAACTAGATTTTAGAGGGCATGTTGAGGGCATATGTGTCTAAGAGACAGACAAATTGGGATAGTTATTTGCCACTACTTGAGTTTGCTTATAACAATAGGCCTCACAAGGTGACTGGTGTGTCTCCTTTTGAGATGAACTATGGCATGAATCCCAATGCTCCCAGTACCATAGACATGCCAAAGAAATGTCCTAGTGCTTCAGAGTTCTTAGCAAACATTCAAGCAAATTTAGAAATAACTAAAGCCAAGATGCAACAAGCCACTGATAGGGCAAAAGAGTATGCTGACAGGAAGAGATCTCCTAGATCCTTTGAGGAGGGAGGTAGAGTCTTTCTTCAGGTACCAGCTAGATCTACTTCACTCTACACAAGGAAATGTAGTAAGCTATCACCAAGGTTTGTGGACCTTGGAAGATAATTTAAAAGCTAAGTGAATTTTCATACCGATTAGAGCTTCCTCCAGATTGCAGAGTTCATCTAGTGTTTCATGTCAGTAAACTTTGTATATTTCTAGGGAGGATAATCTAATAGAAGGTATTGTTTCTTTGCAGGAAAGTAATAGCATGGATCATTCTCTAGATAGGATACTAGATCAGAGATAGAAGCGATTGAGGAATCATGTCATCAAGGAGTATCTAGTAGCTTGGAGAGGATTATGCCTTACTGACTCTACTTGGGAATCAGAATCTCTGGTTCATATGTACTTTCCCTCATTGATAATTGAGGACAATGATCTTTAGAAGGGGGAGAGAGTGTTAGACATTGATCAACATGGATCATGAATTTGGTCCATAGGGATCAATCCATGTGTGTGAGGGACAAGGGTGAGCTAGCCAAGGTCCCAAACTCAGGGGATACCCTAAGGTACTTAGTAGTAATGGGGATAAATGTTGCATGATGGCCACATGTTCACACTAGATTATTCCATAACATTGCTATTTTTAGAGTATAAGAGGGTATATATGGATGGGAGGAGAGTCACATACACTTCAATCAAGTAGTTTTTTTCAGATGTGGCATGCAAACGGGTGCAATTATTTTCGGATTGACATGTGAAGATAGCTTAGAATTGACTTCTCAAAATCTACCCATTTCCACTTTTAGAATTTGACCAATATATTAGGATTTGAATTCTTGTGCTGATGTTGAACTTTTTTGGGAAAGTTTTATATGTGGTCGAGTTGTTCTCTTTGAAGACTTCATGATATGTGAACCATTTTTCTATGATCAAGACATCAAATATGAAACATAGAGTCAATGTCAAAATTAGAAGAAGTTATACCTAGTCATACAATTCAAAGAGGTGATAACACGAGGCATAATGTACATTCAATTGGTAACGTAAAGTGTAGGAGTGGAGCAGATTTTCTCACCAATGTTTTGTATGTTCCCACAACAACTAATAACTTGATTAGTGTGGGACAAATAGTTGAAAAAGGTTTTCAAGTCAGGTTTACAAATGGAGTGTTTGTGGAAGATCCAAAGAATGGATATAATCAAAGTGTCTATGGTAAGAAGGAAGGTAGACTATTCACCTTGAAAGTCCAAGGGAATATTGGTCAAGTAATACTCACATAGTGAGAAGGTGATCATAGAATTGGGCCTCTAGCATAAGAGGTTAGGACACTTCAATGAAAGAGGAATCAAAACTACGGTGGAAAATCAATCTGTTCTAGGTCTACCTAATGTGGAGAATCAACATATGGTCTATAAATGTGAAGCATGCAAAATGGAAAAGGAACATAGATTACCATTTCAGAAGAAATGATTCAAGCATGATGGATACTAGAGCTCATCCATATAGATGTATGGGGACCAATAAAAGAAAGATCAATCAATGGCTCTAGGTATTATGTTCTTTTTATTGATGATGCTACAATATGGATAACCCTTTATTTTTTGAAGGAAAGATGAGAATTATTTGGATATTTCAAGCATTTTCATGCATATGTAGAAAGAGTAACATGTTAAAATCTTAAGAGACTAAGGTCTGATGGAGGGGGAAAATACTAATCACAAGAATTCAATTATTATCTTTGGAATCGAGATATTCAAGAGAGAAATAAGATAAAGATACACACCTCAACGAAATGGGGTGGAAAAAGGAAGGAAAGAGCCCTAGTTGAGTTTTCTAGGGCTATGCTAAAGGAAAAGAATTTTCCAAACTACCTATGGGCCAAGGCTATTAATACAACTACTTACCTTGTGAATCGGTTGCCATCCACAAACCTTGATGGAATGACTCCCTTTGAAGCTTGGTGGGGTTAGAAACCAACCTTAGATCATTGTAAAGTGTTTGGATCAATTGCCTATGTTTACATACCATCTCAACTCAGACATAAGCTTAAGCCAAAGGTAGAAAAATATCTATTAATTGGATATGATGAAAAGAAAATGAGTTATAGGTTATGGATTCCTTTAACCAAACAATTTCTTATTTCTAGAGATGTAACATTTGATGAACAAAAAAGTTGGTATGCAGAACAAAGTCAGACAATTGAAGCATTTCAAGAAGAGGTGAGAAAGGTAAATCAAAAGTTCATGTGTATCACATGCAAGCTAGTACATCTGGGGCTAGATCATCAAGAAGAAATGAAGATGCACCTAGGTTTGATGAAGAAGTCTATGCAAATACACATGAAGTGGAGGAACCAAGAAGGTCAAGCAGAGTAAGGAGACAACCAATAAGGTACTCCTATGATACTTCTTATATGAATAAAAAAAATTATGCTTATATGGTCAAAGATGCTGAAGAATCTCATAGTTATGATGAAGCAAAAGGAAAGAAACAATGGGAAGAAGCAATGAAGGAATATTTCAATGCACTTGAGGAGAACAAGACATGGGAACTCATTCCAAATCCTAATGCTAAGAAAATGAATGGAAATAATAAAGTGAAGAAGCTTGCAGATGGAAGAATAGCTAGATACAAGGCTAGATTTGTGGTCAAAGGCTATGCTCAAACTTATGGCATAGATTATGATGAGACATTCAATCGTGTGGCCAAAATGTCAACCATAAGGAAAATCATTGCTATTGTAGCATCAAAAGGATGGACCTTTAGTTAGTTGGAAATAAAGAATGCATTCTTGAATGGACACATATCAGATGAAATATATATGGAACAACAACAAGGGTTTGCAGATACTAGGTATCCAAATTATGTATGCAAGTTAAGAAGAACATTATGTGGATTAAAGCAAGCACTAAGAGCCTTGAACTATAGGCTTGTGAAGTATCTCAATGATCTTGGATATCAAAGTTCAAAGGGAGATGCAAGTCTACTCATCAAAAGAACACATGAAAGTACAATCTATATTTGCATATATGTAGATGCCATTATAATCACAAGTACCTAAAATGAAGGAATTAAACACATAAAGAGATTACTTGAAAAGGAATTCAAAATAAGTGATCTAGGACAGTTATCATGCTTTCTTGGAATGGAAATCACATATGCAGATCATGGCTTATGTGTCATAAGAAAGGTATCTTTTGAACCTATTAAAGAAGTTTGACATGGAGATTTGTAGAGAAGCCTCAACTCCACTTGAAGTTAATCACAAATTTAGCAAACATGACAGTGCAAAATATGAAGATATGAGGAAATATCAATCTCTTATGGGAATTTTGATTTATGCTACACTAACAAGACCTGATCTTATTTATGCAGTGGGAGTCCTTTCACAATTCATGATTTGTCCAAAGGATCCACATGAGATTGTAGGAAAAGGAGTTCTCATATATATCAAAGGAACCTTAAGTGAAAGATTATTTTATCCTTTTATCTTAGACATAAATTTGAGGGCATATAATGATTCAGATTGGGAAGGAAGTCAAGATGATAAGAGATCAACACATGGATACATGCTGTACATAGGAGATAAGCTTATGAGTTGGTGTTCAAAGAAGCAACACACAATACCCTTATCGTCAACAAAAGCATAATACAAATGATTGGTGGAAGGAATTGAAGAGACCATATGGATGCGGAATTTATTCAAAAGCTTGGGCATTGATCAAGGGATACCCATGGAGATAATATGAGTTCTTTTATCTTGCATGAAATCCAATATTTCATGCAAGAACAAAGCACATAGAAATTTAATATCATTTGTTGAGAGAAAAGGTAATGGAGATAGAACTTGAAGTGCTGGTTACTCCTACAAAGGATCAAATAGTAGATTTCATGGCCAAAAGCTTAGATGGTGTGAAGACAAGCACATTCAAAGGAATGAAAGGAAAAAAAAGAGAAGAAGAACATATGAAGACTCATAAAATGTCAATTAGTGATTGAGGGGGAGTTGTTGGGGCATCAATCACTAATTGAGCAGGAAGACATAAAGCTTATGAAGAGGATTAATGAAGATATAAGTGAAGGAAGGAAGAGAAAAAAGATCATGAATCATGAACATTCAAAATCATGCCTATGTGAAGGGGAAAATTCACACATGTAACATATAGTTAGAAGATGGACTTAGGATAGTTCTAGAAAGTTCAAAATTATGATTTTGAGTTGTAGAAGCACAATATCTGAATGTATATAAGATCTAAATGTATATGATATGTGAATGTTTGATTGTAAGTGCTAAGCTTGTTAGTAGGCAGTTACGGTAGTAAGGGTGAGAAGTTCTGAAGGAAGATCATTCATTGTGAGAGATTTTTCTATGGTTATGATCAGATTCAAGCCATAAAATTTTATACACACCTTCCCTAATAGAACATACATATTTTTTTAGAAAGAATTAAGTGAATTATTATTTTGTGAAGAAATCAAATTCTTTCCATAACTGTATGTATGACAATTGATAGTTATGATATTTAGTCATAGATTTTCATGAACTTCTAAGAGTCAAATCTTGAAATATTGTGTAAATTTTTTAATGAATGATAGCTCATTAAAGAGCTAGTGTTCTTAGCTACATCTAATCAAAAGATCTCTCCCAAACGGGATGTGTACTCCGAGAATCAAGCTTAATACTACAAGTGTGTCAAATCGAAGACGATAGAAGACATTTTTAGACGTGGTTCAACTTCTGAAGATTAATGAAGTGATTTGTGAGGTAATACTTGAAAGTATTGTTAGTAATCATTCACCTACTATAAAATATTTCTTTTAGTCATTGTGCATCAGAATATAAAGGATTTATAACAAATTAGAGACAAAAGTAAAGCTGAACTTTTGATAGAAAAGGCACATGTTCAGAGAGAGTAAGCATCACATTTCTTGCATAAAGTGATAAATTTTTCAAAGTTTGAAGTGTTGCTGAGCTAATGGCGACAGTAGAGGACTTTTAATATCACATTAGGTTATTTCTTGTGATGTTTCACACATCAACACTTTAGTGGGCAATTCTATTGTGCATGAGTGGGTGAGAGACACATAAAGCAAATAGTCCAATTTTTTCCATCTTTCAAATTCATCATTTGAAAGTTGAGGCATTTTCAACTTTGGATTTTATCTATGGTTATACCCTTGCCTAAGTAGGATTTTCTTTTGAATTTCATTTTCCTAGACGGACTAAATGTTGGAGTTAGACATCTGTGGAAGCACGCAAACAACACAAGGAAGAAGAAGAAGCTTGGAGCACAACACACAATACTGAATGTATTACTACAGATTGTACAAAGATAAGTAGCCCATTAGGGAAATAGGCATATATACAAGCCGGGGGAAAAAAACCTCCTAAAGAGGGAAAAAAGTGCCGCGGTTGGCACTTGTATAAGGAAGTGCCAAGCTATGTGGAAATCACTCCACAAAAGGAAGTAAGCCCAAAGCTTTGCGAAAAGTTTCAAACTTCTCCCTAGGCAGAGCCTTCGTGAAAAGTTCTGCAATGTTCTCCTGCATGGGCACATATGCCAAGCTGATCTCCCTAGCAGAGAACCTCTCCTTAACATAATGATAATGCACCTCAATGTGATTAGTGCGAGCATGGAACACAAGGTTCCTCACATCTATCAATGCGCTCTGACTGTCAGTGAAGATGGTGGTGGCAGAAGACTGACCAACACCCAAATCAGCCATAAGGCGTCTGAGCCACACACACTCAACAATCGCTGTGAAAGCTGCCCTATACTCAGCCTCACAACTAGAAGTGGCCACAATAGGTTACTTCTTGCTCAACCAAGATATACATGAGATACCAAGCATGAAGCAAAAGCCACTAGTGGACACACGAGTGTCATAGCAACCAACCCAATCAAAGTCAGAAAACGCATGCAAATCTGGCGGTAGTGATCCCCCCTTGGGATAAAACAACCCAAGTAACCGAGTACCGCTCAAGTAGCGAAAGATACGCTTAACTGCTTGCCAATGCTTCACTCTTGGGCAATGCATAAACCTGCTCATCTGTGAGACAACAAACTGAATATCTGGTCGAGTAATGCATAAGTAAATCAAGCAAGAGCTTGCTGATAGAGAACAACATCAAATGCATCTCCAGCATCATGAAGACTCACTCGTAAACCTGTTTCCGTAGGAGTGGCAATAGGTTTACAGGCTTCAAGGCCAAAATGCTGCAATAATGTGTCAATATATTTCATTTGACACAAAGCCATTCCACCATCAACTTGCATAAATTGAATGCCCAAATAGTGATGTGAATGCCCCAAATTAGACATCTCAAATGAGGCATGCAAATCAGCCTTAAAGTTAGCAATATGCTTATCAATAGGACCAGTGAGCAACATGTAATCAACATAGATAACAATGATAAGAAGCACATCATTACACGCTTAACATATAAGGTGCTCTTAGTTGGACTATTCTCAAAACCATGTGAAATCAGATAGGCATGTATCTTCTCATACCAAGCACGTGGTGCTTGCTTTAAACCATATAATGCCTTCTTTAACCTGCACACCTTGTTTTCATGCCCTTTCTGCACAAAGCCACGAGGCTAAAAACATACACTTCTTCATGCAAGTCACCATTCATAAATTCTGTTTTAATGTCCAACTGATGTACATTCCAACCATGATGAGCTGCAAGTGCACAGATGCTACGAACAGTAGTCATTCGGCAAGTAGGAGCAAAGGTTTCATCAAAATCAATGCCTCTTTCCTACACATAACCCTTTGCAACAAGCCTAGCCTTATACCTGTCAATTGTACCATCAGGTTTATGCTTCAGCTTGTATACCCACCGAGTGCTAGTAGACTTCTTACCAGGAAGCAAGTCACATAAAGACCAAGTACCATTCTTCATTATTGCATCATATTCAGATTGCATAGCAGCCATCCAATTTTCTGAATTTTGTGCTTCATCAAACGAAACAAGCTCAGTCTCATCAGAGAGACTAGATGCAGCCATAGCATAGCAATCTAATGCAAAAGAGGCACTATGAGAGCCTGATCGAGTACGATATGATAGAGGTGCATCTAATTTGCTATCACGCAAGGTCTGCACCAACCATTTTGGCATAAATCTTGCCTGCTTAATATCAGCTCTCTCATCAATAAGTTCATCATGTAAATTTGCATCAGAAATGGAATGATCTGCATCATCACACGAAACTTGCAAAGGCTGAGAAGTTGCCTCATTAGAACCAACACTAGACTGTCCACCTGTAAAAAGAGGCAGCAAAGTATCATATATGTCTTTGGAGCTAACAGATGTCTCCTTAGTACATGAAAGCAATGGTAGAATAGCATCTTCCACAAGAACAACATCATGGTTATCCAGAATGCATTTAGTTTGTGGACGATATAGACGATAGCCTTTACTTTCAGAACTGTACCCAACAAAAATACATTTTACTGCTTTATCATCCAGTTTTCTGCGATATTGTTCAGGCACTAATGCATATGCCAAACAATAAAAAACATGCAGATGAGCAACAGATGGATTGCGGTCATGCCAAGCCTCATATGGAGTATGTTCAACGAGAAATGCATTAAAATCAGAAGACATATATTCCCCCCCTCGATCAGAACAGAGGGTGCCCATTTTACAATTTGACAGATTTTCAGCCAAAACCACAAATTGTTTAAAGCACATGAACACTTCAGACTTTGCCTTCAATAGATATACCCATGCATGCCTGGAAAAATCATCGATGAAAGTCACAAAGTAAAGATAATTTCCAAAAGAAGGTGTCTGCATAGGACCACAGACATCACTATGTACAAGCTGTAATTTCTGAGTAGCCCAAACTGAACCATCTTTTGGAAAGGATGAATGCTGCAGTTTGCCCAAAATACAGCCTTCACAAACATGTTTTCTAGGTGCCTCAAGTTTGGGCAAAGAGGACACCATTTCATATTTCTGTAGGCGTAGCAAACTAGCAAAATTCATATGACCAAAGCATGCATGCCAAAGCTTTGCATCTGACATAGCCTAAGAATCATGTACTGCACATGCCGGATCATTTACAGATCTTTCATAGTCTATGAGCTTATACATCCCACGACATAAAATTCGAGAAGCAATAATCATATCACCATATGATAGATCATGAACTGTACATCTATCATCAACAAGTTTCATAACCAAGCCAATCTTGGCTAATGCAAAAACTGATAACAAATTTTTCTTGATCCCTGGCACAAAGAAAGCATCTGACAAAGTGAAAGAACTACCATCAGCAGTAGTCAAAATGATCTTACCAACTCCCATAACAAGATAAGAGGAGTTGTTGGCTCATGTAACAGTATTCCTTGTAGGGGCATGCTCCAGTGAAGAGAAGAAACTGTGCCGCGAGGTAATATGTTTGGTCACCCCACTATCAAAGTACCAAACATCTGAGTCTATTGGAGACATGCACTAGTCATGAGAAGATGGGTCAAAACTGCAAACAGTAGTAAACACCCATTCTTCTTCCGACACAAGATTAGCAGACTTTGTTTTTGGTGTAGAGGCCTCTGCAACAACCATTCCAACCTCTTTCTTCTTTGCCTCTTTAGCAGCCAATTTTGGACAGTTCTTTATGATATGATCATTTCCTTTACAATACTTGCAAAACAATTTTTGTATTTTTTATTTCTTTTCATCTTTGTCTTCCCTCTTTGATTGCAAAATCAGCAAATTTCTGCGTACTACTTGAAGAGCTCCATTTTCCTTTGCCCTTTCGACTAGCTAGGAAAGCTTGATCTGCAACATGCATAAGGGACCTGTTCTGCCTGGACTGATCCTCCTGAAACAAAATAGAGACTATCTCCTCAAAAGACAAGGCGTTTGGATTCACTTTCATTATCAACCGAAGAGTAGAAGAAAAACTCTGATATGAATCAGGAAGACCATTCAGAACGGTCTGCACAAGTGAGCTATCTGGTATAACCTCATCAACAGAAATCAATTGTTCCTTCAAGTCTTTCATCTTTGTTAGAAAACTGTCCATAGAATCACCTTCATTCATGTGTTCACTCTCCAACTATTTTCAGAGGTAAGCAACACGAGCCTCATACCTAGCTTGGTACAATGTGGTAAGTGTATCCCAAGCATCCTTAGTTGTTTTGTAAGAGTGAATGTGAGGAATAATGGCACGTTTGACAGACAAAGCTATCAATGCATGTGCCTGGGCATCTCTGCCATCCCAACGAATCTGCTCTTTAGTAGGTGCAGCAGAAATTACAGCACGAATAGGAATATGCAGAATATCATCATCTTCGACACCTTCTGCATCAGCTTCAGTACCTGCAGTTGTAACACGTGCAGGTGTGATATGATGTTTTTCAACACCTTGCACAATGTTCCACAATCCTTCTGCAACCAATACATGTTGCATCATATAAGCCCATAATGGGTAGTTGGTACCATCCAACTTATCCTCAACAGCCAACATATGGAATACATCACTACTTTCAGCCATGGCCCGTGATTAAAATACTTTGATGCACAAAATTGATTGTATCTCAAAAAGTTGAAGAGAACTGCCCAAACAAATTCTGCTAAACCTGTAGTAGACTTGGAGACGCTTATATTGGCGAACAGAAACTGGTATATACCTTTGGCACAAAAAGATGAAATAGCGTGCACAAGCACTATGATGGTGCGTTCGGAGACCAAAACGAGCTCAGATCGCGATTTCGGCACCACACAGCAAAGTTGTTTTGATCTCGAAAACACATTGAGTATGCTCACCAAAATTGTACGATTCTAAGACTGCAATCGGAGAGGTGTCGACGACACCCTAGATGAAGCAGCGACCTGCTCTGATACCAATTGTTGGATTTAGACGTCTACGGAAGCATGCAAACAGCACAAGGAAGAAGAAGAAGCTTGGACCACAACACACAATACTAAATGTATTACTAGAGAATGTACAAATATAAGTAGCCCATTAGGAAAATAGGCGTGTAGGGAAAAACCTCCTAAAGAGAGAAAAAAGTGCCCCAGCGGTCCTAGAGTGTTCACATACATCACTACCTAAATATATCAACACTAAAGGAGGTAGAAGAATTTGGAAACAAGGAAGGTGGGCATGTAATATCTTCATCTATTTAGGAAAACTTAAGGGCTTCATCTAAACTTTTGGATGCATTACATTTAACCTTCATCTTAATGGATTTTTCCAGCGCTCTATCAAATCCACACATTTTCTTAAAGTAATCAAAACCTTTAAGTGTAAGAAAAATTTTGTGATATTGAGAGAGATAAGTGGGCAAGGGTTGCACTTCCTACATAGCCATCTCCCATTTTTTAAATTACATTCATGTTAACTCTTTAAGAGAGAGTTTCTCAAAATGCGACCAATATATGGGAGGTATTCCAACTTCTTCAAGGTTTGGCCACCACTTTATGCCTTGGGGACAAACAACAATCTTGCATCCAAGAAATTATATTCTTGTGGGCTCCTCTTGAGTTGCTGAAGGTCGTCCCACTTTTGAAGAAAAATATAGATTGCATCTTTATTAAAATCGTTGACTTCCTTTATAAACTAGGATGGCTTAAGATCCTTAAATAATGGGGCTTCTTTCACACTATACCCTATGGTTGTTTGGGTATCACATGATTAACTTTCTAAAATGATGTTTATCCATAGACGATCATTGAGTTCTTCAATGAATTACCTAGTATATGCATGAACTTTTTTGGTTTTTATATTCTTCTAGTGTGTGTAGCATGTTTTTTGTGAGTAATAAATTCATCATATAGATTGATATCATGTGCTTTGTCATGAATCTCTACATCTTCACTTCCTTTAGGGATGGGGTCCTGTTGTAGAGTGTCTTGCATATGTGTTTCACTATCTACTTGTTCCATAATGGTAACTTGGTTGCAATAATGAGTGACATAATGACAATAGGATCCTATAAATGATCATTTGTATTCACCAAAATCACCAACCTCTTCATCATTCAAACACAAGCTATAAAATGATGTGGTGGTGATTTTCGGGAGAACTGAAGGAATTGATTCCCTCCTCATTGGGTCAAGAATGACAAGTTGAAATATTTCATTTCATCAAAGGGCACACTACAACAAATATGGGTGCATTAAGAAGAATAATTACTAATTTTTACGAAATTCTTAGGCCTCAATTGAGATCTCTATCACTCTACAATCTTTTGCTATTAGATAGATTTGTTGGTAAGATTTTTAATAATTTTAATACTAGAAAATCTGAATCCATAAACAAAAAATCATGCACATTGGATTGTGCTGATATTGGAAATAGTTCACCAACTAAGAACAAGCGTGGAAAAAGAAACTTTGGGCTAGCACCATTCTTGATAGAGATAGAAAATCCTAAAAAATTGTTGGAGTTAGACGTCTGCGGAAGCACGCAAACAACACAAGAAGAAGAAGAAGCTTGGAGCACAACACACGATACTGAATGTATTACTAGAGAATGTACAAAGATAAGTAGCCCATTAGGGCAATAGGCGTATATACAAGCCGGGGGGAAAAAAACTACTAAAGAGGGAAAAAAGTGCCCCGGTGATCCTAGAGTGTTCACACACATCACTACCTAAATATATCAACAAATCCCCCCTAGGAGTGATGCGGTGAACAAGTAGCTGGCACTCATGTATAAGGAAGTGCCAAGCTATGTGGAAATCACTCCACAAAAGGAAGTAAGCCCAAAGCTTTGCGGAAAGCTTCAAACTTCTCCCTAGGCAGAGCCTTCGTGAAAAGGTCTGCAATGTTCTCCTGCGTGGGCACATATGCCAAGCTGATCTCCCCAGCATAGAACTTCTCCCTGACATAATGATAATGCACCTCAATGTGCTTAGTACGAGCATGGAACACAGGGTTCCTTGCAACTGCCAATGCGCTCTAACTGTAAGTGAAGATGGTGGTGCAGAAGACTGACCAACACCCAAATCAGCCATAAGGCGTCTGAGCCACACACACTCAACAGTAGTTGTGAAAGCTGTCCTATACTCAACCTCACAATTGGAAGTGGCCACAATAGGCTGCTTCTTGCTCAACCACGATATACATGAGCTACCAAGCATGAAGCAAAAGCCACTAGTGGACACACATGTGTCATAGTAACCGGCCCAATCAGAGTCAAAAAAAGCATGCAAATATGGCGGTAGCGATCCACCCTTGGGATAAAACAACCCAAGTAGCCGAGTACCACTCAAGTAGCGAAGGATGCACTTAACTGCCTGCCAGTGCTTGACTCCTGGGCAATGCATAAACTTGCTCATCTGTGAGATAGCAAACTGAATATCTAGTCGCATAATGCATAAGTAAATCAAGCATCCAATAGCCTACTGATAGAGAACAACATCAAATGCATCTCCAACATCATGAAGACTCAATTGTAAACCTATCTCCATAGGAGTGGCAATAGGCTTATAGTCTTCAAGGCCAAAACATTGCAATAATGTGTCAATAGATTTCGTTTGACACAAAGCCATTCCACCATCAACTTGCATAAATTGAATGCCCCAATAGTGATGCAAATGCACCAAATCAAACATCTCAAATGAGGCATGCAAATCAGCCTTAAAATCAGCAATATGCTTCTCAATAGGACCAGTGAGCAGCATGTCGTCAACATAGACAACAATGATCAGAAGCACATCATTAGCACGCTTAACATATAAGATGCTTTCAGTTGGACTGTTCTCAAACCCATGTGCAATCAGATAGGCATGTATCTTCTCATACCAAGCACGTGGTGCTTGCTTTAAACCATATAATGCCTTCTTCAACCTGCACACCTGGTTTTCATGCCCTTTTTGCACAAAGCCACGGGGCTAAAAAACATACACTTCTTCATGCAAGTCACCATTCAGAAATGTTGTTTTAATGTCCAACTGATGTACATTCGAACCATGATGGGCTGCAAGTGCACAAATGCTCCGAACAGTAGTCATGCAACATGTAGGTGCAAAGGTCTTATAAAAAAGAATGCCTCTTTCCTGCGCATAACCCTTTGCGACAAGCCTAGCCTTATACCTGTCAACTGTACCATCAGGTTTACACTTCAGCTTATATAACCACTTAGTGCCAATGGCCTTCTTGCTAGGAGGCAAGTCACATAAAGACCAAGTACCATTCTTCATTATTGCATCATATTCAGATTGCATAGCAGCCATCCAATTCTTTGAATTTTGTGCTTCATCAAACGAAACAGGATCATTCTCATCACAAAGACTAGATGCAGCCATAGCATAGCAATCTGAAGCAAAAGAGGCACTATGAGAGCCTGATCGAGTACGATATGACAGAGGTGCATCTAATTTACTATCACACAAGGTCTGCACCAGCCATTTTGGCATAGTTCTTGCCTACTCAATATCAGCTCTCTCATCAATAAGTGCATCATGTACATCTACATCAGAAATTGAATTATCTGCATGATCACATGAAACCTGCAAAGGATGAGAAGTTGCCTCATTCGGACCAGCACTAGAATGTCCACATGTAAAAAGAGGCATCAAAGTATCATACATGTCTTTGGAGCTAACAGATGTCTCCTTAGTACATGAAAGCAATGGCTGAATAACACCTTCCACAAAAACAACATCACGGCTAACCAGAATGCGCTTAGTCTGTGGATGATATAGACGATAGCCTTTACTTTCAGAACTGTACCCAACAAAAATACATTTTACTGCTTTATCATCCAATTTTCTGCGATGTTATTCAGGCACTAATGCATATGCCAAACAACCAAAAACATGCAGATGAGCAACAGATGGCTTGGGGTCATGCCAAGCCTCATATGGAGTGATAGACTGCAACGCTTTAGTGGGACACCTGTTCAGTACATATGTTGCACACATGACAGCCTCAAGCCACAAACTATGTGGTAAAGCCTGACTCTTGACCATACACCTTGCCATCTCCATGAGCGATCTGTTCTTTTGATCAGCAACTCCATTCTGTTGAGGTGTATACGACACTTTACACTGGTGTTTTATCCCACGTTCAGCCAGAAATGCATTAAAATCAGAAGACATATATTCCCCCCCTCGACCTGAACGGAGGGTGCCCATTTTACATGCTCACAGATTTTCAACCAAAAGCAAAAACTGTTTGAAGCACATGAACACTTCGGACTTTGCCTTCGATGCATATACCCATGCATGCCTGGAAAAATCATCGATGAAAGTCACGAAGTAAAGATAATTCCCAAAAGAAGGTGGCTGCATAGGACCACAGACATCACTATGTACAAGATGCAATTTCTGAGTAGCCCGAACTGAACCATCTTTTGGAAAGGACGAATCGCTGCATTTTGCCCAAAATACAGCCTTCACAAACATGTTTTCCAGGTGCCAAATCATTTACAGATCTTTCATAGTCTATGAGCTTATACAACCCATGACATAAAATGCCAGAAGCGATAATCACATCGCCATTTGACAGATCATGAACTGTACACTTGTCATCAACAAATTTCACAACCAAGCCAATCTTGGCTAATGGAGAAACTAATAACAGGTTCTTCTTGATCCTTGGAACAAATAAAGCATCTGACAAAGTGAAAGAACTACCATCAGTAGTAGTCGAAACGATCTTACCAACTCCCATAACAGGTTAAGAGGAGTTGTTGGTGCATGTAACAGTATTCCCTGTAGGGGCAGGCTCGAGTGAAGAGAAGAAACTACGCTGCGAGGTAATATCTTTGGTCACCCCACTATCAAAGTACCAAACATCTGAGTCTACTGCAGACATGCACTACTCATGAGAAGATGGGTCAAAACTGCAAACAGTAGTAAACGCCCATTCTTCTTCCTGCACAAGATTAGCAGACTCCGTTTTTGGTGTAGAGGCTTTTGCAACAACCATTTCAGCCTCTTTCTTCTTTGCCTCTTTTGCAGCCAGTTTTGGATAGTTCTTTATGATATGATCATTTTCTTTACAGTACTTACAAAACAATTTCTGCTTTTCTGATTTTTTCTCATCTTTGTCTTGGTTCTTCGAATGTGCAGCATTTGTAGATTTCTGCTTACTAGTAGAAGAGCTCCATTTTCCCTTGCCCTTCTAACTAGCCAGGAAAGCTTGATCTGCAACACACATAATGGACCTGTTTTGCCTGGACTGATCTTCCTGCAACAGAACTGAGACTAACTCCTCAAATGACAAGGCATTTGGATTGCCTTTCATCATCAACCGAAGAGTAGAAGCAAAACTCTGATATGAATCAGGAAGACCATTCAGAACGTTCTGCACAAGTGAGCTATCTGGTATAACCTCATCAGCAGAAATCAATTGTTCCTTCAAGTCTTTGATCTTTGTTAGGAAACTGTCCATAGAATCACCTTCATTCATGTGCTCACTCTCCAACTGTTTTCAGAGGTAAGCAACACGAGCCTCATTCCTAGCTTGGTACAATGTGGTAAGTGTATCCCAAGCATCCTTAGCTGTTCTGCAAGAGCGAATATGAGGAATAATGGCACGTTTGACAGACAAAGCTATCAATGCATGTGCCTAGGCATCTCTGCCATCCCAACAAATCTGCTCTGCAGTAGGTGCAGCAGAAACTGCAGCACGAACAGGAATATGCAGAATACCATCATCTTCGACACCTTCTGCATCAGCTTCAGTACCTGCAGTTGTAACAGTTGCAAGTGTGATAGGACGTTTTTCGACACCTTGCACAATGTTCCAGAGTCCTTTTGCAACCAACACATGTCGCATCATATAAGCCCATAACGGGTAGTTGGTACCATCCAACTTATCCTCAACAGCCAACATACGGAATACATCACTACTTTCAGCCATGGCCAGTGACTAAAATACCTTGATGCAGAAAATTAACTGTAACTCAAAAAGTTGAACAGAACTGCCGAGACAAATTCTGCTAGACCTGTAGCAAACTTCGAGACGCTTATACTGGCGAACAGAAACTGGTATACCTTTGGCACAAAAAGATGAAATAGCTTGCACAAGCATTGCGATAGTGCGTTCGGAGGCCGAAACGAGCTCAGATCGTGATTTCGGCACCACAGATCGAAGCCATTTTGATCTCTGAAACACCCTGAGTATGCTCACCAAATTTCGTGCGAATCTGAGACTGGAAACGGAGGAGTGTCCACGGTGCCCTAGATGAAGCGAGGACCTGCCTCTAATACCAATCGTTGGAGTTAGAAATCTGCGGAAGCACGCAAACAGCACAAGGAAGAAGAAGAAGCTTGGAGCGCAACACACAATACTGAATGTATTACTAGAGAATGTACAAAGATAAGTAGCCCATTAGAGCAATAGGCGTATATACAAGACGAGGGAAAAAAACCTCCTAAAGAGGGAAAAAAGTGCCCCGGCGGTCCTAGAGTGTTCACACACATCACTACCTAAATATATCAACAAAAATGGGGCATGGAGTTCATGAAAATACTCACATGAGTGGCACAAAAGATTAAAAAAAAGGATTTCTCTTGAAAAAGGGAGGGGCAAGGATTCCCCTCTTCTATCCTTTGCTTCTCCTTGATTAAGACTTCTCTTGCAATGATCTATGGCCTTGGGGGCAGTGGGAGGAGGGGAGGATCAAGGAGATGAAGAAGCATTTTTATGCAAATTTTTCTTATAGATGACACTAAAAGCCAAAATATTAGCCCATAAAATAGGTCCTTGACAAGGTATGATCATAAAGGAGCAAGAGAATCTCTCTCATTGTGCTTAGATGGGCACCTTCTCATGCACAAAGGGAACATTATCTTCTCATAGGTGGGCTATTGTTCTCTTGAGTGGGAAAACACTTTCTTGAGGGATATCAACATTATATTTTTGGTGGGGGGATTGAGACTCCCTTTAATCCTTCTTTTGATGATGGAAATATTAATGATTTGTGGATTTCTTTGCTTGGTACCAATCTAAAAATTCTTTTTGACACACATACAAGTGTCTTTGGGATCCCTGACTCACCACACATTCCCATAATGTGCTTGGTCCATCATCACTTCTATTTTTAGCATGTACCCCTTGACTTTCCTTCTTCTATGACACTCTTTACCACCTACTAAGTGGTTTATGATTTATTTTATGATAGAAACTGACATGTGTAAATTAAAGAAGGCATTATCTGGATCAAAGAAGGCACCACATGTTGTTATGAAAAATTCATGCCTAATTAGTAGTGCATGGGTATAAAAATAGTCCAACTAAAATCACAATTTATGTAAAGTTTGCATATTTTATGCTTCTAATCATTATTTCTCATGTTAATGACATTTTGCTCACTATTCCCAATGATACACATATTCCTAAGTTTAAAACTAACTTATAATTCCACTTTTGAAGTGCTGAATTTTGGGATTTTGTATCATCATTTAGGAACTTAATTCATGCAAGTTGATGGGGACATTGTTTTGTGTTAAGAAAAATACATTGGGATTTCTTTATGATTTTTTGAGCTTGATGATTGTAAACCCATTGCAAATCACATGGAGGAAGGTTTATGATTGATTCTTTAAGATGTTGGAGATGCATTTACTTTTCATCTCTATGAAAAAGCTATTGGATTCTTCATTTATGTATGCATTACATGGACTGATATTTAATCTTTTTGTCTCCCAAACAAGCAAGCTTATGTATGTGAGGAGATGGTTGGATACACTCCAAAGATGAGGTGGTGTTGCACAAGTCCTGCTCTACACCTACCAATTTAGCTTCAGATTACCTTAGTAGACATCTTTAGCTTCCCAAATATGCATTTGGACCCACTATGTACCTTTGAGCATCATCCTCAAATAGTTATATCAAAACAGATAACTTTCAAAGTTGAAGGCTTCCAAAAACTTGCTATTTATGGACTAGGTTCCTCTCAAAAAAATACTTAGTGCTCACTTTGATTGCAATTGACCCAATACATTTTAGGAATAGTTAAATGAAGACCTTAGCTCACTATTAGAAGTCATTTAACTAATTTAGGATGAGTATATGATGAGAAATAATATTAAGAAGTTGGGGGTGTAATCTCGACTTTTTAGGAAGATGATAGCGAGTAAACATAGGTTGCTTGCAAAGAAGTTTTCTCACAATATGATGAACCAAATTATATGAAAATTGATATGGAATAAGTAGACAGGCGGCTAAAGAAAACCTTTAGGGGTGAAATACCTATTCCAAGTTGAATCACATCAAATTAATGCGCATATGCAGAGACATCAACTGATCAAAATGACTAAAATCATGACTTTGCAACAGACAACAGTACACAGAGAATGACTTGCACTAAATGAATCAAATGTATATAGTTATGAAAGTATGATACAAGGGAGATGATGCAAGACTACTCATACATATGTGGGTGTAGTGTAGCCACAATCTTGAAGCTCAATAGCTCCTTCTTCTCTTCTCAATACCCGCAACTAAAAGTCATGTAGTTTTATAGTCATGAAGTGAATTTGAATTTGAATCTGCCACCTAAAAGTGTTGCTAACTTTTTGGTAGTGATCGATTTGATTCTAACCACTTAGGTATTTGTGACATAAAACTCTTAATGCTACGATATTCCTTCAATCAATCTAGTTTACTTTTATCTCAAGAGTTTAACTCTATGCTTTTACAAAAGGTGTTCATATATGGTCTATGAGTAATCAACCGACCATATGGAATAAACCTTTGATATTTGGTCAAGCATCAAGGCTTGAAAAATGTACCAACAGCTTCCCCTCAAGACTAAGATGCTTGAGTCTTCATTCCTAAGGTGTTTCCTGTAATCCATGTGAGGAGATGGTTGATACACTCCAAAGTTGTGCTTGGTGCTGCAAAAAGTTGCTCTACACCTGCCAAGATTTCTTCAGGGATGATAAGCAGACACCTTGTGCTTGCTAAGGATGCATATAAACCATCCTAGTGCTTTGAAGCATCAATCCCAAATTGATTCATCAAGACAGATTACTTGACACAAAACAGATGAAGTAAAACTTGCTATTTTTGGATGAGTTGCACTCTGTAAATTAACTCAAAGCTCACAACCTGCTAAAAATTGAATAGAGATATTTTAACACCTCTAATTGGATAGATAATGAATCTAAAGCAACAACTCTGCTGAATTTTGATGCACCATACTAAAAGAAATAAATTTAACAATATAGGGGTGTCATCTTAACATTTTAGGAGTTATCTGCCAGAATACATAGTTGACTTCAAATGAAAGTAGCTCACACAATAATGAACCAATGATAATGAAAATTGATGTGATGCAAATTGAATTATCGAGTTAATTATACCAGTTTAAATCACATCAAAAGATTAAGTATACACAGAGAAATCAATAACTGAATTTGACTGAAAATGTGAATGTAAACCTGTAGTAGTAGATGAGAAGAACTCCAAGATGTAGCTTGAAAATCAATATGTATTGCACATAATGTACATGATATGAATGGACATGAGCTTGGGAAGGAAAAGCACAATGTGTGCTTCACTAATAGCTTGGTGCTTGATTAGAACCTCCTCAAGATGTAGCTATATGCTCTGCACACTTTCTACGACTACTCATAGGTGTATATATGGAGATTTTTGAATTCAAATCTTAGAGGGATTGTACCTAAAAGTTCCCTCAAGTTGGGGAATCACTTAATTATTCAATCACTCCTAACTCAGCTCGTAGTTTGTGCCTAAGTAGGCCATGAAATTCTTTAATGTATTTTACTGTTTGATGTAGTTACTTTCCAAGTATTATAAGAGTTTGTTTCTATGGATCTCTCATTGAGAGTATACATAAGCAATGCTTTACATTAATGAGTGATCACGCACTAGGCTTGCATGAAATACACCAATAGATCCCCTCAAGCCTAGTATGCTTGATTCTTCAACCCTCCTTAATTTCTAGCAATCCAATCATGCTTGAATCTACTTAACTTGATACCATCTAATGACTTAGTCAACATATCAGCACATTCAAGATTAGTAGACACATAGAATAATTGAATGTCCTTGCTCATTAGTTTCTCTCTTACATAATGATAACGAACTTCAATATGCACATTCTAGCATGGTGAATTGGATTAGCTTCTAAGTGAAGTGAGCTTGTATTATCACCAAAGATGTGAGGAGTTAGGGTATGTAACCCCAAATCTGAGTACAAACACTTTAACCACATAGATTCTTGTGTTGCATTAGACAAAGATTTGTATTGAGCTTCAGTAGATGATAGAGCAATAGCTGGTTGCTTCTTTAAAGACCATGAAATTAGTTTTGAACTTGCAAAAGACCAATAGCCTGATATACTCTTCTTGTCATCCTTTGATCCAACCCAATCTGAATCTGACTAAAGTTTGAGATCAATTTTAGAAGTGAAGGGGAAGAAAAGGGTTGGAGTCCTTAGCCATATAGATTGAATGCTTTGTGACTAAAGAGGTATCAAATCCATATCTCTCTAGTTTCTTCTTCTCTCTCATTGATCTTCTGATTGGTTGATGAGAGCCTTCTGAGCCTTGAGAGCTAGGTCTTGCACCGTAGCTTTCCCTTTGTTCTTCCATAGCTTGAATTTCTCTAGATCTGTCATGTTATCTTTAGAGTCACTATCTTCATGATGCTTTAGTTCCTTTGTTGGAAGAGATGGAAAGTCTTCTTCCAAGTCATAGGGTAGCTTCACTTCCCAGTCATCATCAAACCAAGATTTATTTTCATCAAAGACTACATCCCTACTAACTAAGAAGCCTTTGTTAGTGGGATTTTATAGTCTGTATCCTTTTTGGTTTTGATCATATCAAATAAAGATACACTTCTTTGCTTTGGGATCCAATTTCCTTCTTACTCGATAAGGTATGTGAGCATAAGCTAGACATCCAAAGATTTTAAAATGCTCTAGACTTGACTTTCTCCCATTCCATGCCTCATAGGGAGTCATACCATCTAAAGACTTTGATGTAAGTCTATTTACAAGGTATGTGGCTGTTGATACAACCTCTACCCAAAGATAATTTGGTAGACCCTTTTCATTTAGCATAGATCTAGCTACCTCAACTATATTCTTGTTCCTTCTTTTAGCTATTCCATTGAGTTCAGGTGTGTATCAAGTTGTTGCCTCTCTTTTGATGCCTCTTTCTTTTAGGAAGGCATCAAATTGAGTTGAAAAATATTCTCCACCACCATCTGATATGAGCTTCTTGAGACATCTACCTGTTTGATTCTCTAAAAGAGAAAGATACCTTTTGAAACATTTGAAGACTTCATCTTTATGCTTCATAAAGTACAAAATTGTCCATCTCCTACAATCATCAATAAAGGATACATAATATTTTGATCCATTTTGATAGTTGTTATTGATCCATTTTGATAGTTGTTATTGTTGTTGTATCCTCCATTGTATTTGCCTCTATTTGATCCATAGCCACCTCTATTGAATCCTCTTCCTCTGGAATTCCTTGGGTTCTTGTAACATTCCTCAGTGGTATGATTAGAGTAACCACATATATTACAAGGTTAAGATGCTTGGGGTATCCCCCTACCTTGCTTTCCACCTCTGCCTCTTCCTCTAGCTTTTCCTCTACCTGTGAAGTTGGCTTGGAAAGAGCTACCTTCATCTTCATTCTTCTTAGACTGTGACTTATCCTTAGCTTTAGCTTTATAAGAATAAAAGGCAGAAGATTTATTACCTCTTGAGGATTCACCATTCTTGCTTATCTTTGCTTCATGTGTGAAGATTTGGCCCATAAGAGTGCCCAGTTCAGGCACTTGCATGTCCATGTATAGATCCATGGCAGTTGTGAATGATTCCCACTTGTCATCAACCTTGATTCCGTTGATGATTTGCCTTATGATTTGCTCTTCTTCAATTACTTCTCCAATGCTTCCTAACTGATGAGAGATCTCCTTCATTTTTGTGACATAATCAGTCACAGTTTGCTTGAGACTTTTCTTCAAGGTAGTGAACTCCATCCATAGCTGGTTCTTCCTTGCTCTAGTATTTGAAGAGAAGAAAGAGGCAAGATATTTCCAAGTTTCTCTTGGAGTCTTGCATCCTTTCACATGAGGTAAAAGAAAATCAGAGATTGAGTTAAAGATGTAGGACCTGGCTAGTGCATCCTTTGAACACCAAGTTGTAAGCCTTTCTTGCTCTTCATGTGATGGTTGCCCTTTGCTTCTCATTGTTGGCATCACTTCATCTTCAGATATGTATTAAAATAGATTTCTCCCTTGGAGGTTGGCCTCCATCCTCAAAGACCAAGTTGAGTAGTTGTTTATATCCAATTTTTCAATGGTGGAAGGAAAACCATCTCCCATATTGATTTATCTATGATCTTATACAACTATGAGGAGAGATGGTTGATACGCTCCAAAGATGTGCCTAGTGCTACAAAAACATGCTCTATACCTGCCAAGATTGCTTTAGGGATGATAAGGAGATACCTTGCGCCTACTAAGGATGCATATAAACCACCCTAGTGCTTTGAAGCATCAATCCAAGATTGACTCATAAAGACAAACTACTTGACACAAAATAAATGAAGTAAACCTTGCTATTTTTGGATGACTTGCACTCTGGAAATTAACTCAAAGCTCACAATCTGCTAAAAATTGACTGGAGATATTTTGCACACCTCTAATTATATAGATAATGAATCTAAAGCAACAAATTTGATGAATTTTGATGAACCATATTGAGGAAAATAAATTTAGGAATATAGGGGTGTCATCTTAACATTTTAGGAGTTATCTGCCAGAATACATAGTTGACTTGAAATGAATGTAGCTAATAGAATAATGAACCAATGATGATGATGAAAATTGATATTATGAAAATGGACTTATCAAATTCCTTATAACAATTTAAATCACATCAAAAGATTAAGGTATACATAGAGAAATCAATAACTGAATTTGATTGAAAATGTGAATGTAAACCTATAGCAGTAGATGAGAAGAACTCCAAGATGTAGCTTGAAAATCGATTTGTATTGCACATATTGTACTTGATATGAATGGACATGAGGCTTGAGAAGGAGAAGCACAATGTATGCTTCATTAATAGCTTGGTGCTTGATGAGAACCTCCTCAAGATGTAGCTATATGCTTTGCACACATTCTGCAACTACTCATAGGTGTATTGGAGATTTTTGAATTCAAATCTTAGAGGGATTGTACCTAAAAGTTTCCTCAAGCTGGGGAATCACTTATCTAGTCAATCAATCTTAGCTTTACTCGTTATTTGTGCCTAGCTAGGTACAAGAGTTTGTTTCTATGGCTCTCTCATTGAGAGTATATATAAGCAACGCTTTACATTAATGAGTGATCAAGCACTAGGTTTGCATGAAATACACCAAAAATCCAATCATGTATTTGAACTTGTTAAGCTTGCTTCCATCCAATGATTTGGTCATTATGTCTGCACATTGCATATGTGTAGATACATAGGACAATTGTATCTCCTTGTTGGAAATCTTTTCCCTAACAAAATGATAATGGAATTCTATATGCTTAGTCCTAGCATGAATAATAGGATTATCAGCTAAATGAAGTGAGCTCATGTTATCTCGAAATATAAATGAAGTGCCAAAATCCAACCCTAAATCTGTGTATAGGGTCTTGATCCACATTGCTTCTTGTGTTGCATTTGCCAACCCTCTATATTCAGCTTCAGTTGAGGAAAGAGCTATAATAGGTTTCTTCTTTGAATACCAAGAAATAAGCTTTGTACCTGTAAAAGATAGATATTTAGATATACTTCTTCTATCATCCTTTGAACTTGCCCAATCTGCATCCACATGCACATGAAATGGCTTGTTCCAATCTGGTGTAGTCAAGATTGGTGTTGAACACAATCATCTCTTAAGCTCGTTAAAGGAGTTTTCACATTCTTTGATCCATTCAAAGTTGGTCAACAAGGAGTACAGAGGCTTTGCAATGATTGCATCCATATGAATGAAACATCAATAATACCCACAATGCCGCATGAAAGCTTGTACTTCCTTAACATTCCTTGTCCTAGGTAGTTGTCCAATTTCTCTAACTTTCTCCTCATCTGTGGATATGCCATTCTTTGACACTATATGCCCTAGAATCTTGCCTTGCCTGACCATAAAAGCACACTTTTCTAGGTTCAAATGCAGACCTGATATTCTCTACATTTGTCAAAGATTTGTCATAGTTCAGGTATATGTGTTTGTCTAATGTTGGAATGAGCACATAGATCATATGTTGGCGCAATAGAAACCAAGCCCACATACTTAATTAATTAGCATTACTCTCAACAATTACCAGAAAATATCAATTCAGAGGATGAAGAGCAAATGGATTTCAAGGCATGGAAGTCAAGAGGAAAGACCAAGATGAAGTAATTGGAATACATTCCAGAGTCCTCCAATCAAGCACTTGGGAGATCTCAAAGGGAGAGTAAAAAGCCCATAAGGTATGGCTATGATACATCATTAGTCACCAAGCATTCTGTGTATATCACTAAAGACTCTATGACAGAAGAACCTTCTTCATTTGAAGAGGCTAGTAAGAGGAAAGAATGGAGAGAAGCCATGCAGGAAGAAGTAGAAGCATTTCACAAAAACCATACTTGGGACTTGGTTCCCAAGAAGCCAAGCATGAAGGTAATAGCATCTAGGTGGATTTAAAAAATAAAAAAGAATTCAGATGGTTTTATAAACAGATACAAGGCAAGGTTGATGGCAAAGGGGTTTGTTCAAACGCGTGGAGTGGATTATGAAGAAAAGTTTTCACGTGTGGCAAAGATTCCAACAATTAGGGTTTTGGTAAGTGTTGCTGCTTCAAAAAATTGGAAGCTATATCAGTTAGATGTCAAGAATGCATTCTTAAATGAACGGATATCAAAAGAAGTTTATATGGCACAACCACCAGGGTTTGAAGATAAAGGTAAATCAGGTTATGTATGCAAGCTAAGGAAGGCACTTTATGGCCTAAAGCAAGCTCCTAGAGCTTGGAACCATAGGCTTGTTACTTATTTGCAGGATCAAATTTTTGTGGCTAGCAAGGCAGATTCTTCTTTATTTACAAAGAAGGCCAATTCAAAAGTTATCAACTTATGTGTCTATATGGATGACATTATCCTTACAGGGAATGATGCTAATGGCATCAAGCAGGTTAAGGCTCAACTAAAGGAAGAATTTAGAATCAGTGATCTTGGCTTGTTAACATACTTTCTTGGCTTAGAGCTTGTGTATATAGATTCTGGTATATTTATTACTCGGAGAAAGTATATTCATGATATGTTGGTAAAATTCAAGATGGAGAATACCAAATTTGTAGGTACACCCATGAAACTCAATCATAAGCTTAGTTCTCATGAAGGAGAACTCCTTGAGGATGTCACAGGTTATCAACAACTTGTAGGTAGTCTCAACTATGCTACCCTAACAAGAGTAGACATTGCCTATGGAGTAAGTACATTAAGTCAGTTTATGCATGCACCAAGGAAGCCTCACATGGAAGCTGCCAAAAGGCTACTAAAGGATCTAAAGGGCAGCATAAATGAAGGGTTGTTTTATCCCTTCACTTCTGACTTAGATATAAAGATGTATTCTGATGCAGATTGGGTTGGCTCCAAGGATGATAGGAGGATTACTTCAGGGTACCTATCTTTTGTAGGTTCAAAGATTATATCATGGTCATCTAAGAAGCAACCAATTGTGGCATTATCATCCACAAAAGCAAAGTACAGAGGTTTGGCAAATGCAACTCAAGAAGCTATGTGGCTCAAGCAACTCTATGTAGATTTGGGGTTACACTCATACACTCCAATAATCTTTGGAGATAACACTAGTTCACTTCATTTGGCTGCTAATACTGTATATCATGCAAGGACTAAGCACATTGAAGTGCACTATCATTATGTAAGGGAGAAATCTCTTAGCAAGGATAATCAACTATCCTATGTATCAACTCATTTACAATATGCAAATATACTCACAAAGTCTTTGGATGGAACCAAGATGAACATATTGAAATTGATGATTGGTTTGCAGGAGATCAAGGAGGAATGAAGACCAAGCATGTTAGGCTTGAGGGGGATATGTTGGTGCAATAGAAACCAAGCCGACATACTTGGTTAATTAGAATTACTCTTATGGGACTCTATATGATCAACCTCTTGTAAAAGTACCTCACATTTACCTTTGTAAAAGTATTCTACAACCATGAGGAAGTTAGGAAGCATCAAATCTCAAATTATTTGGTAGTTGAGTAATGAGAGAATATATCCTATACTTTAGGATTCACTTTTAGGTGAACTTTTGAATTTGAATTCAAAAGTTTGACTCCAAACTCAACTTTAAAGGGAGGATCAAAATATCTGCATACTATCTCGATTTTATGAGATCATTAGAGAAGAAATATTGTGATTTTGAAGAGCTCACTCTATAGCTCTTTCATAATTCTCACATTGTGCAATAGATAATTCCCAATGACATTGTATTTGTACATGTTTTAATACATATATTTTCATACCTTTAGTTCACTTCTCTATCATGACTACATCACAATAGTGATCTTCTCATAGCTTGTTCTCAGTGCATGATTGATCATTTGCACTGATTTAAAGCATGATATGTTCATTATATTGTCTAATATATTGGTACAAAATTTCATTGTCATTAATCATCTCAATTGTGAGATATTAGCATGACATTGCTCTCTGGTTTGTTGACTGATGCACCCCTAAAATGTCGGGAATGTTCTATGGTTTGCTAAACTGTAGTCCATCATTTTTAATGAAATCACTCATGATTGGTAGCTATCTAAGCTAGTTAGATTTCCCCAAAAGGAATTAAGCTTATTGCTACTGTGCTCAGAGAACTGTTCAAAACATTGAACATGTGTAGAGACAAGACTAGCAAGTTTTTTAGTCTTGGATCAATTCATACCTATCTGTTTTAATCCTTGATTGGTGGATCATATTACAAACATAATATATGATTAATTATGATCATTAGATAGATAAGGAGGCCCATTACACTCTCCAACAACTATTCTTGGTAGGTGTAAATCAGGTTCAAGCAACACCACTTCATCTCTGAAGACTATCCACCATCTCCTCCAACATCATCAACATAGAATTCTAAGTTTTTCCTCAAGAACTCTTTAAACACATGACACATCAGCCTTTCTAAGGTAGCTGGTGCATTGGTGAGCCCAAATGGAATTACCTAAAAAGAAAATATGCCCCACTATGTGGAAAAAGCCATCTTATGCTGGTCTTCTAGGGTAATGGCAACTTGATTATAGCTAGAGAACCCATCAAGGAAGCTATACACTTCTTTGCTTGCTACCCTTTCCAATAGATGTTCAGTGAGAGGAAGTAGATAACTATCTCTAATAGTGGTTGCATTAATCTTCTTCACATTAATGCAAACTTGTAACTTTCCATTCTTCTTGCGCACCACTACAATGGGGGAAACCCATTCAGCATGCTCAATTTCATAAATAGATCCACCTTCTACTAGTCGATCTATCTCTTCCTTAATCTGAGCAGCTTAATTGTCATTATATGTGTATGGCTTTTGCTTAGAGGCTTTGGCTCTTGAGGTCATGAGGATTCTATGTGAGCATATGTCAAGGTGTTGCTATAGTACAATGGTAAGCACCACGTTAAGAATCTCCACCTCCTTAATGTCAATTTGCGAAAGAGATAGGAGTGATATGAAGATTGTGAATGCAAGATGTAGTGAGAGTGAAGTTGAGAAGCATAGAGATGCACACACACAAGGAAGAGACAAGCAAGACACAATGGGTTTGAAAGTAGGTTCGATTACTCAAGAACACTCTTACAAGCTCAAGTTCTCACAAGTCTACACTAGCTCATACCATCTAACACTATCTAACCTCAAAAATGAGCTCTCTAGCTCTATTTATAGTTTTTAGACTAGTTTTGATCGGTTTCACATCTAATGATTGGCATAGTTAAAGAATAGGTTTTAGGCACTATTTGAAGGTATAAATGAGATCTAAAAATAACCAAAATTGGTATGCTCATTCTACCTAAGCTCCTCAAGCTCCAGGACTCCTCAGCTTGCACAAAATGGAGCTATTAATTACAAAAGTGGTTGTTCTATGTTACATATGATACAAGAGTGATGAAAATCACTATTGAGGGTTTTGAAAAAGTAATAAAAAACATGTTTCTTTGAAAAAATAATGTGCCTAGCTCCCCACTACTTTGTCATAATCCGCCTTCACATGCTTCCTCGTCGTCTATGCCTTTGGCTATTGCCAACACCCCCTCCCTCTTGCATCTGCCATCCTTGACAGAACCTTGTTGTGGGATCTATCAGATATAGTTTTGTAGGAGGTCATGAGCAAGGGTGTAATCCATGATGCGTATACCTCGTGCAAGATCAGCTTCAAGTTTTTTCCAGTCTATGGGTTGAGGTTCATTGGGAGGCAAAAGTATGTAGTGTGTGGAGTACATGAGTTGTTCACAGGCAAATAATTGAAGGAGGTGTGTGGGCCTGCTTATGAAAACCTCGGAATGGTACTCCCAAAAGCTGGTGGTAAACATCTCTTCAAATGTCATCTTATAGCATGCCGGTAAATACTTGATTCTACAGTGCCAAGCATAGCACACCCGGAGCAATGGTGTCATGCTCATATCATATGATAAGCCCTGATTACCATGCTCGAACCCCGTAGTGTGAACATGTGGAGCTTTGACACGGTGGAAGATTTTAAATACAGTCTACATCATGTCAAATATTTTGACAGTCACATGTGCGGCAACATCATCCATGCGGTGTAAGCAGGGGAGCCAGTGGCGAATCATGGACATCATGTATCCGACTATGGGGGTCCACAGGGTGCATTGAAAAACAAATAATTAAGCCAGTCCTGGCACTACTTACTATTATGAACTTTGATTGTGAATGCCTTCTAGGAGCGGCTGCGCTTGAAGAGTAAGCACTTGAGCACATAAAGCATTGAATTCCTCTATGATCTTTGGAGGTGTGGCCTCAGGAGCTGGTGGTGGTTTTTGTGTCGGTGTGCGCAACAATAGCATTTTATGGTCGTCTTGTAGCTTCTGATATGCTTCATTCATATTGTCAAAATCTTCTAAGAAACTCGCATGATCTTCTAATAATATCTGCATGGACTCTAATGGTACTGCTTTAAAGCAGCTCAGACTCAGAGGTTTGTCTGGTTTATCTAAGGTTGCTTCAAGGTTTTCTCTGTTCTGTTCTTGCAATTGTTGATTCTCTTCCTTGGCGGCGGCAAGATGGCATCTTAGCAGTCCCATGTTTTGAGTGAGTGTCGCATTTCTAATCATTTGAGCCCGTAATAGGTTGTCAATATCCATAATGGCTTCCTTCGTCTTCTATTCGCTTTGTAGTTCGAGGGTATGATAGACCTCGTGTAGCTCTTGACAGCACGCATTAAGGGAGGCATTCTCGATGGATAAAGAGATTAATTGCACTTGTAAATCTGTAGTTGTTTGCTGGAGTGTCTGATAGCTGGTCCCGAGAGATGCAATTTCATCTCGGACTTGTGTCATGCAAGAAAACATTAGGCGGAAGGTGGTGTCGATCGTAGATGACAATATTAATGGTGGAGCGAGTGAAGATGTTGTGGGTGTGGTTGTTGATGCAAGGGGAAGGGGAAAGAGGGATGGAAAGGTGGATGCAGTGGTGACCGTGGAGAAGTGTGTCATGCCTAAATGGGGTGGTGAAAGAGGTGAGGTGAGTGATTGTGCGGTGGATGGTGAAATGTCCATGTCACAGGACGTGGTGTCAAGTGTAGTGAATGTGAAGAGTGGTGTGAGAGTGGGTGCTTGAGTGGGTGTAAATACTGGATTTACAAAGGTTGAAGAATAATTTACAGATGGGGTTTCTTGGATGGCTTGGTGGAGAGGGGAGGAGAGTGGGAATACAGTGGGGCAGGGAGGTGAAACGGATGAGAAGGTCATTGGAGGGGGAAATGGGAATATAGGTCTTGAAGGGATGGAAAAAGAAGGAAAGGATGGAGTGAGAAATGGATTGGTTGGAATGGTGGGAGCTAGTAGAGGAAGGATAGGTTGGAGGGTTGCGGGAAGAGTTTGTGGGGTTGAGGCAACAAAGGCTTCTGCTATAGCACTTGATATGTATGTGGATGATGTAGGAGAGGTAGGGTATACAAGAGAAGCTGGAGGGGTGGGAGGTGAAAGAGGAGCTGGTGGTACTTTGAGAATGGTAGTGGTAGTTATAGTAGAGGGATGGGGCAGGGAGTCGATCACTATGGTTGTTTCTTCAAGAGGGTCTTTCGAAATAAGTCCTGCTTCTCTAGCCTGGTGTGAGGATTGGGCATTTGTTGGTACGCGGATATACTGACCGGCTTGGATAGTAAACGAATTTGTTGTGGGTCAAACTACGGTAGTGGTTTCCTCTACAAATAGTGAAGTGCTTCATTGGTTCCGACTAATTTAACCAATTCTCTGAAGCCTTGAATGTAAGCTTCTTTGAACCCTCCTGTAGCGAGTTCCTGTTCTAGAATTGCTTGACTTTCTTTTTCTGAGAGGTGTCTGCATGCCCAAATTGCCTGCATGGTGCGGTATAGTTTCTTGATTGCCAAAGTGTAGGCAACAGCTTCAAAGGTGTCGTCTTCATGTGTACTTGTGTCACCTTGAGCTTCGGTTTGTTGTTCTTGTTCTTCATGATGCACATCCCCTTGACAGTTGCGGCTACCCTGAGTGGCTTCATCATCACCATCCTCATTGTCAATTTTTTTTCTCTCCTCTTCTGAGCTAGAGACTACTTGCTCTTGTGGTTGATTAGGGGGTGTGGTAGGGTAACTCAGTCGTTCATACTCTTGTGAGAAAAATTGGAATTCGCTGGATAGGGCATCATGCATTTCAAAGTCAAAGGTGGTGTTAATTGGTTCTACCTCCAAGTTGGGTATAGGGAAAGTGAATGCTTCTGCACCAATGGTGGTGGGAAGGTCACCAGTTGTAGTGGTAGGTTCCTGAATTGTGGTTGCTTGAGAAGTAACAGCGTTGGTAGTGCCTTCTGTGATAACCAATCGTGAAAGGCGTATATGGATAGGCTGTACAGGTGCGAGGGGCTCCGTAGGAGACTGTTGTGGGGACGGCTGAGGTGATGGGGACTCTGGAACTTGCAAGCAGGGAATAGATCCGTGCATGCGTTTGCCTGCCCGTCCCTTGTTAGCTTTTCGGGCCTTCTTGGCCTTCTTGGCGGTTCCTTTGAATGCTTTCAATTCTTTGCTAGTCATTCTGCATTCGATAGGCAAAAACACATGTAGACAATTCGAGTAAGAGCACAACAACCGTGGATGACATGTTTTCTTTCCCATCTTTGCTGAGCTAAATATAAATGTTCAATAATCCAACTAGCCAGATCTATGGTTTGGGGCCCAATACAAGCTAGATATAATTCGATCCAGATGCATTTCTGAGGGATGGTGAAGTGATCCTGAGCTGGGAATGCAAAATGTTGCATGCATATGCATAACGGCTTAGAGAGTTCTGGTGTAATAGCCAAAATATCTACCCATTTCAAAACATCACCACGTTTCATGGGCTGTGGAATCAGTCTTTCGTGCTCTGTTAGTGTGTGAGTTCTGTGGATCTTAAGCGCAGTCCGAATGAGATCTTTTGAGAGATAAAACTTCTCGCAAGTGGGATCATTTACCAAAGATGGAAGAATGAATGTTCCGGGCAAATCCTTGTGCTCTAATTCTTGAAGTGTACTTACCAGGTAGTAGCATCTATAAAAATCAGGTTTGGGTAATGGGTCATTGAAGTATTTCGTAAAACCTTCTCTAGCCCAAATGTGCTTTAACTCTTCTGTATTTTGGAGCTCTTCAAATTCTCTGGAGAAAAATTGATACTTGCCCCACTTAATATTATCAAAACTCAACATGGCATCAAAAATAAAGTCTACATCTGCTCTAGGTCCTACTGAACCTTGGAACCAATGAGAGTTGTTGTGAAATTTTTTGGTGTATCCAATGGGAGGGTCATCCATCAACATTGGTCCTAGGATGCCCTGAAACTTTGGCGATTGTAACATAGGATATGGTTCAGCCAATAAATTGCCGAAATTGACCACCGGTGTACTGGGGCCAACTGCGGAAGGTCCTTCTGTCTGCATGATGAGTAATGCAAATGTGGAGGAGATCTACTACAAAAGATTAGCACATTAGTATGGAAATTAATCATGATCCCATTAAAGTGAGACCGCAATCCCTTTCCATAATTGATGTGTAACCCGTCTAGCCAAGAATTGTGAAGTGGTTTATGGAATGATGTTTTTGCAAAAATAATGCAGTTCTCTAGACACCTACATGCTTTAGATGGTGCATACATTGCTTGATGAGATGAAAAGTTATTAGAAGTGATGGTGGGTTAGTGTGGGTGAAGTTGTACAAAGTTCAGTTGTGAAAGAATTATTACAAGGGGATTGGTTATTCGGGATGGGGGTAATGTTATACAACGGGTCATGAGAAGGCTTCTGGATAGGTTTCAATATCCATTTCCTAAGAGTTGATGAGAGGGTGATATGTTTTTGCTGAGGGATAAAAGGTGATGTTGGATGTTGTGGTGTTGAGGGGTGAAGAGATTTATGAGGGGTATATTGTACATGGCTTGAGTGTTGAGCTATAATACATTGCTTGGGTACCCATATCTGCATGGGTGTGGGTCTGTTGGTTAAGTACTACTTGGCAATCCAAATCTGTTGAATGTTTGTATTTATAGAAGAAGGTGGATGAGATGTTTAATATTGCCTTGGATTCTACTGAAACTTCATCTTATCATTGTCTGCACTGTTGAAAATTGTCGGTGCTTTCTGTCCTTTCGGCAACCATACTTGTTTCATGCTACTTGCTTTGTGATGCAGATACTTCTACCTTCTTTGTGTCGCCTGGTATGATCATTGGTTTGGGTTCCTCCATCATGGGTGACTCCTTCATGGTTGGGGTTGAGAGGTCGGGTTGACACTCTGCTTTGGAAAAGAAGGGAGGTCCAACACTTGCAAAACTTGCCCATTAGGAAGCGAGGCAGTATGTACTATAGATCTAGGCTAGTCTGTAGTAAGTGTGGAAGGATGGGCACTGCAGGGTGTTGTGCCCATTTTTCCACTGATGTAGTCCACCTGACCGCTGATGTAACCCACCTGGCCACTGATGGTCCCCATTTGTCCTAGTTGTTGGCTAGTGACCCCTTCTAATTTCCAGGGAGACCAAGGTAAAATATGTTGAAATTCTTCTGAATGGCGACTATCTATCACCAAGCTTGTGTGGGTTGGTGTAGACGTAATGTGACTGATCTGGCCAAAGATCTTCCGGTCCTCCTTCACATGCAGTTCATATGGTCTAGGGTTACATACCTCAGGGGGAGTGCTGTTAGGGAAGTCAAGCGGTATCACTCGCTGCTGGTCTAAGGTTCCAATCTGCAAGGAGCCTTGTCTAAGAATTAGGTCCACTAAGTGATCGTATAGCCAAATCTGGCCAAGGATTAGGGGTTCTATCAAATCATCATCATGGCACACTAGGAGCTTCACTATCATGGTCACTTCGTGTATGAGGATAGGAAGGTCCACCTCACCCATACAAGGGGTTTCCATGCCTCCTAGCCCTATGAGGTATGCCTCAATTGGCCACATTTCTATTCTTGATTCCTTATAGTGGGACCTTCTAATCACACTAGTCACAGCACATGAATCAATTAAAGCCCTAAGCTCATGGCAAGGGTTGCCATGTTCTAGCTTGACTGTAATGAATGATCTCCTATCCACTATGCTAGGATGAGTAATTGACTTTGATTGACACATGGCCATGGGGTATCTGGGTGTTGTTTCCAGATGGTTATAATGTTCTCTCCCTAGTCCTTGTCTTCTTAGCTTCATGCGCTTAATGTGTTCTATCGCTTCTGCCTGAGCTTCTGCACGTATTCTCTTTTCTTCCTCCTTACGCTTCTTTGCCAACATGATTCTTCTAAGCATATCCTCAGTAAGAGGTTCTAGATAAAGCTTGACTCAACAGCCACTAATGTAATTAGGCATTATCTCTCCTTCTAGGGTGGCTAATTGTACTGCTCCACTCGTCGATAGTCTATTACTGATCATAGGTCCATAACCTCACTTTTCTAATTTCTGTGCATGTTGTTTCAGCATACACACTAGAACTAAATCACCTTCTTTTAAGCCTTTTCTTTCACATGTGCATCGAAATAGGCTTTCTGTCGCTTCTTGGCTGCATATATACCTATTGCTACTCCTAATCGTTCCAAGTCCATTTCCTTGATGATAATTCATGGCAAGTCCACTAATGTTCTTGTGCAACCTTAAGGGCAGGTATCAAGAAGTCCAAAGGGAGCATAGTGTTCTGACCAAAAACCATCTGAAAGGGAGTTGCATTGAGTATGGTCTTGTAGGCCACTCTATATGCCCAAATAGTGTGGTGTAACTGTTTGTCCCAATCTGAACGTTTGTTGTTCATGAGTTTCATCAGTACGTTACAAAGGATCTTGTTAGTACTTTCTGCTTGACCATTGGCTTGAGGATGTTATGGTGCGGATTTCATGTGAATCACCATAAAATCCTGTAAAAAATATTCAATGACCTGATTTAGAAAGTGAGTACTTCGATCGCTCACTAACTCTAGAGCCAGTCCATATCGTGTAAAGACGTTTTCAAATAAGAATTTTGGAGTCGTGTGTGCATCATTCTTTTTTGTCACCTTAGCCTCTACCCATTTGGTAAGATAATCGATCGCAACTATGATGTATTCAGCATGAGTACCTTTTGCAGGTGGGTTAATGGATCCTACAAAATCTATACCCCACTTGGAGAATGCACGTCCTCCCATCATAGGTTTCAGTGGCATTTCATCTCTGCGAGTAGGAAACTGAGTTCTCTGGCACACATCACATCTCTTAACATAGGTATGTGCATCCATGTGAAGAGTGGGCCACCATAATCCTGCAAAGAGTATGTCCTTGATTATCCTATCAGGGCCAAAATGACCTCCTGCAACACCTTGGTGTGCAGTCTCTAGTACGCTCAAATAATCACTCTCATGAACACATTGTCTTAGGTATCTGTCTCTTCCTCGTTTGTATAGATTTTTGCCAATAAGTGAATAGTCTTGAGCTTCTTGCTCTAGACCGCATTGTCATGCTAAAGTCATTCCTTGAGGGAATGTTTTCGTTTGCAAGTACGTTACTAAAGGTTCACTCCATTCTGGTGTGAGAGACATATGATATAACATGACATGTTCTATCGGTGGTTGTAGACATCTCTACACAACTTGTAGACATCTACTTCCATGGAAGGCCAATATACTCCTAGTCTATGCAGAGTCTGCAATGTACAATGTTTTGAATGATGTTGCTTTAATGCACCTGCATGTGCTAATTGCAACCAATTTGGGTGTTCTAATTCATCTACACAACAAGCAAGAATCTTCTGATTATCCTGTTTATATATATTTCCTGCTATTATTTGATATCTTTGTGACTTGGTAATGTCTCCTTCTTTGATCCTTATCCTAGGATTCTTGGGTCCATATGTGAGAATAGGGACAATCGGCTTAGCCCATTCTAGTACTATCTCAAGGTTAAACAGGTATGCATCAGGTAATTCTGCTATTCCTTGAGGAGCTTCTCCCGTGGTTATTCTTGGGAGATGGTCAGATCTAACGTGTGTCTTTCCCTTCCTGTCTACTACGTCAAAGTCATACTCCATCAGTAGTAGAAACCATCGTATCAATCGTCCTGTGTTACAAGGCTTATTGACTAAGTACAATAATGCTTGATGATCCGTGAAGAACTTGAACTTATTTGTTAGCAAGTAATGCCTTCACATTCCTAACCCTTCACATTCTACAGTGGTGTAATTTCTTTCTGCTGCATTTAATTGTCCACTTGCGTAAGCTATAGGGAGATCACCATTACCTTCATTCATAGGTTGTGCCAACACACATCTTATGGCATAGTTGGATGCATCCACATGTACATGGAATGGCTTAATCCAATTTGGGGTTGTCAATATAGGTGCCGAGCACAAGCGTCGTTTAAGTTCATTGAATGAATTTTCACACTCATCCATTCAAATTTGGTCAAAAGAGAGTACAAAGGCTTGGCTCTTATTGCATACATATGTACGAATCACCTGTGATACCCACAATGACCCATGAAAGCCTGTACTTCTTTTACGTTCTTGGGCCTAGGTAGGTCTGCAATTACTTTCACCTTTTCTTCATCCGTAGAAATTCCATTCTTTGACACAATGTGTCCTAGAATTTTGCCTTGTCTGACCATGAAAACGCACTTTTTTGGGTTCAGACAAACCTGATATTCTCGACATTTGTCAAATACTTGCCTTAGTTCTGGGATATGAGTCTGCCTCATATTCAAATGAGTACATATATCATCGACATAAACTTCCAAATTCTTGCGTAAGAATTCCTTAAAAACATGAGACATAAGTTGTTGCAAAGTGATGGGTGCATTTGTCAGCCCAAATGGCATCACACGAAATGCAAATATGCCCCATTCTATGCCAAAAGCCATCTTGTGTTGATCTTCTAGAGCAAGGGCTACTGATTATAGCCTGAAAAACCATCAAGAAAGCTATAAACTTCCTTGCCCGTAACTCTTTCCAATAAATGTTCTGTGATAGGAAGAGGATAACTGTCTCTAATCATGGTGCCATTAACTTTTTTAAGGTTAATACACACGCACAATTTTCCATTTTTCTTGGGCACAACCACAATGGGGGATACCCATTCTGTATGCTCAAGTTCATAAATGAATCATGCTTCTATCAAACGATCTATTTCTTATTTAATCTTAGTAGCGTAGTTATCATTGTAAGTGTATGGTTTCTGTTTTGTAGGTTTGGCATCTGGAGTCATAGGAATTCTATGGGAGCATATATCCAGGTCTACTCCTTTCAAATCTTTGTAACTCCAAGCAAACACATCTCTATATTCTCGTAATAAGGCAATTAACTCTTCTCCTTCTTCTTCATTCGTCAAATCATGCCCTATGTATGTACATTTTTCTTCTTCTCCTTCTATGGTAACTATGATTTTTTTTGTTTTCTCTCGATTATAATATACTTCTCCAACATCGGCTTTTCTTTTAGGCATTTGTACCATAATTCTTCTATCTTCTAGTTCATACTTCTTGAAATTCTCCGGTACTTCCATGAGTGGTTCTTCTTCTTCATATGTCTTATGTGATTTCTTTCTCTTCTTTTGCTTACTCTCTGTATCTTCCATGAGTGACTCGTGTCGTTCCACTTGATTTTCCTTTTCCTCTTCAAGGGTTTTGGCTTCAACAAAATAAAGATATTCCTCTTCTATGGAACAGAAGGGTTCCATGATGATGGATTCTAGGTCCTCATCACTATTCTCATCTTGTTCTTGGGTCTCTTCTGTGCATTCTTCTAGGATAAAGTCTTCCTCCATAGGTTCAATCATAAAAATGGAAATGTCATATCCGTCCTCATCACAATGAGGGGTCCATTGTTCTTCATTCACAGCTATGTCCATTGTAGCTAAGATTTCTACCCAACCATGAGGCTCGAATTCCTCGCATGGAAATACTATAGGTGCATAAGCTGGGTCTTGAAGAGTTCGTGGATGTCATTTTGAACCTAGGGTACTGGCTTCCAATCGTTCTTCCTCTTGTTTTGCTACTTTATACATCCATAGATGAGTGTCCTCATGCAACCATGAGGGGCCTGATTCTAATGAGTGTACCAACTCTGTTTCTCCCTGTGTCCTATGGATGGTATTCCATTGTATTGGGGGAACATCTCGATGGGAATAGTCTTTAAGATTGACTTTAGTAGTCACTCTTAAATGTTGTAAGTACAAAGAATTAGTTCCCCAATCTTGTACAATTTTCAACTAATGCATGAATGGTCGCCCTAAAATCATCTCGTAAGCATGATTTTTCCCAAAATCACAAGGGGCAAAAGTATGTTCAAACTCCACACCACAAGTGGTGAGAGATATGCCTTCTAGTAAGCCTAATGGCTTCTTGATGTGTCCGTCAGCCATTTGTAGCTTCATCCCAATGGGTCTTTGAATGACAAAGTTATGATCATTCAGGCCTTTGGGTTTAAAAATTGACAAACAAGTTTTTCTTCACTTATGAGCTAAGGAGTCTTCAATAAGCTTACCCACCCAAAAATTCACTCAAAATAGCCTCAAAATAGCCCAAAAAATCAAAGCCTAATTTTGGCATTCCAGATGGACAATCGCGATGGTCCGAGATAATCGCGATGGTTTGGGACTGTCGCGATGGTCCGATGGTGTGAGGCATCGTGATGGTCTAATTTGAAGCATCGCGATGGCATGAGCCCATCACGATGGTCAATGGTCAATGCAACCGTCGTGATGGTGTGAGCCCGTCATGATGGTCATGAGGCACGATGGCTTGATCCAATTGCAATGGTCCGAACTTGAAACGTCGCGATGGCTTACCTGGTATAGTCCCGATGGTCTAATTTGACACGTGGCAAGTGAGTCGTCACGATGGCGTGGGCCAATCGCGATGGTGTGGGGTCGATGGGATCATCGCGATGGTCAGTGAACCATCATGATGGTTCAAGTGAACCATCGCGATGGTTCAAGTGAACCGTCGCGATGGTTCAAGTGAACCGTGGTGATGGTTCAAGTGAACCATCGTGATGGTGTGAGACCATCGCGATGGTGTGACCGAGCCATCACGATGGCGTGAGCCAATCACGATGGTGTGACACAATCACGATGGTGTGAGCCTTTCGCAATGGTCCACCAAACTGAGGAAAATGCATTTGTGGATTCCTATGTGCACAAGTGTGCTCTATATTGTGGTCTACTCGCTTACCAAAAATTCCAAATTTGCCAGACCATCGTGATGGTCTGACACCTATGGCAGATTCTGACAAAAGTGAATTTCTCACCTTTTGGAAGCTTCCTTGATGCTCTGGAGCAATGTACCAACAAGAAAACTCAAAAACACACATGCAAAAACAAGCACAAAAGCTCTCTCTCTCTCTCTCTCTCTCTCTCTCTCTCTCTCTCTCTCTCTCTCTCTCTCTCTCTCTCTCTCTCTCTCTCTCTCTCTCTCTCTCTCTCTCTCTCTCTCTCTCTCTCTCTCTCTCTCTCTCTCTCTCTCTCTCTCTCTCTCTCTCTCTCATGCACAAATGAGGGAAAATGAGGAGGGGAGGTGGATATGGTTAATTTTTTTAGTTTTTCGGAGTGGGAGAAGATGCAGTGGTGAAGGAGGAGTGCAGAGGATATGAAAAACACAAAAAACCACTTAAAAACAACAACAAAACTGAAATCTTTACCTTCCAACACCACTTCTTGCTATACTCTTACCATCACACATTTGTCCTAGACTCGATCCCCGGCAATGGCACCAAATTTGGTGTTGCTCTAGTACAATGGTAAGCACCACGTTAAGAAGCTCCACCTCCTTAATGTCAATCCAGGGAATAGATAGGAGTGATATGAAAATCGTGAATGCAAGATGTAGTAAGAGTGAAGGTGAGAAGCATAGAGATGCACACACACATACACACATGCAAGGAAGAGACAAGCAAGACACAATGGAAGGTTTGAAAGTAGATTCTATTACTCCAGAACACTCTTCCAAGCTCAAGCTCTCACAAGTCTACACTAGATCATACCATCTAACACTATCTAACCTCAAAAATGAGCTCTCTAGCTCTATTTATAGTTTTTAGACTAATTTTGATCGGTTTCACATCTAGTGACGGGCATAGATAAAAAATAGGTTCTAGGCACTATTTGGAGGTCTAAACAAGATCTAAAAATAGCCAAAATTGGTATGCTCATTCTACGTAAGCTCCTCAAGCTCGAGGACTCCTCGGCTTGCACAAAATGGAGCTATTAATTACAAAGGTGGTTGTTCTATGTTACATATGATACAAGAGTGATGAAAATCACTATTGAGGGTTTTGAAAAAGTAATAAAAAACATGTTTCTTTGAGAAAATAATCTGCCTGGATCCCCACTACTTCGTCGTAATCCGCCTTCACATGCTTCCTTGTTATCTATGCCTTTGGCTACTGCCATCACAAGGTCTACTCCTTTTAGGTCCTTATAACTCCATGCAGACACATCTCTATATTCTCTTAGCATCAATCATCTCGTTTTCTTCTTCTTCTATCAGGTCATGTCCTATGTACGTGCATCTTTTTTCACCTTCCTCTATGGTCACAATGAGTTTCTTAGTTTTCTCTTGTTATCATAGGCCTTTTGTAAGGATTTGAACTCACAACCTCTTGGTTAGGAATGTGATGGGCTAACCACTTGCCCCAAAAGCCATGGTTGAGGATTACTTTCTAATCCTCTCTCTTAGGGTGTAGTTCAACCATCTCCTATCTCTGAAGGGTGTGGTCCAACCATCTCCTACCTATCACTTTATTACATTCTTCCCCCCTTAGCCAATCATTGTCCTCAACGATCTGCGCTTGTATCCCTCTAGCCCTCGATGATCAGCCCCTTGAACTCCCTAGGTACCCTTGAATTGGTGTCCTCAACCTCGCATAGTTTCTTGAAACTTGTTCGCAACCTTGGTTTCTTGAACCCTTGCTCTCAACCTTGGTGTCTTGAACCTTCTTGTTCGCAACCTTGGTGTCTTGAGCCCTTGTTCTCAACCTCAGTCTTGAACCTTGTTCTCACCCATGTTTGGTATCTTGAACCCTCAATCAAGTGCCACCCATGTGGTGAAGCTCAAGCATAAGCACCACCTCCTTTACTTGTCAATCCGCAGAGACGTGAGGACCGGTATGAAGACCACGAGCAAGTGAAGGCACAAGTGCATGAGTGAAAGCACACAAACATGCACACACATACACACACACACACACGCACAAGGTAAGATCAAAGAGAGGAACAATGGAAAGCTTTGATTGCAAAAGAGTTCTCTTACAAAAGCTCTATTCTCTAATAAGCTAACGTCAAAAATGAGCTCTCTAGCTCTTTTTATAGTTTTTTGACTAGTTTTGGCCCTGTCTAGACCTAGTGTCCGGCCTAGTTAAAATTAGGTTCCAGGGCTTATTTGAGGGCTCAAATGAAGTTTAAAAATTATGAAAATTGGTAGGATGATCCTCCTAATACTCCTCAAGCTCAAGGACTCCTCGGCTTGAACAAAATGGAGTTACAAAAATAGAGAATGGTATTTACAATGGTTTTTAGTGATGAAAATCACTATTTTTATAGGGATTTCTTCTGAAAATTTGACATACACTTCTTGGAGCTCCCTACTTGGTCCTTCTTCTTGTGTGTCCACCTTTTTGATGTGCTCCTGTGCTTTGTCCTTGACCTTCAGCTTCAACACTCCCCCCCTCTCGAGTCTGTCGTCCCTGGCAGACCCTTGTTGTAATGGTTGTTCCATGTAGTGCTTTGAGAGGTAGTGTTTGTTCGGTAGGAACAAGAGCCGTCTACCTCCCAAATGTGGCCGGGTTGGTTGTCCGGTTCTTCATTTGTCACGAAAAGTCTTTGGAAGTTGTTGTCCCTTGGTATGCACTCCTTCCTTGGATTCCGACATGATTGTGTCATTGTGAGTCGCCATTGATGGCCTCTAGATCTTCTTAAAATGATGTTCATAGTAATCATGCCAAGTACTAATAACCCATAATGAATGATGGGTAAGTGTGTTCGTGCATGGGTTGAGGAAAATATGTGCCTTGTGCATGGCCTTGTAATGTAGCCCTATACATGCTTACTTGGAAAATGCATTGGAAGAAGTATGGTGCAAAAATTGGGGTCTTGAGCTAAGTGCTCAAGGGTATGCCGACAAAGAGGTTTCCTAATCTATCATGGTTATGGTGTTGCCAAGGTAAAAGATACTTACCATGGTGAAGCATCAATCAATGTTTATCTCGTCCTGTTGTGCTCCCGGCATTTGTGATGGACATTGTTGATGAATGTCCGTGTTGAGGATCCACTAATGAAATTTTTTGAGTGCCTGGTCCTGTGTGCTCTCTTCAAAACAACATTTGCCAAATACTGAGAATTGAATTTCTTTATATTCCTTGACAAACGAGATTGGGTAACTACACCAAGCTTAGTTTCACATCTTCTCGTTAGCTCACCATAAGCAAGAGTCTTCTCATCCAGTATACATACAAGGATTTGCAGTGTACCAAAACTACCCTTTGCAGATATCTCCTTGGATGCTCTCGTACATATAGTAGTTAAGCATTGCTCAATTTGTGGACCTTCAAGCTCTTCCCTCCTACCATGGTAAGGGGGAACCATAATTGTGGATGCCAAGTTCATGCCAAGTTCTTGACATCTACCAGATAAGGCAGCAATTATATCATCTGCTAGCCGAGGCACACTTCTATCCAAAGTGATAAATGCCCAATAATCGATGGATCAATCTTCAACTAAGCATGACTCATTCATGTTCCATGAGCGAAACTTGGGAACAAGTTCTTTCTCTCTTTTTTTTTTGGGGAACAATGTCACAAAACAAGAAGACAAAGTTCAGTATCAAAAAATGGTTTACATGTGTCAATGTGCTCTCGTGCATGGGACTCTCAATTGTGTCTATGCATGGCCATATAATGTGGCCCTATATTAATGCATACTTTGGAAATGCATGACCTGAATGGTGCAAAAGACAAGGTTGTGCAAGGAGCACATGGTTGTCGCTCGTCGAGGCTTTCGATGTTATTGATGCCGGCTTTGGTGGAGGTATCCATTGGGTCTTGAACTGATGTAATCCTCCTTATTGGAGTCCATTTTAGAACAGCATTTGGCACTGTAGAGATCACTTCATGCGTCTTCCTCTTTGGATATCCAGTGTGGTTGGCGCTTTGGTTCGGTGGAGGCTACTTGTACTTTTGGCTTCCAAACCCATACCCTTTTTACACGTCTTCCTACTATTGTTGAAGAGGTGATTTGATCTTCTTTCAATCTCTGTATGCGGTTCTTACCCTTTTCTCTTTGTGGCTTCTTTGTTGAGACCTTTTGCATGTGGGAGAACATAGGTTGTTGTGGATGTAAGAGCTTCTTAGGTACCCACATCTCTAATCGCCCTTGTTGAGCTGGAGCTAATTTCTTAGGCACCCAAACTTGTCGGATACCTTGTGGTTGAGCTTGTCCAAGCTTCTTCCTTCATCTTCTGGCCTGGTTGTCTTGCCTGGATGGGATTTGTGGGGGCAAGGTTGGTGGTTGCTCTCCTTTGCGTACCCAGATCTGCTTCATGCTCGGAACTGCTTTTTTGTTGAAGGGTGTCTTTCTATTTGCTATAGAAGTTGTCTTGAATTGTTGTGCTTGCTTCTGAGGTTGAACTACTATGGATGCTTTACTCTTCAAAAAAGAAGGATGGTTTGCTTGCCTTTGCAACTCTCCTTCCATGATTGAGTCCTTCTGGATCATAGAGCTTTTGACACATGTAACATCTTCTTCTAGATGATTACTCTTAGAAGAACTAAGAGAATGTGGGACATCTAGATTTGTGAGCATGCAGTTCTCTAATTCTAATGTAATGCATTGTTCCTGTACCCAAACTTGAAGAATTTGACTTCTTTGGTTTAAGTTAACTGCATGGTCATAGATCCAATCTTGACCCAAGACAAGTGGTTCTGTAAGGTTCTCATCTTGACAAACTAGCACTTTGACTTTCATTGGAACATCTTGAAGGTAGATGGGAAGTTCCACCTCGCCCAAACAAGGGGTTTCCACACTTCCCAATCCTATGAGATAAGCTTCTATGGGATTGATGTTCAACTGCAAGTCTTGGCAGTAGGACAGTCTAACTGCACTACTTGCTACACATGTGTCAATCAATGCTTTCACAGTCCTGACACCCTTTCCTTGTCCTATCTCTATGGTCACAAAGGGACGTCGGTCAATGACTTAAGAAGTAGTTATGCCCGATTTTTGGCACATATCCATGTGATATTTTGGGGCCTTTGAGTTGACATCTAGGCCTAGTCGCCTTAACTTATTTTGCCTAATACGCTCTCTGGCCTCTGCATGTGCTTCTTCCCTCACCCTTAACTCCTCTTCTTTTCGCTTCTTAGCAGTGTTAAGTCTCGTAAGCATATCCTCTGTAAGAGGTTCTTGGTATAACTTGACTCTACATCCAGTAATATAGTTTGGCAAGATATCTCCTTCTAAAGTGGCCAACTGAACTGTACCGCTAGTGGAAATTCTATTAATGATCATGGATCCGTATCCTCTTTTTTCCAAATTACGGGCATGTTGCTTTAGCGTATAAATGTGTACCCACTTGGGAATGAGATTTAGCTACTTCTGGTACTTCATTGGCTACATGTTTCCGCAATTCTGGCTTAACCTTGAGTAGCTCTTCTAAAGTGAGATCGCAATGTACTTTAGTGTTCTTTACTACTTTTTTGTTTCTAGGTATGAATGAGTCTTTGTTTCTTACCATGACAGTGGGTGCTCTCATACAGGTGGACTTTACTTCCCATGGTCCTGTGAAATGAGGCAGTTCTTGTAAGGAGTTAGACTCAAAGTGTAATCATGCACTTGACTAGGCATCCTCTTGTTCTCCATAAATACAAGGAATATCTTGTGGGAATTGATCATGTAAGTCGTCCACAACTTCAATGGGAGGAGGATTTTCACTTTCTTTTTCCCATTTCTCGTTTTGAATCTCTTGTAGGAATTCTTTTGAATACCGATTCATGGAAGAAGAGGTGCTTGGTTCAGTGGAATTAGGCACATAAGCTTCTTTGGTAGGAATGCTCATTCTTTCACTTGCCTTGTCCTTACCTTAGTGGGTGGCTTCCTTTCCAGATTTTGCAATTAACCTCTCCAATCTTTCTAATAATCCATCAAAATGAAACAAAGTCTTAGTTGAACTAGAGCGATTGAAGAGGCAACTAGCCTCAACATGGTTTGAGCCAATTCTACCATCTTATCACAAAGCTTTTTTCTTTCTATCTCTATGTCATCTCTAGGGCAACACTTTTCATGATCTATCACATTTGGCCCTTCTTGGATTTAGGCTTGATATGCTTTAAGCATCATGTCTAGGTCTTCAGAAGTGGAATCTCCTAGGACTGATCCTACTCTAGGTGGTGGTGGGGTTACATGAGGTGGATTAGGAGGTGATGGGGTTGGTGGTGGTGGTGATGTGTGAGAGTGCATTTGAGATGTGAGCTCAATTATCTTGGCTTTTGTTTCTCTTAGGCTTTCCTCAAGTTCACTCATCTTCTTTGACCATTGTCTCTTGATTCTCTCTCGGCTATCCTTCCAGGCTCTTGTCCTTTTCTTGGTTATACTCTCAGTGTCACTAACCTCTGAACTCTTTTCCTACAGAAGGGGACTCCAAAACATACCTCATGTGCATAGATGAGTTGGAATCACATCCTTCTATATTCTTAGGGTCACATGGGGTGTGCATGTACTAGGAACAAGAAGGTTTGTGACCTTCTAGATCAATATTAAGGCACTATTTTTGGATCTAGATCTGTAGGAGTCTCTTCTTGAGGTTCAAATCGACAGCATGGTTGTAAATCTAGTCTTGGCCTAGAATTAAGGATTCAGTTAGGTAATGATCATGTCACACTAAAATCTTGGCTCTTACAGGGGCGTCTTGTAGAATAATTGACACTTTTGCTTCCCCTAAACATGGATTATATATACCTCCCAAGCCTACAAGATATGCCTCTATTGGATTTACATGTAAGCCCATACTCAGACAACAATTGTGTTTATTGTCACATGTAGCTACAGTAGAGTTGATTGAGGCTCTGATTGTCTTGATTGTAGTGCTCTATCCTAGCTTAAATGATATAAAAATTCTTTGATCCATGATGCTAGGATTTACTTGTGTTCATGCTTGACACATAGCCATGTGATATCTTGGTGCATCAAGATTCGATCGTATGCCTTATCATCTCAATTTCATGTGTTTAAGATGTTTTAGGGCCATGGCCTATGCCTCCTTTCTGATTCTTTGTTTTTCCTCTCTATGCTTCTTAGCTTGATTCAATCATGTAAGCATGTCTTCTACAAGGGGTTCTTGATAGAGTTTTACCTTGCAAGAACTAATGTAATTGGGTATCACCTCTCCTTCTAGGGTTGCTAATTGCACTGCATGGCTTGTGGAAATTAGATTGATAATCATAGGTCCATACCCACATTTTTCTAACTTATGGGCATGTTTTTGAGTGTGTAGACCAATATTAAGCCACCAAGTTTTAAGCATTTGTCTTTCATGTGTGCATCAAAGTAAGATTTATGTGGCTTCTTGGGTACATATATTGTTGCTTCCCTCAATCTCAACTCTCCTAAGCACTCTAGATCAAGTATTTTGGAGGATAATTCATGAACATTCCTCCATGTACTTGTGTTATCTTCAAAATAGGTATCAAAAATCCTAAAGCATTTTTTCTCAAAGACCATATGAAAGGGTGTTGCATTGAGTACCATTTTATATGCCACTCAATATGCCCAAACAACATGATGTAGTTGTTTGTCGCAATCATAGCATTCACTATCTAGTAACTTGGTCAACACATTGCAACAAGAATTTGTTTGTGCTCTCAGCTTGTCCATTCACGTGGGGATGATAAGGTCCTCAGTTCTTATGAATTACCATGAATTGTTGCAATGGTATTCAATGAATTTGTTTAAGAAATGAGTTCCTCTATCACTAACTAGTTCTATAGGAAGTTTGTACCTTGTGAAAACATTCTCAACTAAGAACCTAGCTATGGTTTGTGTGCCATTGTTTCATGTAGGCTTTACATCTACCCACTTGGTTAGGTAGTATGTGGCCACTATCATGTACTCAACATGACAGTCTTTCGCTATAGGATTAATGAGTCCCACAAAATATATGCCCCATTTGGAGAATGCATGTCCTCCCATCACGGGTCTTAGTGGCATCTCATCTTTTCTTATAGGATAATGAGCTCTTTGACATGTGTCATAAAATTTCACATAGGTATGAGCATCCATGTGAAGTGTGGGCCACCAAAGTCCTAAAAATAGAACTTCTTTAATGACACGATCAAGTCCAACATGTCCACCTAGAACATTATCATGTGCGGTTTCTAAGATTCTCAAATAATCATTCTCATGTACACATTATTGCAAAATATCCATATCTCTCACATTTGTACAAGTTTTCTTGAATTAAAGCATAGTCTTGGGCTTCCTGAGCTAGAATTTGTTGTTTTGCAAGTGTCATTTCCTTGGAAACAATTTTTATTTTTAGGAAGCTGACCAAAGGACTAATCCAATCAGGTTTTAATGAGACTTGATATACATTTGCATGTTCAATTGGGGGTATGCTAATACAAGTTGGGCACTACCTAATCACCTTATACATGTCAGACCATCATTGGCAAATATACTTCCAAGTGCTTCAATGTTTGTAGCATTCTTTGTTTAGGGTAATGTTGTCCTAGTGCTCCTATGGATGATTGTTGTAGCCACTTGTGATTTTCTTCCTCATCCACACAATAGGCTAGAATTCCTTGATCATCTTGCTTATAGATACTTCCTAATAGTATATGGTACTTTTGTGATCTATAACTTCACTTTCCTTTGTTCTTATTGCAGGTTTTATAGGTCCAAAACTTAGGATTGGCACAAGTTGCTTTGCCCAAATTGGAGCTACTTCTAAGTTCAGCAAATATGCATTAGGAAGTTCATCTAACACTCCTTGTAGGGATTCTCTTGAAGTAATTCATGAGAGGTGATCGGTCCATAAATGGGGTTTCCCTTTTCTCACCACTAGTTTGAAATCATATTCCATTAGTAAGACAAAATATCTTAATACTCTCCCTATGTTGCAAAGTTTTTTTACTAAGTAAAGTAGGGCTAGATGGTGTGTAGAGAATTTAGACTTATTAGCCAATAGATAGTGCTAAAATTTCTTTATTACATAAACCATGCATAACCCTTCACATTTGGTCATGGTCTAATTCCTTTTTGTTGCATTCAGCTATCTATTTGCATAGGTTATGGGTAGATCTAAATTTTCATCATTTGTGGGTTGTGATAGTAGCACTCATCCAATAGAAAACTTGGAAGCATCGACATGGACATGGAAAGGCTTGTCCTAGTCAAGAGTCGTTAGAATTGGGACTGATCATAAACATCATTTGAGTTCTTAAAATGATTTTTTGCACTCCTCATTCCATTCAAAATTGGTTAGCAGGTTGTACAGAGGCTTATCTATGATTGCATACATATGCATGAACTATAAAAAAATATTGTACTTCGTTCGCTGTCCTAGGTCATGGTAAATATGTGATGGATCTCACTTTATCTTCATCACTTGATATTCCAATTTTCAAAACTATGTGGCCTAAGATTTTCCCTTGTCACACCATAAATACACATTTCACTTGATTTAGGCACATTGGCATTCCTAAAATTTTTGAAATATATGTCTTAGCTCGGGGAAAACTCCTTAAAAATGTGACAAATGAGCCATTGGAAGATAGCTAGGGGGCATTGATGAGTCCAAATGGCATCATCCACAAGGCATAGGTTCCCCATTCGGTAGCAAAATCCATCTTGAGTTGATCTTTAAGGGTATTGCTATTTGGTTATAGCCTGAAAATCCTTCTAGGAAACTGTATACTTCCTTAGCCGCCACACATTCTAATAAATGATCCATGATTGGAAGTGAATAGTTATCCTTGATGGTAGCTATAGTAAATTTCTTCAAGTTAATACATACATGTAATTTAAAATTCCTCTTGGGAGCTACCACAATGAGGGATACCCACTTAGTGTGCTCAATTTCATAAATAAACCTTGTTTCTTTCAATCGATCAATTTCTTCCTTTATATTTGTTCAATATGTGCCATTATAAGTGTATAATTTTTGTTTGGTGGTCTTAGATACTAATGTCATAGGGATCCTATGTAAACAAATGTCAAGATCCACTCCTTTCAAATCCTTGTGCATCCAAGCAAATACATCTCTATATTCTCACAAGAGGCTCGTTAACTCTTCGTCATCTTAGCTTCTAATGTCATAGGGATACTATGTGAACAATTTTCAAGATCCACTCTTTTCATATCTTTGTACATCCAAGCAAATACGTCCATTCCTTTCAATTTTTTTTTACATCCAAGAGAATACATGAGGTTCATTAACTTCTCTTCCTCTTCAGCACTTAGGTTGTTTCTTATGGACGTGCTTTGTTCTTCGTGCTCCTTGATTGTTACTATGATTTTCTTGTTCATTTATTTATTGTCATATGCTTCTCCCATGAGAACTCTTTTTAGCATCCTCACCAAAATTTTCCTAACTTTGATTTCATATTATGTGAAGTTCTCTGGCACTTCAAATAATAATTCTTCTCCTTCCTCTATTGGTGGGTTTTTCTTTCGTCTTTTTTCTTTCTTTTCCTTCACTTATACTTGAGTGGTTAGGAATATCTCCTTCATAAAACCATTCATCTCAAGTTTTTTCCCCTTAATTTGATATAGATAATCCTCCTCGGAGTCACAAAAGGGATCCAAGATGATGGATTCTGGATCTTCCTCATCCTTTTCTAAGGGTTCACACATAAACAAAGACATGTCATAACCATCTCCATCACAATGGGAAGTCCATTGTTCTTCATTCATTGCTATCTCCATTGTTGCTAATATTTCTGCCCAACCATGGGGTTCAAATTCCTCATCTAGAAATATCATGGGGGTGTAGGTTGGGTCTTGCATCGATCTGATATTTTAGGACACTCCTGTATTTCTAGCTTCTTTTCGTTTATCTTCTTCTTCGATGAATTTACACATCCATAAGTGTGTGTCTTCATGCATTCACGATGGATCAAAAAAATTGGTGGAGTGTATCGACTATGAGTCCTCTTGCATCTTGTCGATAGATTTCCACTATAGGGGTGGGGCATCTCTATGGGCATAATCTTTGAGATTAACTTTTGTCATGACCCCTAAGTGTTGTAAATATAAGGATTTGGTACCCCAATCTTGCACTATTTGTAGTTGTCTCATAAAATGTCTACCTAAAATCATCTCATATGCATGGTTCTTCCCAAACTCGCATATGGAAAATGTATGTTTAAACTCCACATCACAAGTAATGAGAGTGATTCCTTCCAGTAACTCTAATGGTCTTTCGATATGGCCATTTGCCATTTGAAGCTTCATTCTAGTGGGTTGTAAGGTCGGCTTGCCCCATTGCACCCATAAGGATGTGGTTGCAATGGCAACACCTGCACTTGAATCCAAGATTGCCTTAGTGGCATGTCCTTGGTAGGTAATGGGAAGATAAATGTTTCCTTCCTCACCTTCACTCATATCTCATATCTTGTCTATAGAAATCTCAGGGACTTTCCCTTTGGATTCTACCTTTGAGTGGGAACTATCAAGTTTTGGAACTTGATTGGCTACATGTTTCCATAGCTCTAGTTTCACTTTTAGAAGCTCTTCTAAAGTGAGATGGCACCACACTTTAGTTTTCTTCATAGCCTCGGTATTCCTAAGTATGATCGAATCTTTGTTCCTCACTAGTACTGTAGGGGTTCGTATCTAAAGGGACTTGGATTCCCATGGACTTGTGAACTATGGCAACTCTTGTAAAGAGTTGGACTCAAAATCTATCCTTTCTCCTGATTGAGTGTATTCTTGATCCTCATATAGAGATGGAATATGCTACGGGAATTGATCCTCGTCTCTTGAATGGGCGAGGGATTCCTTTGTTCATTAGCCAACTTCTCCTCTTAGATTTCCCGCAAGAACTCCTAAGAGTACTTGGTAATGGAAATGGAAGGAGGTATTGCACACTTTGTTAAGTTAGGAGCATAAGAATCCCTTGGCAAGAATTCTCCTTTCTCACTTTCGATGGAGTGAGCTTTTTGAGGTGCCAAATTCTCATGTTTGGTTGCCATTTGCTCTAATCATTTCAATAGTCCTTGGAAATGCAACTCTAGTTTGATTAGATTGCTTTGGTTGAAGGGTTGGCTAGCCTTGATCATATCCTAAAACTCTACAAGCCTATGTTGGTGTGTCTCCCACAATGTAAATTTTTGGATCTATCATGATAGACAGGATCTATCACCTTGGGATGCAGGAAATGGTTTCTTGTACCTGTGCATATCCTTGGAATTGATGATGGTTGAGAATCTACAAGAAAATCAAGAAGAACACAAAAAGCAAGCAAGCATAATAGCTCTCTCTCACTCTTGCACTCAAGCAAATGATCAGATGTGAGGGGATGGTGGGTATATGTTCGGAATGGTGCAATTTTGGCAAAGAAGGAGATGGTGTTCACCACATGGCATCACACAAATCTTTGTGGAAAGCTTCAAACTTCTCCCTAGGCAGAGCCTTCGTGAAAAGTTCTGCAATGTTCTCCTGCGTGGGCACATATACCAACATGATCTCCCCAGCTGAGAACCTCTCCTTGGCATATTGATAATGCACCTCAATGTGCTTAGTGCGAGCATGGAACACAGGGTTCCTTGCAACTACCAATGCGCTCTGACTGTCAGTGAACATGGTGGTGGCAGAAGATTGACCAACACCCAAATCAGCCATAAGGCATTTGAGCCACACACACTCAATAGTCGCTGTGAAAGCTGCCCTATACTAAGCCTCAAAACTGGAAGTGGCCACAGTAGGCTACTTCTTGCTCAACCAAGATATACATGAGCTACCAAGCATGAAGCAAAAACCACTGGTGGACACACGAGTGTCATAGCAACCAGCCCAATCACTCTCAGAAAAAGCATGCAAATCTAGTGGTAGTGATCCTCCCTTCGGATAAAACAATCCAAGTAATCGGGTACCACTCAAGGAGTGAAAGATGCGCTTAACCGCATGCCAATACTTGACACCTGGGCAATGCATAAACCTGCTCATGTGTGAGACAGCAAACTGAATATCTAGACGAGTAATGCATAAGTAAATCAAGCATCCAACAGCCTGTTGATAGAGAACAGCATCAAATGCATCTCCAACATCATGAAGACTCAATCATAAACTTATCTCCATAGGAGTGGCAATAGGCTTACAGTCTTCAAGGCCAAAACATTGCAATAATGTGTCAATATATTTTTTCTGACACAAAGCCATTCCACCATCAACTTGCATAAATTGAATGCCCAAATAGTGATGCAAATGCCCCACATCAGACATCTCAAATGAGGCATGCAAATCAGCCTTAAAATCAGCAATATGCATGTCATGAGGACCAGTGAGAAGCATGTCATCAACATATACCATAATGATCAGAAGCACATCATTAGCACACTTAACATATAAGGTGCTTTCAGTTGGACTCTTCTCAAAACCATGTGCAATTAGATAGGCATGTATCTTTTCATACCAAGCATGTGGTGCTTGCTTTAAACCATATAATGCCTTCTTTAACCTGCACACCTGGTTTTCATGCCCTTTTTGCACAAATCCACAAGGCTGAAAAAATACACTTCTTCATGCAAGTCACCATTCAAAAATGTTGTTTTAATGTCCAACTGATGTACATTCCAACCGTGATGAGCTGCAAGTGCACAGATGCTATGAATAGTAGTCATTCGGAAAGTAGGAGCAAAGGTTTCATCAAAATCAATGCCTCTTTCTTGTGCATAACCCTTTGCAACAAGCCTAGATTTATACTTGTCAAAAGTTCCATTAGGTTTATGCTTCATCTTGTATACCCACTTTGTGCCAATGGCCTTCTTGCTAGGAGCCAAGTCACACCAATTTATGCTCCTCAATATCTTCATCAACTGCTCCTGATGCATCTGCAATGTCCTTCATCCTTGTTACATAATCTGAAATGGATAAAGAAGCCTTCTTCTTGAATGTGGTAAACTCTTCCCACAAGGATGCCTTCCTTGACTTTGTGGTGTTTTGGAAATGCTCCTCCAAAGCATTCCATATATCACTTGCACTTTCAAGACCTCTACTGTGAGATAGCAAGTAGTCATTAACTCCCATATAGATAATGCTCCTAGCTTGAGCATCTCTCTTCATCCAAATCTTCAAATCTGATAATTCATCCCTAGTTGGAACTCTAGGATCTCTGAACTGAGGATTTTCTTCTTCACCTATGATATAACCTATCAGGTCTTTACTCATAAGATGAGCTTCCATCCTCATTGACCATGCTGGATAGTTCTCTCTATCCAGTTTCTCTATCTGAAGAGAATCTTCCATCCTTTCCTCAACTGTGTATTAAATCCTTCAAGCTTTATGAGGAATAAGGTTACCTTTACTTTGAATGAAGCTCCTTTTGTCTTCCTTGATATCTTCTGACCTCCTTCTCAAGCTTTACTCTCAATCTTTCACCTTTTGTATCTTCAAATGTTGAATTCTTTATAACTACAGTAGTCGGGGTCCTTCTTTCTTCAATTTTGATGCTTCCTGCTCTGATACCACTAATGGAGAGTGTTAATCTCCAAAAGAAAAAGTTATTCTTGAAGTTAGAGCACCTCTATATCAAGAATAACTTAAAACCTTCACCAATTTGGAGGATCAATAGTCAACTACCAAAATCTTGAAAAAACTATAAAGAAAATGACTACACAAAAAGTCTGCTACACATAACAGATTCATTGACTTATCAAATGTGTAAAATTTTTTATAAAACTTTGTACAAGGTGTCGCCTATAGTTTGCGCACCTCCTCCGAGTTGAATAATTCCAAAAGACTCAGTAGATCTTCAGAAATGATCTCAACAAGTCACCTATGTCTAAAACTGTAGTTCTTTATAGTCGACTTTGACACCTGCAACTTCTAAGGCTTGGTTCTCCCAAAGTAGAAGCTTTTTATGCAAATGCTTTTAGTCATAGATGGCTTACCTTCCAACTTAGATTTTGACTCCTCATTTGTGCAAAACTTTACACTGTGCACTGAGAACTAACCATTTCTTTGACCATCAGGATTGCGCCTATTTCAGAAGATACTCAAAGTTCCTCACATATGAATGTTCCTACTCATAATTCTCACAGCCTGTTTACAATTAGGCTCTCAAACTTTAACCATAGACTCATCAACTATGGAATTAGACACCTACAAAAGGATTCTTGAATTGATCTAGTACAAAAGGAGAACACACAGGAAAATTGGGAGCAATTTTTCTTCATTACTGAAACATTTTACATCTCGATGAGAGAGCTATCTTACTCACTTTACAAGTGTCCAATGACTTCTAATTCTCTTCAATTCTTGTTCTCTAACACTCTCCCATATTTTCCTTGACATTTTTCCTTGTATATATAGGCAAATATGTACAAGCTCATAACCATACAAAAGTATAAGTAAGCTAACTCTAAGTTAATGCACATATGTATACACGTTTTCATTCTTTGAACATGTACTTTCTTCATGCTTCATATCTTGACCTTTTCTTCAATCCTTGACTTCAAAACTTCATCAAAACTTCAATTGATGATTGCCTTGCACCGACAAGTGGGTATACAATCTGAAGCATAAACCTGATGGTACAGTTGACAAGTATAAGGCTAGGCTTTTTGCAAAGGGTTATGCGCAGGAAAGAGGCATTGATTTTGATGAGACCTTTGCACCTACATGCCGTATGACTACTGTTCGGAGCATTTGTGCACTTGCAGCCCATCATGGTTGGAATGTACATCAGTTGGACATTAAAACAGCATTTCTGAATGGTGACTTGCCTGGATAGTGTTTTGAATCATTTGGGCAAGGATGCCACCACAGAGATGAGACATGTTCTTCCAGTTCTAGAACATGACCATGTTCTTCCAGTTTTAGAACATGAGGCTCGGGGGTTGCCTACAGTATGTATATAGCTCTATTTTCGAGGACAAAAATATTTTCCAAGGGGGGAAGAATGTAATAAAGTAAGTCTATGATCCAAGGGTCTGGCCGGTTCAGACAGATCTGAAATCGGACACCGTTTGGTCATCCGTGTGTATGACCAAAGATCTCGAGTTTTAGACTTACTAGGAGGTCTTGTGCTCTTGTGAACAAGTGATCCACTTAGCTTAGTGGTTAAGTCTCAAGGATGTGAAGGAGGAGGTCTTGGGTTCAACCCCCATGGGGTACATGGGGAGAGTGTTTTGCCCAAAGAGCTCTAGAGCCTTCTAGAAGCATCCACTTGAGTTAACTCGAGTTAACTGGGACACTTGGCGCACATGTAGTTACATGGCTGACACTTGGATGGTTAGTATCCACCTGCCCAAGAAGGCAGTCCCCTGGAGAGAGCTATATATAGAGGCATTTGGTTGGGAGGAGAGTCATCTCTCAAGCTTGTGGTGGTCGTAATTCTTAGATTGTTGCAAATGGGTGCTTACTACTATTTGCAGTTTTGACCCATCTTCTCATGAGCGGTGCATGTCTACAGTAGACTCAGATGTTTGGAACTTTGATACTAGGGTGACCAAACATATGACCTTTGTTGGAGATAGACATCTCCGGAAGCATGCGAACAACACAAGGAAGAAGAAGAAGCTTGGATCACAACACACAATACTGAATGTATTACTAGAGAATGTACAAAGATAAGTAGCCCATTAGGGCAATAGGCGTATATACAAGCCAGGGGAAAAAAACCTCCTAAAGAGGGAAAAAAGTGCCCCGGCGGTCCTAGAGTGTTCACACACATCACTACCTAAATATATCAACAAATCCCCCCTGGGAGTGATGCGGTGAACAAGTAGCTGGAACTCATGTATAAGGAAGTGCCAAGCTATGTGGAAATCACTCCACAAAAGGAAGTAAGCCCAAAGCTTTGCAGAAAGCTTCAAACTTCTCCCTAGGCAGAGCCTTCGTGAAAAGGTCTGCAATGTTCTCCTGTGTGGGCACATATGCCAAGCTGATCTCCCCAGCAGAGAACCTCTCCCTGACATAATGATAATGCACCTCAATGTGCTTAGTGCGAGCATGGAACACAGGGTTCCTTGCAACTGCCAATGCGCTCTGACTGTCAGTGAAGATGGTGGTGGCAGAAGATTGACCAACACCCAAATCAGCCATAAGGCATCTAAGCCACACACACTCAATAGTAGCTGTGAAAGCTGCCCTATACTCAGCCTCACAACTGGAAGTGGCCAGAGAAGGCTACTTCTTGCTCAACCAAGATATACATGAGCTACCAAGCATGAAGTAAAAGCCACTAGTGGACACACGAGTGTCATAGCAACCAACCCAATCAGAGTCAGAAAAAGCATGCAAATCTGGTAGTAGTGATCCCCCCTTGGGATAAAACAACCCAAGTAGCCGAGTACCACTCAAGTAGCGAAAGATGCGCTCAACCGCCTGCCAATGCTGACTCCTGGGCAATGCATAAACTTGCTCATCTGTGAGATAGCAAACTAAATATCTGGCCGAGTAATGCATAAGTAAGTCAAGCATCCAACAGCCTGCTGATAGAGAACAACATCAAATGCATCTCCAACATCATGAATACTCAATCATAAACCTCTCTCCATAGGAGTGGCAATAGGCTTACACTCTTCAAGGCCAAAACACTGCAATAATGTGTCAATATATTTTGTTTGACACAAAGCCATTCCACCATCAACTTGCATAAAATGAATGCCCAAATAGTGATGCAAATGCCCCAAATCAGACATCTCAAATGAGGGATGCAAATTAGCCTTAAAATCAGCAATATGCTTCTCAATAGGACGAGTGAGAAGCACGTCGTCAACATAGACAACAATGATCAGAAGCACATTATTAGCACGCTTAACATATAAGGTGCTTTCAGTTGGACTGTTCTCAAAACCATGTGCAATGAGATAGGCATGTATCTTCTCATACCAAGCATGTGGTGCTTGCTTTAAACCATATAATGCCTTCTTTAACCTGCACACCTGGTTTTCATGCCCTTTCTGCACAAAGCCACAGGGCTGGAAAACATACATGGATCTAAACAGATATCCCTGGCTAATTCACAGTTTCTGGATGTGCGATCTAGGCACAAACATGTGAACTACGTGGATTCAAATTACTAGTCCATTTCTAGGCATAACTGGTGCATGGGCTTAGTAATGAAGGTGGGATTCTTATCCCTCACAAGACTTTGAGAATTCTTGATTCACTTGAATTTGTTTTGGAGAACTTGAAGTTTGGTTGTCCCATACATCTAACTTTAGATGTTTATTCAATGGTTTACTTTGATCCAACAGTTACTTGATTTTTCACCCGACTAGAGGACTACTCTGTCCCAATGAGTTGAAAAAATCCTATGTAAACTGTAGGAGAAAGTTTACCATTCCGGTGGAATCAACCATACTAACTTCACCAATTCAAATTCAAAATGAAAATTGTCCAACTTAGGACACTTTTCTCAAAGACTTTTAACTGAAAGTTCTTGGGAATTGTCAATCCAATGAGCAATTCCTAACTTCTTTATTCTAGAGTATACTGGACTCTAGGAAATTATTTATGCTATAACTTGAAGCAAAATCAAATGAATAAGTCTACTTAGACTTATCATCTTTTGAAGTTTGAAAAGGTTCTTGTACATAACATCTATCTAGGATGTTCAAGTTAGTTATCTAATTCTAACCGGCTATCCCTAGTCTTTTGCAAAAGGAATCAGATACCATATCTGAGTCAATTCCAAAAGATTTGGAAAGCGGAAAGAGATAACTAAGACTTTGTACAACCAATTCAAACTTCGCACATACATATACTTGCTATGAGTCAAAGTCTAGTTGACTCAGGACTTTAACTTCTCAACGATCTATTTCAATAAGATATTGAAGCATTGACTTTATCTTTAAGAGAAATAAGCTAGCTTCTCAAAAAGATTCAAAGCAAATAAAAAACATCATCCAACCACAAGATACTAGTGTGGTAACCAACATCAGTGTGTCGACCCACTGAGGTTACGCTGATGAGTTTTGTATTCAAATAATGCTTCACTTGAGACTAAGTTCAGGTCACATTCAATCTTTTTTACTCCGTGAATGCAATTCTTGTGCATTTCTTTGAGTCTAAAAGAGTGAATTTTATCAAGTTACACTAGGAACTTGATGCTTGACTTAGTCAATTAAATCTTTAGTTGAAAAGATCAACTCAAAATCAAAGTCCAACTTCTTTCAGAAATTTATCAAATATTTCTGATCAATAACACTTAAACTTGAAGTGTTTTATGAAGATCTTGGAAGTTACTTACTTCATATCTTCAGTTTCCTTAATCTTGAAGTTACCTTGAAGTATCGTAAGATACTACTTTCATCCTTTACGAATTAAACTTTTCCTTGAAGTCTTAATTCCCTTGAGGATGAAACCTAACTTCAAAATCCAAACTAGGACTAAAAGATAATCATCATCCTACGGTCCGATGTCCCATTCCATCTTTCCTACATCAGTCTGAGTATAAAATCTGGTGTCCCATACCACCCTATTTTATATTCACATTAATGTGTGGGTGATTCTTATCCTAAAGTCTAAACATCTCTTGATAGAGTACCTTATTTCTTCAATTCTTTTACAAGAATTGGAAGTTTCAGGCATTACCTCTAACTAGATTTTCTAGGTTTTGATTCCTTCACATGATCGTCTCACAATCATGTGCTTTACCTTGGGAACTTGAAAACCTTTAATAGAATATCTCCAATCCTTTTTGCTAGGGTTTTCAAATGAAAACCAATCAAAATTCCAAGTACTTGAATTTTCTTGAATTCAAGTTCAATTGGTTTACCCTTGACCAATTTTGTAGCGACAAGAGCTTTTGACTTCTTGTCTTTAGATTCCTTTCTTTATTGTTGCTTTAGGTACCTACCCCGGGGACTTTATTTAGGAATCTCTTTACTGCTTAAGTCTTAAGCATCCGCTCATGCTTTCTGGATTTGTACCAAAATCCCTTTAAGGATAGGTAAACACTTATGTTTTACCTTCCATAGACTTAATTACCATTTTCACGGTTGCGGACTACATTCTTGGAACTTCTTTACTCTGTTCAGACTTGGAACAACTTACTCTTTTTCACAGTTTTCCATCGAATAAATGGAATTTGAGTGAATAATTCCCAAAAGGAATTTTATTGCCAATACTTGGGCAATCTACAAAGTAGTTCTAATCGCACATTACTTGGACAATCATGGCCAAGATTGATCAAGTCTGGTTGATCTTGCGATAAAAATAAAGACTTAGTCTTTATCTTTAAGATCTCTTAAACTATCTTTAAGCTTCTTTGCTTACCTGCAGGATTTTAGAGATCTTTCCCTCAACTTAAGTCCAAGCATTTTCTAATGCTTTTCAGATTCCAAAGCTAAGAATCTTTGATATACCGTTAGGTTATATCACTTATTTGGACTTAAATACCAAAACTGGTGGTTAGGGATTTACTGGGAACTACTTACTCTATAACTTTTCTTGAAAGATGCTAGTCTCACGTCTGGGGAGATTTTTCTTTCAAGAACTTTTTGATTCCTATCAAGTAATACTAGGCTATAATTTGAAGCAAATGATTCATCTTGGAATTTTTTGCTTTCTAGTCTAATGATTCATCTTGGAATCGTTTGTAAAAAGAACATTTGAAAGAACTTCTTTCAAATAATATCCAAAAAATTTACTGATTCAATTGTATTTATTTCCTGAGTATCAAACTAGAGACGAAATATCACATTTGCCAGTATGAAAGTTTAAGTTGAACTTTCATTTATGTGATATCGACTTCTATTCTTGAGTTTGATACAAAACTCATTATTATTGGTCAATCTTCAGATGTTACTAGAGTCCTTTAAACATATTTCACTAATCAAATTTATGTTTAAAGTCCAAGCATCTATTGATTGATCCAATAGTAATGCAACTATGAACACTTTGAACTTTATAACTTGTTTAGGCGAAGTTCATGGATTGAAAATCCATTTCTTGGAACTTTCTATTCCTAAATGAAAAGTTCACACTTGCTTCAAGTCTTTAGGAACTTATATTATTTCCTAAAGACTGCTTAGCTAGTTTCATCATTTATTGCTTAGCTAGTTGCATCATTTACCAGAGATGCAACTATAGAACCTAACATCCTTTTATTGATATCAAGGATCAATTGATGTTGAGGTTTAACCTTTGATTTCCATCACCCCTTGGGATGAAATCAAATAAAAATTTATAAAAGCTTGGTACCTTTATATCTTGGCAAAACATTTATATCCTAAAGAGGTTTTGCCTGCATCATTCCTTGGACCTATTATATAATATGAATTTATGCGTATTTTGGGAAGAGTTCATGAATCAATTAAGATCCTCTACTTGGAACATCTTCCTTCCCAAAGCTAAATTCATCTTAAACATGGTAGGAGAATGATCTCACATGAAATAGAAGAGTGCTCATGGAACTTTGGAAATATAGTTGATGCTCTCATCCAACCTTGGGATGCTTGAGAAGTTATATAAAATATATAACTAATCAACTAAAGCTTTATCCGCATGACTTTCTAAGTACATCCAGGACTTAGAGTCATCATACATCACAAAAGAGTTGCAAGTAATTAAATTTTCTTGGTCATCAAGGAAATTTATTACTTAACTTTCTCTTAGTGCTTACTCATACCTAGCAAGACATCTAACATACTTAATTCTCATTAAGTATTTATGTTTGATAGTAGAGTATCGACTTGGGAAGAAATTGACTAATTACTTGAGTTGCAAACTAGAACTAATATGTCTTTGCAACTAACTAGTCCTTGGTCTTCCCTAATGTCAAACTGCGAGCTTTACAAAGTAAGCTAAATACTAAGAGAGTACATTTTCATATCTACTTGCAAACAGCATTCCATTCTTCCATGCAAATGCATGTATCTACATGCAAAAGCATATGTTCACATGCGTATGCATGCATGTTCTTTGCATGCTCAAAAAATAATACAATAATCATGCATGAACTTGATGCACGATTTTTTCCTTGTACTAAGAATGTATATCATGCAATCCTGATGCATGTATATCCTTTCCTTTGTCCTAATGCACTATGATATAAAAACATACCCTTAAGGTGCAATAGAAAACTTACTCAATGGAAAGGAAATATGTATTTAAACTACCAAAATACATTCTTTGATGCACAAGGATCTTTTTGAAATCAAGTCTTTCCTTAATGCAAACTAATGCTTGGAATGAGAAATGGATTAATTCATTATTCTAATCTAGACTTAATCAATTGAAATCTTGGCTATTTCAATGTGCATCTAGGATTAAGTGTAGAATAATGAAAACAAGATAAATCAAGCATTAAGGCCAAGCAAAAACTGGAAAATACTTAGCTCCACATAGAGCTACGTCCTTCCCTTGATCCTTTGGAAGAGTGATTCATCCTCTTGATCCTTGCAAGGAGCTATTCACCATTCTTGAAGCTTCCTCATCAAGAAATAGTCTTGGATGATGCAATAGAACAAGGATTACGACCACCACATACTAGAGAGATGACTCTCCTCCCAACCAAATGCCTCTATATATATAGCTCTCTCCAGGGGACTGCCTTCTTGGGCAGGTGGATGCTAATCATCCAAGTGTCAGCCATGTAACTACATGTGCGCCAAGTGTCCAGTGGATGCTTCTAGAAGGTTCTAGAGCTCTTTGGGCAAAATACTCTTCCCATGTACCTCATGGGGATTGAACCCAAGACCTCGTCCTTCACATCCTTGAGACTTAACCACTAAGCTAAGTGGATCACTTGTTCACAAGAGCACAAGACCTCCTAGTAAGTCTAAACTCGAGATCTTTGGTCATACACACGGATGACCAAACGGTGTCCGATTTCAGATCTGTCTGAACCGGCCAGACCCTTGGATCATAGACTTACTTTATTACATTCTTCCCCCCTTGGAAAATATTTTCGTCCTCGAAAATAGAGCTATATACATACTGTAGGCAACCCCCGAGCCTCATGTTCTAAAACTGGAAGAACATGGTCATGTTCTAGAACTGGAAGAACATGTCTCATCTCTGTGGTGGCATCCCTGCCCAAATGTTTCAAAAGACTATCTGGGTTTGCACTTTGATGAATGGGACAAAGTACAAACTAGTGAAGAATAATAAGGGTGGATCTAATGACATCCCTGGCTAATTCACAGTTTCTGGATGTGCGATCTAGGCACAAACATGTGAACTAGGTGGATTCAAATTACTAGTCCATTTCTAGGCATAACTGATGCATGGGCTTAGTAATGAAGGTGGGATTCTTATCCCTCGCAAGACTTTGAGAATTCTTGATTCACTTGAATTTGTTTTGGAAAACTTGAAGTTTGGTTGTCCCATACATCTAACTTTAGATGTCTGTACAATGGTTTACTTTTATCCAACAGATACTTGATTTTTTCACCCGACTAGAGGACTACTTTGTCCCAATGAGTTGAAAAAATCCTATGTAAACTGTAAGAGAAAGTTTACCATTGGTGGGACCAACCATTACTAACTTCACCAATTCAAATTCAAAATGAAAATTGTCCAACTTAGGACACTTTTCTCAAAGACTTTTAACTGAAATTTCTTGGGAATTGTCAATCTGATGAGCAATTCCTAACTTCCCTATTCTAGAGTATACTGGACTCTAGAAAGTCATTTATGCTATAACTTGAAGCAAACTCAAATGAATAAGTCCACTTATCATCTTTTGAAGATTGAAAAGGTTCTTATACATAACATCTATCTAGGATGTTAATTTAGTTATTTTATTCTAATCGGCTAACCCTGGTCTTTTGCAAAAGGAATCAGATACCATATCTGAGTCAATTCCAAAAGATTTGGAAAGCGGAAAGAGATAACTAAGACTTTGTACAACCAATTCAAACTTCGCACATACATAAATTTGCTATGAGTCAAAGACTAGATGACTCAGGACTTTTTACTTTTCAAAGATCTATTTTAACAAGATATTGAAGCATTGTCTTTATCTTTCAGAGAAATAAGCTGGATTCTCAGAAAGATACAAAGAAAATCAAAAACATCATCCAACCACAAGATACTAGTGTGGTAACCAACATCAGTGTGTCGACCCACTGAGGTTCTATCGATGAGTTTAGTTTTCAAATAATGCTTCACTTGAGACTAAGTTCATGTCACATTCAGTCTTTTTGACTCCTAATCGTGAATGCAATTCTTGTGCATTTCTTTGAGTCTAAAAGAGTGAATTTATCAAGTTACACTAGGAACTTGATACTTGACTTAGTCAATTGAATCTTTAGTTGAAAAGATCAACTCAAAGTAAAAGTCCAACTTCTTTCAGAAAATTTATCAAATTTTTCTGATCAATAACACTTAAACTTGAAGTGTTCTATGAAGATCTTGGAAGTTACTTACTTCATATCTTCAGTTTCCTTAATCTTGAAGTTACCTTGAAGTATCGTAAGATACTACTTTCATCCTTTACGAATTAAACTTTTCCTTGAAGTCTTAATTCCCTTGAGGATGAAACCTAACTTCAAAATCCAAACTAGGACTAAAAGATAATCATCATCCCACGGTCCGATGTCCCATTCCATCTTTCCTACATCAATCTGAGTATAAAATCTGGTGTCCCATACCACCCTATTTTATATTCACATTAATGTGTGGGTGATTCTTATCCTAAAGTCTAAACATCTCTTGATAGAGTACCTTATTTCTTCAATTCTTTTACAAGAATTGGAAGTTTCAGGCATTACCTCTAACTAGATTTTCCTAGGTTTTGATTCCTTCGCATGATCACCTCGTAATCATGTGCTTTGCCTTTGGAAACTTGAAAACCTTTTTGACAGAATATCAATTAGAATTCCAAGTTCTTGAATTTTCTCGAATTCAAGTTCAATTGGTTTACCCTTGACCAATTTTGTAGCGACAAGAGCTTTTGACTTCTTGTCTTTAGATTCCTTTCTTTACTGTTGCTTTAGGTACCTACCCCGGGGACTTTATTTAGGAATCTCTTTACTGCTTAAGTCTTAAGCATCCGCTCATGCTTTCTGGATTTGTACCAAAATCCCTTTAAGGATAGGTAAACACTTATGTTTTACCTTCCACAGACTTAATTACCATTTTCACGGTTGCAGACTACATTCTTGGAATTCCTTCACTCTGTTCAGACTTAGAACAGCTTACTTTTTTTTTTTCACAATTTTCCATTGGATAAATGGAACTTGAGTGAATAATTCCCAAAAGGAATTTTATTGCCAATACTTGGGCAATCTACAAAGTAGTTCAATTGCACATTACTTGGACAATCATGGCCAAGTTTGATCAAGTCTGGTTGATCTTGCGATAAAAATAAAGACTTATAGTCTTTATCTTTAAGATCTCTTAAACTATCTTTAAGCTTCTTTGCTTACCTGCAGGATTTTTAGAGATCTTTCTCAAGTCCAAGCATACACTTATGCCTCTCAGATTCCAAAGCTAAGAATCTTTGATATACCTTTAGGTTATATCACAAATAGGACTTGAAATACCACTTCTAGTGGTTTGGGACGTCTAGGGAACTACTTATAGTATGAAGAATTTCATTCTCAAAACTTGAAAGAATGCCATTTCTTCAAAGACTTGAGATTCCTTCTAGGGAATCAAATAACTTGAGCAAATGATTCATCTTGGAATCTTTTGCAAAAAGAACATTTAAAAGAAATTCTTTCAAATGATATCCAAAAAATTTACTGATTCAATTGTATTTATTTCTTGAGTATCAAACTAGAGACGAAATATCACATTTGCCAGTATGAAAGTTTAAGTTGAACTTTCATTTATGTGATATCGACTTGTATTCTTGAGTTTGATACAAAACTCATTATTATTGGTCAATCTTCAGATGTTACTAGAGTCCTTTAAACATATTTCACTAATCAAATTTATGTTTAAAGTCCAAGCATCTATTGATTGATCCAATAGTAATGCAACTATGAACACTTTGAACTTTATAACTTGTTTAGGAGAAGTTCATGGATTTAAGATCCATTTCTTGGAACTTTCTACTCCTAAATGAAAAGTTCATACTTGCTTCAAGTCTTTAGGAACTTATATTATTTCCTAAAGATTGCTTAGCTAGTTGCATCATTTACCAGAGATGCAATTATAGAACCTAACATCCTTTTATTGATATCAAGGATCAATTGATGTTGAGGTTTAACTTTTGATTTCCATCACTCCTTGAGATGAAATCAAATAAAAATTTATAAAAGCTTGGTACCTTTATATCTTGGCAGAACATTTATATCCTAAAGAGGTTTTGCCTGCATCATTCCTTGGACCTATCATATAATATGAATTTATGTGTATTTTGGGAAGAGTTCATGAATCAATTAAGATCCTCTACTTGGAACATCTACCTTCCCAAAAATAAATTCATCTTAAACATGGTAGGAGAATGATCTCACATGAAATAGAAGGCTTGACTATTTCGTATCTCTATTCCAAAAAGTCACTTACCGAGGTTTCATCATGAGATATAAATCTTGAAACCACAAGAAACTTCTTTAAAACTTTCGAAATCTTCTAAATAGAAGAGTGCTCATGGAACTTTGGAAATATAGTTGATGTTCTCATCCAACCTTGGGATGCTTGAGAAGTTACATAAAATATATAACTAATCAACTAAAGCTTTATCCGCATGACTTTCTAAGTACATCCAGGACTTAGAGTCATCATACATCACAAAAGAGTTTGCAAGTAATTAAATTTTCTTGGTCATCAAGGAAATTTATTACTTAACTTTCTCTTAGTGCTTACTCATACCTAGCAAGACATCTATCATACTTAATTGTCATTAAGTATTTATCTTTGATAGTAGAATATCGACTTGGGAAGAAATCGACTAATTACTTGAGTTGCAAGGTAGAACTAGTATGTCTTTGCAACTAACTAGTCCTTGGTCTTCCCTAATGTCAAACTGCGAGCTTTATAAAGTAAGCTAAATACTAAGAGAGTACATTCTCATATCTACTTGCAAACAGCATTCCATTCTTCCATGCAAATGCATGTATCTACATGCAAAAGCATATGCTCACATGCGTATGCATGCATGTTCTTTGCATGCCCAAAAAATAATACAACAATCATGCATGAACTTGATGCACGATTTTTTCCTTGTACTAAGAATGTATATCATGCAATCCTGATGCATGTATATCCTTTCCTTTGTCCTAATGCACTATGATATAAAAACATACCCTTGAAGTGCAATAGAAAACTTACTCAATGGAAAGGAAATATGTATTTAAACTACCAAAATACATTCTTTGATGCACAAGGATCTTTTTGAAATCAAGTCTTTCCTTAATGCAAACTAATGCTTGAAATAAGAAATGGATTAATTCATTATTCTAATCTAGACTTAATCAATTGAAATCTTGGCTATTTCAATGTGCATCTATGATTAAGTGTAGAATAATGAGAACAAGATAAATCAAGCATTAAGGCCAAGCAGAAACTGGAAAATACTTAGCTTTGATCAAAGCTTTGTCCATCCCTTGATCCTTTGGAAGAGTGATTCATCCTCTTGATCCTTGCGAGGAGCTATTCACCATTCTTGAAGCTTCCTCATCAAGAAATAATCTTGGATGACTTGGTCCGTCGTGGTCGACTAACTTGGGCCTCCGGATCTTCACTCCACAGCTTCAAATGCTTTGCTCAATCTTTGATTCTTCTTGGATGGATGAGAGGACTTGGCTCCTTGCACTTCAGCTCTGCTTACTGCTTTAGGAGATTCTGCTCTGCACTAGAGAACAAGCAAAACTCGTGGGCGGCGTGGCTACGTGAGCGTGTTTCCAAGGAACCCGTCTGGGTTCGATCCCTAGTAGGCGCAGCGGGCAGAGAAGGCTACGTTCTGTTTTGTTCCTTTCGGAGATCTTCTGCAACGCTGGGTTTGAAACCAAAACAAATCTCTGCAGACTTCTGGACGTGAACGCCCGTCGACCTTATGGATAGGCGAGTGTCCTCTAGTTGGGGGGGCGGGGGTTCGAATCTCCTCTGCTTCACTGGAGAATACACAATTTTGGATCTACAAATTGAGATCTTCTCCAGCACCGACTTTTGGTTAAAAGATTTGCTCCAGTAATCCTTCACGCGCACGATGATGCTCTGTGGATAGAGCAGCGCGCTCCTATCAGGGAAACGGGAGTTCGAATCCTCTGCTCTCCACAATAGAGGTAATTATTTTTTGGTATCTTCTACAGCACAAGATCAAAAACTAATGCTCTGCTGGATGATATACGCGAACTGTTGTCGTCTTCGTGGATAGGACAGCGTTTCTTCAGCGGGAGGTCAGGAGTACGAATCCTGCCGCCTACAGAAGATATTCTTTTGCCGCCTACAGAAGATATCCTCTTCACGACTATACTATGACAATATAAGGCGCATCCAAGAATACGTCGTCAACGCCCTTGGGTTCTGTGGTTGAGCGAACGTGCTCTATTCGGAAGTACGAGGGTTCGATTCCCTCCCATGCATGCGCACCGATTTTTGCTAATCTATTCTTTAAGCATAAAGCTATGGCCGCCATGATGACTTCAGAATTCTACGTCAAAACGGCCGCGAGCAGAAATTCGGGAAAGAGTTATGCACGCAAAAAGTAAGGAGTAAGATGATGAGAGCTATGGAGAGGGTGGCTCTGATACCAATGCAATAGAACAAGGATTACGACCACCACATACTAGAGAGATGACTCTCCTCCCAACCAAATGCCTCTATATATATAGCTCTCTCCAGGGGACTGCCTTCTTGGGCAGGTGGATGCTAATCATCCAAGTGTCAGCCATGTAACTACATGTGCGCCAAGTGTCCAGTGGATGCTTCTAGAAGGTTCTAGAGCTCTTTGGGCAAAATACTCTTCCCATGTACCTCATGGGGATTGAACCCAAGACCTCGTCCTTCACATCCTTGAGACTTAACCACTAAGCTAAGTGGATCACTTGTTCACAAGAGCACAAGACCTCCTAGTAAGTCTAAACTCGAGATCTTTGGTCATACACACGGATGACCAAACGGTGTCCGATTTCAGATCTGTCTGAACCGGCCAGACCCTTGGATCATAGACTTACTTTATTACAGATGACTTGGTCCGTCGAGATCTACTAACTTAGGCCTCCGGATCTTCACTCCACAGCTCCAATTCCTTCAAGCTTTGCTCAATCTTTGATTCTCCTTGTTTGTTTCTTTGGCTAAAAGCAGAATACTTCTCGGGTTCGGCCTGCAACAACTGATTTGGCTCCTTGGATGACTGAGAGTTGGGCTTGCACTTCAGCTCTGCTTACTGCTTTAGGAGATTCTGCTCTGCACTAGAGAACAAGCAAAACTCGTGGGCGGCGTGGCTACGTGAGCGTGTTTCCAAGGAACCCTTCTGGGTTCGATCCCTAGTAGGCGCAGCGGGCAGAGAAAGCTACGTTCTGTTTTGTTCCTTTCGGAGATCTTCTGCAACGCTGGGTTTGAAAGCAACACAAATCTCTGCAGAGTTCTGGACATGAACGCCCGTCGACCTTATGGATAGGCGAGTGTCCTCTAGTTGGGGGGGCGGGGGTTCGAATCTCCTCTGCTTCACCAGAGAATATCACCTTTTAGATCTATAAATTTAGATCTACTTCAGCGCCGGCTCTGATCAATTTGCTCTGCTGCGTATATATCCTCACGCGGTCGATGATGCTCTTGTGGATAGAGCAGCGCACTCCAATCCGTGGGACGGGGGTTCGATTCCCTCGCCATACACAGCAGAGATGATCTTCTTCTTTTGCTATGCTTCTCCTAAGCCAATCCAGCAGAATCAACGTACTCTCTTCTCAAAACGGCCGCGAGCTTCTTTCTTCTTCGTAGAAGAGTTTATGCACACACATATAGGCGAGAGCAGATTGATGAGCAAGATGATGAAAGAGAGCTATGGAGGATGAAGCTCTGATACCAATGCAACAATCTAAGAATTACGACCACCACAAGCTTGAGAGATGACTCTCCTCCCAACCAAATGCCTCTATATATAGCTCTCTCCAGGGGACTACCTTCTTGGGAAGGTGGATACTAACCATCCAAGTGTCAGCCATGTAACTACATGTGCGCCAAGTGTCCCAGTTAACTCGAGTTAACTCAAGTGGATGCTTCTAGAAGGCTCTAGAGCTCTTTGGGCAAAACACTCTCCCCATGTACCCCATGGGGGTTGAACCCAAGACCTCCTCCTTCACATCCTTGAGACTTAACCACTAAGCTAAGTGGATCACTTGTTCACAAGAGCACAAGACCTCCTAGTAAGTCTAAAACTCGAGATCTTTGGTCATACACACGGATGACCAAACGGTGTCCGATTTCAGATGTGTCTGAACTGGCCAGACCCTTGGATCATAGACTTACTTTATTACACCATTCTTCATCCTGCACAAGATTAGCAGACTCTGTTTTTGGTGTAGAAGCCTCTGCAACAACCATTCCAGCCTCTTTCTTCTTTGCCTCTTTAGCAGCCAATTTTGGACAACTCTTAGTGACAATATCATTTGCTTTACCATATTTTCAAAACAATTTCTGCTTTTCTTGTTTCTTCTCATCTTTGGCTTCCTTCTTCGAATGTGCAGCATTTGCAGATTCTTGCTTACTAGTAGAAAAGCTCTATTTTCCTTTGCCCTTCGCAGTAGCCAGGAAAGCTTGATATGCAACATGCATAATAGACTTGTTCTGCCTAGACTAATCTTCTTGCAATAGAACTGTCACATAATCCTAGTAGGAGATGGTTGAATCACTCCTTAAGAGAGAGGATTAGGAAGTAATCCTCAACCATGGCTTTTGGGGCAAGTGGTTAGCCCATCGCACTCCTAACTAGGAGGTGAGTTCAATTCTCAACATTGGTATCAGAGCCTAGTTGAGAAATCGGGAGAGACGGATGTTCGTGCCTCATTCGTGGGCACTTGGAAAAAGCTCTTATCCGTGGTGAGTGTGAAACTGGCCTTGGATGAAGGTGCATGGGCATTTGGGCATCCACAGAGGGTGGGATAGGTCCAAATTTGGTCCATGTGCTGGAGTTTGAGGTTGGTGGAAGCGCTCATGCATGGAAAGTGGGTCCAAGAGTTAGAAGGGTCCACAAGTGAGCATTGAGGACAATGCTCAGTCTAAGGGGGAAGGAATGTCACATAATCCTAGAAGAAGATGGTTGAATCACTCCTTAAGAGAGAGGATTAGGAAGTCTCAACCATGGCCTTTGGGGCGAGTGGTTAGCCCATGGCACTCCTAATTGGGAGGTTGTGAGTTCAATTCCCAACAAGAAGAGAGACTAACTCCTCGAGTGAAAGGTGTTTGGATTGCCTCTCATCATCAAACGAAGAGTAGAAGCAAAACTTTGATATGAGTCAGGAAGACCATTCAGAATGGTTTGCACAAGTGAGCTATCTAGTATAACTTCATCAGCAGAAATCAACTATTCTTTCAAATCCTTGATCTTTGTGAGAAAATTGTCCTTAGAATCACCTTCATTCATGTGCTCACTCTCCAATCGTTTTCAGAGGGAAGCAACACGAGCCTCATTCCTAGCCTAGTACAATGTGGTAAGTGTATCCCATCCAAATTATCCTCAACAGCCAACATATGAAATACATCACTACTTTCGGTCATGGCCACTAACTAAAATACCTCCATGCACAAAAATGACTGGGTCTAAAAAAGTTGAATAGAACTACCCAAATGAGTTCTTACCACTAGAATGTACAAAGATCAGTAGCCCGTTAGGGCAATAAACGTATATACAATCTAGGGGAAAAAAACCTCCTAAAGAGGGAAAAAAGTGTCTCGACAATCCTAGAGTGTTCACACATATCAGTACCTAAATATATCAACATGGATTTCACTATAGAATCATTAGATTCATGAAAAGGAGAAGTTAAGAAGGAATTTTACTTCCTCAAAAATCCCTTTTCCACTCTTTTTGAAAAAAAATCAGGTGTTAAATTTAGTCGAACTCCACTCTTGGGAGCAAGAAAACAGATAATCTAAGAGGATTCCCATGGATTAGTTAATACATACATGAAGTATGGTATCTATATTACCATAGGGAATACAAAAAAAAAAATCCAAGAAAGATCCACATTAGGAGTGGATTAGACGCTTGGTAAAATCTCCCATCTAACATTTTATAAGAAAGTAAAAATCTTGGTTTCTGCCTCTTTTGGGGAGCAAATTAACATGCAAAAAGGGAGGATTTTGAAAAGTGAAAATAGTTCCAAGCATCTTCATGTATTAATCTATGAGGTTATTGAGAGAGATATAGGATTTTCTTGATGGAAAAATGCATTTGGGCACTTCAAAAATCACATTTTCACACTTTTTCTAGCCACTCCACCAGTCCACTAGTTTGGCATGTCACACTTGGAGAGGCCATACCTTGGGCTAAAAAACTCCAAATTGGAGGTGCTATAGCTCATTTTGAAGAGCACAAGATCTATTTCGAGTTTATCAAAAGAAATTTGGAAATTGTTTTTTTTTCTACCTTTTTTCAGGTCTACAAAGTTTGAATAGTTTTTGGTAATTACCTTCCGGGAGCCATATTTTAAAAACTAGGAAGGCGATTGAAGAAATTGTTGGAGCAAGTCTATGACAAGCCTAAGTATTGGCTTGAGTCTCACAAAGTCATTAAAGAAGCTTCAAAATGAAGACTATGTAAAGTTCACTTGTGAACTACCTCTTGTAACTTTTGAAGAGTTTACTTAATGTAAAAGTAAGAGAATCTTAAGTGGTTGAGCCCACATGATCAAGAATGAAAAGAGGAGCCACGAATTCGTGATTTGTGGTAGGTAGAGAATCAAATCAATCATTGATTGATTGGAGAGTGATTGAGGGAAGTTAGCCTCCCAAACTCAACTATAAATAGATGGCAGTTTTAGTCGTGGTTAGAGAGACCTATGTGAAGACCTCCAAGAGCTGAGCTTTATGCCATATCAAGGTGTGATTACAAGGCACACATATGTATCAGTAAGTCATTGTATTGTACAAGCAATATACTTTCATTTTCATGATTATTTGAGTTCATCTTTCCATGTTCTTGTGATGTGTACTACTCACTGCCATTACTTCAGTTTTTCTCAGTCAGCTTGCAGAGATTGTTTCTCTGCACTTGGTTCATCATTTTCAGTGATTTAACTTGGTAAAGTTAGCTCTATAAGTCTACTATATGCTCAGAAATTTTCATGTCATTTGGATGTTGGAATCTTCAGTTATGTTCATTTGAAGTCAACAGGGTATGTTCATCTTCACTTCTCTGTCAGGTACCCGACTTTTTCAGTCATCTTGTCAGAGTCATTTCTCAGTGTTTACTCATCCAAATTCAGTGATTTTAAGCTTCTTGGATTCAGCTTACTGTCTAGTATAAGCATACAAATTTTCATGATCATTGGATTCTTACATCTTGAGTTATGTTAATTTTTCTACTCACTGGTCTATTTCTGTAGCAGCCCGTGAAAATCGGGATGATGTCATCACTTGTTAAAAGTCATTCTCAGTGTGTGGTTTGTTATTTTTGATGAGATTACTCTCTAAAGTTAGCTCTTTAAGCTACCTAGCCTTCCCCAAGAGGAATTAATCTAATTGCTGCTGTGCTCAGAGAATTATGTAAAACACTGGACAGGTGTATCAACCAAGAATAGCAATTTTTCACCTCTGAGCTAACTCCAACTTATCTGTTTTGATCTATCTTTTTGAGAGTGATCTTCCAAGGTACATAGGGTGTCTAATACATCGATTGGCAAGCTAAAAGGGCCCACCATCTACTCCTGGAGTTCATTTGGCTGGTGTAGAGCAAAGATTTTGCAACACCTCTTCATCTTCAACACATACCTATCCATCTCTTCACAGAAATTTCACTTCGAGCCACTTGCACATTATGTACATTTTATTTTTTGATTTGTTCCAGGTCCTAAAAGATTCTTTGCATTTCTAAAGATTGATTACACATGCATCTTTTTGAATATTTATATTATTTCTAGTAATCATTTGACTTTGCTTGAGGTTTCGGGAAGTGATCCAATGCTCTTGGACACTTCAAAGCTTATTTCAGGACTTGGCGAGGAAAGTGTAGAGGTCTTGAGGCTTTTCAAAAAGGATTGGATGCATTACAATTTTTTGACATTAAACAATTCAGGGAAGTATGGTTTATATTTTCACGCATTTTACTTTATGTTTTGGCATATTTTGTATGTACATGCATGGTTTGAAATGCATACATCAAAGATGATCATTGTTTAGTTCTAAAAGTATGGATCAACTTGCTAGATGTACACTTTTGATGGTTTGCACAATAGATAATTACAAGAAGTACAAGGCTATGCAAGGAAGATGTGGTTGCTAGCATTTCATGTTTTGTAGGTTATGGAGTTCATGTTTAAGTATATGGCATGCATGCCATGGGCTTGCCAAGCACTATGTTAAATTAAATGGCATGTGTGCCATTGGCCGCAAGGCCTTATACTTGAGTTCATGGTTAAAAAATTTTGGGACTCCATTTTTCTAGGGAAATGCTATCAAAAATTTTTTACCTCATGATGTCATATACGCACTTACCTTTAGGTAAGAATTTTATGGCATGGTAACATGCCTTCTCTACAAACATCAATAATGTGTTAGCATCCTTGTATGCATGTACTTGATGGACTTAGGACCATCAAAGCATTACAAATAAGGTAACTTCATAAATAATAGGATCCCTACATATAACCCTTATGGATTTAGACCATTGGATTGCTAAGGGGAAGAAGATATACCTTCACCATTAGGATTGTGCACAAGCAATCCTATAGGTTATAGGAAGTTGCACAGAGGCACGCGAGATACATTTATGATAATCTCCAATTTAATGAAGGTTTACTACCTTCAAACGAGTCTCATAGTATAATTAGGAGACTATAGGGTATCATGAGGAATACCAAAAGAGTGACTACTTTCACTCATACACATAACTTAAGTAAGTAGTGAAGCATTTCTGCTACACTACTAAGTAAACCAATTAGATGGGATCATAGAAATGGGTTTCATGAGAGAGCATCAATGGGTGCTTATGTGATTCGAGTGATGGTTAGGAAGGCTATAGTCATGGCACTAGCTCTATGACTTAGAGAAATAGATCCCTCAGTAAGGAATATTTGGGATGCCCAATACATATATGTATGTTGGGATCTAGAGAGAGGTACTTAGACTCAATCTTCATACATAGGAACAAGTTAGTTTGGAATAAGAAAGGGATACCCATTGTCACGTGTTGAATAGAACCAAACTATACTAGTTGAGGACATGGGGGTCATCAAGGTCCACCTACATATTCCATTATATATATATGGAATATACATTAGGTTTAGTGCAGATATGAGATCATGAATTGGAAGAAGGATCCACTAGTATGGGATGGTGGAAAAGACTTCCCTTTGAGCTCTCTTCTTCTATGGCCAAGGAGAAAAGGACTCATCATTCATAGTGGCATGTCTCACTAGATCAGAGGAGAGCTCTTAGTAGACATCTCCTTAGGACTTGGATTTATCTTTCATAGTTTAGGAAAGATTTATTCTTTCAATAGAGAATGTGATGGGTGATTTTATCACCATTGGTATCACATACTCACTTTATAGCTTTTAGGAAAGATGATTCCATTAGTGTGGATGGATCATATAGATTCATGCACAGAGCATGATTGGCAGAGATAGCAGTGGCGAGCAAATAAATTCATCTTTTAAGGAAAGGAGAAAGTGGGAATCAGCTCGGAGATCTAGGAGAGATCTCGCTTTAGCTTAGAGGTCTCACTTTAGCTCCTAGTCTTTGAAAGAGAAAAAAGCAAAGGAAAACATGATTTCTTCATAGGAGAAGAATAGAGTATCTTTTCCTTTAGAAAAAGATGTGTTTAGGAAACATCTCTTTTACTCTAATTTTCAATGTAATTTTCCTTCACATGGGAGCTTCATTATCCACTATTTTGGAAGGAAAACATGGAAAACTTATGTATAGGTTCTCATTATTGGATAAGTAGAGCAAATGGATTCAAGAAAATCTCTTTCAAAAGGAAAGGGAAAGAGGAACAGATTCCACTACTATAGCTCTTTTCCTTAAAAGAGATTAGAGAGAGAGAGAAAGTTTCACTTTCTCATTTTTGTTTTCTAGAGAGAAGTGGCACTCTTCTATCAAAGACAAGAGGGATATTAGATAATCATGATGGTTAGATTGAAACACCCATGGAGACTCTAGAGACAAGCGGTTATAGTATTTCCAGTGATGGTCCTTGACTAGATGAGATGATTTTAGTTATTGACATTAGTGAGATTGGAGCTCTTTAGGGTTTCTAGGAGATAGGCATAGATCTAACCTACCGGGGTACCAAACTCTTAGTTGGTGTTACATCATGAGCATGATGTGTAAACATCAGTTAGGAGGAAGAGAAAAATCTAGAGTTTTCACTAGTGCCAATAGATGCTCTTCCAATAGAATTTAGTCCAACTTAATGGATGCCCAACCAAAGACTTCTTGGTTAGTGGAATGTAGAGGTTTAATTTTACTACCAAGTTATTTTTATATATCAGCTATAATGATGGAATTGTAGAGTTTGCAAGGTAGTTTAGATTAAATTATTACTTGCAATTGTTGATATGTTTAAGTAGTGATGTGTGTGAACACACTAGGACCATCGAGGCACTTTTTTCCCTCTTTAGGAGGTTTTTTTCCCCCGGCTTGTATATATGCCTATTTCCCTAATGGGCTACTTATCTTTGTACATTCTCTAGTAATACATTCAATATTGTGTGTTTGTGCTCCAAGCTTCTTCTTCTTCCTTGTGTTGTTCGCGTGCTTCCGCAGACATCTATCTCCAACAATTGGTATCAGAGCAGGTTGTCGCTTCATCTAGGGCGCTGTCAACACTCCTCTGTTTGCAGTCTCAGAATCGCACGAATTTTGGTGAGCATACTCAGCGTGTTTCCGAAGGTATATACCAGTTTTTGTTCGCCAATTTAAGCGTCTCGAAGTCTGCTACAGGTCTAGCAGAACTAGTCTGGGCAGTTCTGTTCAACTTTTTGAGATACAGTCAATTTTCTGCATCAAGCTATTTTAGTCACCGGCCATGGCTGAAAGCAGTGATGTATTCCGTATGTTGACTGTTGAGGATAAGTTGGATGGTACCAACTACCCATTATGGGCTTATATGAAGCGACATGTATTGGTTGCAAAAGGATTGTGGAACATTGTGCAGGGTGTTGAAAGATGTCCTGTTACACCTCCGACTACAAGTACTGCAAATACAGGTGCTGGAGCTTATGAAGATGGTGTCGAAGATGATATTCCATAGACTCCTGTTCTTGCTGCTGTTTCTACTGCACCTACTACAGAGCAGATTCGTTGGGATGGCAGAGATGCCCACGCACATGCATTGATAGCTTTGTCTGTCAAACGTGCCATTATTCCTCACATTCGCTCTTGTAGAACAGCTAAGGATGCTTGGGATACACTTACCACATTGTACCAAGCTAGGAATGAGGCTCGTGTTGCTTACCTCCGAAAACAGTTGGAGAGTGAGCACATGAATGAAGGTGATTCTATGGACAGTTTCCTAACGAAGATCAAAGACTTGAAGGAACAATTGATTTCTGCTGATGAGGTTATACCTGATAGCTCACTTGTGCAGACCGTTTTGAATGGTCTTCCTTATTCATATCAGAGTTTTGCTTCTACTCTTCGTTTGATGATGAAAGGCAATCCGAACGCCTTATCATTTGAGGAGTTAGTCTCTCTTCTGTTGTAGGAAGATCAATCCAGGCTGAACAGGTCCATTATGCGAGTTGCAGATCAAGCTTTCTTGGCTAGTCAGAAGGGAAAAGGAAAATAGAGCTCTTCAACTAGTAAGCAAAAATCTGCTAATTCTGCATATTCCAAGAAGGAAGATAAAAATGAAAATCAGAAAAGCAGAAGTTGTTTTGTAAGTACTGTAAAGGGAATGATCATATCATAAAGAACTGTCCAAAACTGGCTGCTAAAGAGGCAAAGAAGAAAGACGCTGGAATGGTTGTTGCAGAGGCCTCTACACCAAAAATAGAGTCTGCAAATCTTGTGCACGAAGAAGAATGGGCATTTACTACTGTCTACAGTTTTGACCCATCTTCTCATGAGCAGTGCATGTCTGCAGTACACTCAGATGTTTGGTATTTTGACAGTGGGGCGACCAAACATATTACCCCGCAACGTAGTTTCTTCTCTTCACTCGAGCCTGCCCCTACAGGGAATACTGTTACATGCGCCAACAACTCCTCTTATCCTGTTATGGGAGTTGGTAAGATCATTTTGACTAGTGTTGATGGTAGTTCTTTCACGTTGTCAGATGCTTTATTTGTGCCAGGGATCAAAAAGAACTTGTTATCAGTTTCTGCATTAGCCAAGATTGGCTTCGTTGTGAAATTTGTTGATGACAGGTGTACAGTTCATGATCTGTCAAATGGCGATGTTATTATTGCTTCTGGCATTTTATGTCGTGGGCTGTATAAGCTCATAGACTATGAAAGATCTGAAAATGATTTGGCATGTGCAGTAAATGATTCTCAGGCTATGTCAGATGCAAAGCTTTGGCATGCACGCTTTGGTCATCTGAATTTTGCTAGTTTGCTACGCCTGTAGAAATCTGAAATGGTATCCTCGTTGCCCAAACTTGAGGCACCTGGAAAACATGTTTGTGAAGGTTGTATTTTGGGCAAAATGCATTGTTCATCCTTTCCAAAAGATGGTTCAGTTCGGGCTACTCAGAAATTGAAGCTTGTACATAGTGATGTATGTGGTCCTATGCAAACACCTTCTTTTGGGAACTATCTTTACTTCGTGACTCTCATCGATGATTTTTCCAGGCATGCATGGGTATATCCATTGAGGGCAAAGTCCGAAGTGTTCATGTGCTTCAAACAGTTTTTGGTTTTGGCTGAAAATCTGTCAGCATGTAAAATGGGCACCCTCCGTTCTGATCGAGGGGGGGAATATATGTCTTCTGATTTTAATCATTTCTGGCTGAACATGGGATAAAACACCAGTGTACAGTGTCATATACACCTCAACAGAATGGAGTTGCTGAACGAAAGAACAGGTCACTCATGGAGATGGCGAGGTGTATGGTCAAGAGTCAGGCTTTACCTCATAGTTTCTGGCTTGAGGCTGTCATGTGTGCAGCATATGTACTGAATAGGTGTCCCACTAAAGCGCTGCAGTCTATCACTCCATATGAGGCTTGGCATGACCGCAAGCCATCTGTTGCTCATCTGCGTGTTTTTGGTTGTTTGGCATATGCACTAGTGCCTGAACAACATCGCAGAAAATTGGATGATAAGGCAGTCAAATGTATTTTTGTTTGGTACAGTTCTGAAAGTAAAGGCTATCGTCTGTATCATCCACAGACTAAACGCATTCTAGTTAGCCGTGATGTTGTCTTTGTGGGAGATGCTATTCACCCATTGCTTTCATGTACTAAGGAGACATCTATTAGCTCCAAAGACATGTATGATACTTTGATGCCTCTTTTTACAGGTGGACAGTCTAGTGCTAGTCCTAATGAGGCAACTTCTCAGCCTTTGCAGGTTTCATGTGATGATGTAGATCATTCCATTTCTGATGCAGATTTACATGATACACTAGTTGATGAGAGAGCTGATATTGAGCAGGCAAAACTTGGTATGAGAAGATACATGCCTATCTAGTTGCACATGGTTTTGAGAACAGTCCAACTGAAAGCACCTTATATGTTAAGCGTGCTAATGATGTGCTTATGATCATTGTTGTCTATGTTGATGACATGCTGCTCACTAGTCCTATTGAGAAGCATATTGCTGATTTCAAGGCTGATTTGCATGCCTCATTTGAGATGTCTAATTTGGGGCATTTGCATCACTATTTGGGCATTCAGTTTATGCAAGTTGATGGTGGAATGGCTTTGTGTCAAACAAAATATATTGACACATTATTGCAGCATTTTGGCCTTGAAGACTATAAGCCTATTGCCACTCCTATGGAGACAGGTTTACGATTGAGTCTTCATGATGCTCGAGATGCATTTGATGTTGTTCTCTATCAGCAGGCTGTTGGATGCTTGATTTACTTATGCATTACTCGGCCAGATATTCAGTTTGCTGTCTCACAGATGACCAGGTTTATGCATTGCCCAGTAGTCATGCATTGGAAGGCGGTTAAGCGCATCTTTCGCTACTTGAGTGGTACTCGGCTACTTGGGTTGTTTTATCCCAACGAGGGATCACTACCGCCAGATTTGCATGCTTTTTCTGACTCTGATTGGGCTGGTTGCTATGACACTCGTGTGTCCACCAGTGGTTTTTGCTTCATGCTTGGTAGCTCATGTATATCTTGGTTGAGCAAGAAGCAGCCTACTGTGGCCACGTCTAGTTGTGAGGCTGAATATAGAGAAGCTTTCACAGCGACTGTTGAGTGTGTGTGGCTCAGACGCCTTATGGCTGATTTGGGTGTTGGCCAGTCTTGTGCCACCACCATCTTCACTGGCAGTCAGAGCGCATTGGCAATTGCGAGGAACCCTGTGTTCCATGCTCGCACTAAGCACATTGAGGTGCATTATCACTATGTCCGGGAGAGGATCTCTGTTGGGGAGATCAGCTTGGCATATGTGCCCACCCAATAGAACATTGCAGACCTTTTCATGAAGGCTCTGCCTAGGGAGAAGTTTGAAGCTTTCTGCAAAGCTTTGGGCTTACTTCCTTTTGTGGAGTGATTTCCACATAGATTGGCACTTCCTTATACATGAGTGTCAGCTCCTTGTTCACCGCATCACTCCTAGGGGGGATTTGTTGATATGTTTAGGTAGTGATGTGTGTGAACACACTAGGACCGTCGGGGCACTTTTTTCCCTCTTTAGGAGGTTTTTTTCCCCCGGCTTGTATATACGCCTATTGCCCTAATGGGCTACTTATCTTTGTACATTCTCTAGTAATACATTCAGTATTGTGTGTTTGTGCTCCAAGCTTCTTCTTCTTCCTTGTGCTGTTCGCGTGCTTCCGCAGACATCTATCTCCAACATCAATTACACTTGCATCCAAGAATAATAATAGTATACATGGTTTTAGAAAATGAGGCAAAATTATATAAACATTTAACAAAATTGTAAAAATTAAATTATAAAATTGGACAAAATTTCTTCTATTTTAATAGTAATGATATATTTGCTTTTTGTAAAAATAGACAAACAACTTTAAATCACCTCGAAATGAATTTTTATTGGTATTATAAATGAAAATGATATCTCACATGATAATGTTTATGTAAAGAATCTTCTTGCTAGTATACTTTCTATCCAACCATGATATAATCAAATCAAATCTCCAAAAATTGTATCTATAAATTCTAATATTTTCCTTGAAACTACAAGCACCTTTAGAGGTATATGTGTAAGCGTCTGAACCTTAAGAGATCTCATCTCCTTCTTCAAAGACAAGTAAAGAAACGTTGACCTTCAAAGGTATATGTGTTAGCATCTAAACCTTGAGAGATCTCATCTCCTTCTTCAAAGACAAGTAAAGCTCTATTTTCATCCAAATGCACCCCAAAGATCTTGGCATCACACATTGATCTTATTTTTTGCCTATGAGATGCAATAGATACATGACCAACAAGTTTCCTCTTAAGCATTTCAATTCTTGATTTCCTCAAATGACCCACGTTTGTATATTTACGTGTATAAGCATTCTTGCTTCTAGTATGATAGCAATGAACAATAGTTGAAGCTTATCTTATTTTAATGTTCATCCATTATCAAACGTAATACTTTGGAAACCCAAAATGGTCCACCTAAATCATATCCATCAGCTATAGTTGCCATAAGTGTCTCTATAGTTACTTCTCTTACATTACCACACCATTGATCTTCCTTTTGTCTTGAAATTCTAGGACCCAAATAAATATTCCGCTCAAGGGGATTTGAATAGTTTATTATTCATATGTCATATGTTGAACATTTGATATTTGATAAGATCTTTCAATCCCAAGATCTCATGAGAAGGATCTGTCAACTTCCAAATCACTTGAAATATAGCATTCTATTATTTGTTGTTGATGATGAGTGAAATAGGTGTCTCACCAAGATACATCATCCCCACGATAATATTTCTTAGCATGCTCTATAGATTTCCTCCTCTTCTCAAGTTTCTGGCACCATTGATGCATCATGTCTTCCATATTCTCACATTGCACAAATCCTTTCTGCTCATGAGGTGTTTTTCTTGCAGCAATCATAATAACTTCTAGAATGCCCAATAAAAACTAGAAACCTTCAAAAGGCTCCCATTGACAAGATGATGAATATTTCATTGTAAAAAGAAGAACTAAACTATTTGACTCAGACTTCTTAATCAAGAAAATATGATTAGTGTTGATATGATTCGAATGAGCAAGATCATTATGTGAACAAAACCTTTTTAAATCATAATTGTTTATGAGATGAAGAAATTATGGCCTTGGTGTATATGCCTCACTTATCATGTAAAATTGAAATCTTGATGGATGTTGGGATAAAGTTTAAAAAACAAACATCTTGCTTCACAAATGCACTAGACATCAAGCATCCTACCAAATGTATTTGCATGAGTCCCTCATCCTCAACATCATTTGGATGAAGGGAAAAGTGAGGAATAAAAATTTTCTTTTAGTCCATACCATCAATCATCAAACATAAGTAATGGTGAGGATGCTTCAAAGCCTTAGCCTAATGATGCATTACATTTCTTAAGGGAAGCATAAGTGGAGCATTCACCCATCCGCACCTTTCTAGGAATCACAATGTTACAAAAATCTCTCTTGTAACTTCTTGTAAAGTGTGCATATTTAATATAAATATCCCCTTGAGTCAACATGTGTTCCTTGTATTCTTCAAAAACCTCTCTACATTAAAAGTTTCTTGATAAAGAAACTAGTAATATTTTTATTATTTCCATGACATCACAATTCAAACTAAAGTAGTTTGTCATTCAATTAATAGCATTTATCCCATTTAAGCATCCAATTGCATTTTTTACTCAAAAGATGGGAAAGAAAATACATATTTCAAATAATCTTTTTGTACTCTTGCAAGCCTCGAATTCCAAATTGCAAAAACAATAGATAGTCTCACTTCCAAGGTAGAACTCAAATGGTCCTTTATCTCTTGAATGCATGGCTCCCACATCCTGAATATGAAAAGCTAGGATCATATCCTCATCATCACTATCAATCTTGAGATAAAAACTTCCTAACTCTTTCAAGAACTTACCACCAAACTTGTGTAAGCACTCTGAGACACAACAATACTTCATAAGATCCTTATGCACTTGCATATTAGATAGCACGAAAGTTTCTCTTCTCTTAATCACCAGTAAACTCATTAGGATTATCACACTCATCCATCTAGTAACCACTCTCCCACATATGTAAAGCATAATGATTCATATCAGACGAAAAGTAACCAAACATTTGCACATTTGGGCTAGCCATATGCGCCATTGGACTATTACCAACACTAGAGAGACTAACCTCTCAAGCAAGAACAATTGTTTAGTATCCAAATTTTTAGTAGATATGTGAACTCTTGCACTATTACCGACACTAAAGAGATTGAGCTCTTCAACCAAGAAAAATGGTGGACTATGCACATTTAAGAGAGGCATTTGAGCCTTTGGGGAATTAACAACACTAGAAAGACTTACCTCTTTCGAAAATTGTGTGCTAGATCTAGCATTTTCAATTAAAGAACGACACTCATCAAAGAATGTTGGAGACATGCTTGATGGGGGGAAACATGGAATGCTTAACATGGTTATCCTATTTAATATATTTTAAGAAATTCCAAAATCAACATCTCAAAACTACACATTAACTTGATGCCTAGCATCGACTTGTTGCATAATTTCGATGCAAGACATTGAGTTTATGTAGGAAGTCAATGCAAGGAATCAATTTATGTGGTAATTTGATGCCGACATTGACTTTCCATATAAACTTGATGCTTAGTATGAACTTTATGCAAGACATGAATGCCTCCCATAGGTTTTGTGTAGGAAGTTGATGCTCGGCATCAGCAATCCCCTTAAAATTGATGCCTTGCATTGACTTTATGCAAGAACCCATAGCCTGTCATGAATTTTATGCAAGAAACCAATGTCAAGCATCCACATCCTACATAAAGCATATGACAAGCATCAAGGGGACTCAATAGTAGAGCAAACAATTATTTCCTTGCAATTTTCCACGAGATCTCGATGGTAGGCATCAAAGACTTTTGAGATGTCAATGCTAGGCATCAACTTCCCATATGGACAAATCTCATCCAACATATGTATTCATGATTTCGAGGCAAAGCATCATGTTGGTGTAGGAAATCGATGCGTCTTGCCTAAAGAGTTTAATGGACATTAAGCCTAGCATAGTATTCTTTGAGTTTTTGTAATATTGATGCAAATTAATCAAAATGTAAGGAAAATAGCATCATAACTCCTATTTGTTCTAGTATATTTTTATGATTGATTGCGCTTAATTTAATCTTTTTTGTTACTGAAAAATGGATAATTTTGTGGTGAACGTGACATTCGTGTATATTGTTAACCCTAATTTTTGGATGTCTAAATACTTTTAACAAGAATAGTGATGAGAAGAGGAAGGACGAAGGTTTCAAGGAGATCCAAATTAAAGTTCCTAAGAAGAAGGCATCTTCTTCAAAGAAATTAGATGCAAAACAAGCAGTCTAAATGCATTTCCTCCAAGGAATTCAGGGATATAGAATGGGGTCTTTATGATATTCCACCTCAAAAGGACTCTATTTGAAAGTGGCTCGAAAGGCTAGATGTAGTGCCATATTTAAAGCTCATCGCTATAATAATAAAAAAGTTATTAAAGTGAGCTATAATGAGCCAGACCTTGATGATGTCATTTTGATGGTCGATACAAATAACTTCATTAGGAGAATAATTCAATTAAATACTTAGCTTGTACCAAGTGCATGTGATCCCTCAGAGTTAGCAGAGTAGATATATGATGATGCGAATTTAATTGTACTAACTTTTTTCCTTATATTGAGGTTCATGTTATTGATGACGAAGGCGATGCAGTGATGGTTAAGGAGTCCAAAAGAAAACAAAGTGTTCAAAAAAATCAAAAGAGGAAGACAATGATTGAAGCTTCGAGCGACTCATATAAGTCAAGATTATACGTCAAGTTTAGATGAGGATCTAGTGCCCCTAGGAGAAGAATCGAGTACAAGGATGGTCTCAATAGAGCATAATAGGATGAGAGCAAAGATTATGAAAAATAAATTGGTAGGAAAGGTGTTTCACTTGCCTATCAATAGGATTCATCAACCACCAATAGATCCCAAGATCAAGCGGATGCCTCTTGAGATTCGAAAGCCTCATGATATTCATGTAGAAAATTGAAGGAAAAAGCTGGAAGTATAGTCCTGCCTTTTCTCGTTATGGTTGATCCCATCAATGCAGTAGTCTTGTTACTTGTGATGATTCAAATGTAAAATGATATCACTAAACGCAAGTAGTTAAAGAATTTCCACCTTCATGTACGTGGATTGCAAAATTTTTGTTGGCCTTAGAGTTGAGCAAGGGAAACTATTAGCATGGGATCATATTAATGACAACTACCGACAAAAATATTGTCTATTGGAAGAATAACTCTTTTCCATCATAATTTTCTTGACTTCCAAAGGGATTTTGGACCCGAATTGCAAGCAAATGTAGTGCCTTTTAGAAATAGGAATAGTTGTTATAGAAAAATCAAGGATTGATGCCTACAAAAAGCTTGATCGATGGTTTCAACTAGCATTCACAACATGAGAAAATATGGGACCTATAGGAGAAGAGCTTTACAATGTGGGAAAGAAAGAAGATCAAAGGTCAAAAGATTAAAAAATCAAAGATAGATCATGTTGTGCACATTAAGGGTAAAGGCAATAGACCAAACTTGACTATTGAAGAGGGAGATGAGGACATGAAGCTAACCCCATGGAGTACACTTTAGAGTATCAAAGATGAGAATCTAATAATTTTTACTTTATCATGAGTTGTATCAAAGGAGATGAATGAGATGGTGATGGAATCAAATAAGTGAGCATGATTCTTTCTCATTATTCAATTCATTGTACTCGCATAATGTTCTTTTGCTTTCAGCCATAAGGCTTATATGAAAACTCAACAAGTTATGATGTTCAAGTTAGTTTGCACACCATGGGATAAAATTTGCTAGCAATATCCAAAAACATCATCCATTGAAGCTCCTAATCAGTACTTCATTCTTTTCAAGGATTGGGTATGTTGATATTCAACTATAAGTCATTATATTTTGTTGTTTTCAATGCTTGAATATTAGCAGTTTGATGTTTGGCATCAAATAGAAACCAAACATGAAATTCAATGTCTGACATCAAGTTTAACTAACAATGAAGACACTTATGGATGGAATCAATGTCTGGCATCAAGTTGAGGCATAATGTCATGTCTTTATGCACGAACTTGGTGCTAGGCATTAACTTCAAGCATAAATTGAACACATTATCTTTTCTTACGTATACACTCTAAGGTTTTCAAAGACCAAAGCATGAGAAAAGTACATTGAAGGCCATGGAAATGGATGTGCTTCAATATGATGGCTCTCGAAAGAGCTTTTTAAATGCTTCCAAGCCTCTACAAACATTATTTTATGATGTTATTTTTGGTGTTGTTGCTCAAATGAGCACATTGGTTGCCAAAAAGTACTTTACATTACTTATTTCTAAAATCCCATATGGAATCAAAGTGCTTGGGTCCACATTGGATGATGAGCCATTTGAATTTTTGCAACTGCTTAAAATGGTAAGTGATTTTGTTGAATTAACAACAGTTCATCTCCATAGGATTTTGATATTCCACTATAGGAACCAATCATACAAAGTGTCTCAAGCACTCAAAATCCAAATGTCATGATGTGGCAAGTCTAAGTTCTGTGTAGACTTTCATTTAGTTACATTAGTTTTTTTGTTTCTCAATATTTTGCCTAATAATCATTTTTATCTATACAAGATAAAGATTAATATCATGCACACACTAGTTATGCATTGTGTAAGTGCCACTAATTTTTTTGAACTATCGAATATTATGATGAAGTGAGCAAGAAGGGGGTAGGCCAGCACTATGTAGAGACATGTATTGAATATTTTGGAGTTCCGAACAAGCACAAAGAAACTGAGGCATATTGTTGGAGGCCAGAGTCTTGTACACCCATTACGAAACCAACAAAAGTTTTTAAATAGATTGAATCGTCCTTGTTTTGTAACTTTCAGATATACGAGATAGATGTCCGTACATCTAAATTTTCAGAAAAATATTTGTTTGGATGGTAGTCGCAGTTTCAAGCTCGGATAGAACAAAAAGTCCTCTATCCATGAATTTCCTTCCTGTTTGTAATAAGGGTCCTTACTCTAAGCTATCATATACATACTGCTAAGTACAATGAGAGTTGTGACAGAAAAGATACAATTTGCTTTTCACGAGTTCATCCCTTGACTTAGGTGCATTATCGAAGTGTTCTGTAAAATTAGTTACTGCTCACTTAGGGCAGCACAGACATTCGATATGCATTCCCTGAAAATCCTCTCCCTTGACGCGCATTCATGTTTAATACAAAATTTCCTAAAAAAGCGGCGTGCAAAATGAGTGTGCAGGAACATTGAGAGTTCAGTTGCAATATGAAGGTTAGAGGAATGGCAAACACATCCAGAGAGTGCTAATTCGTGCCTCTATTGAAGGTATGCAATATGCATTGGGAGATTTTCAAGAGCTGGGTGAAATTGCGCTTTCCTTCATAGTGAAATCGCACTTCCTTCATAGTGTATGGCCATCGTAAATGAAAGTAAATTTTTTACAATGTGGATAAACAAGCATGTCTATTTATTAAGTGAATGTATAATGGAAGTCAAGGACACTTGGAAGGAAATGACAATGGCATTTCATTTGCATACCCACAAGGGATTTGATCAGCTGAAATGCTTGTTGGGTTGATATTTGAGGAGTCGAACAACTCTTGTACAGCAAATTGTGAAATGAAGGGTCTGGGAACGTGCTTCTCACGGAAAGAGAAGGTCATGAAAAGCGAGATCCTGTTGAAAATTTACGTTCGCATAGGCAACATAATAGAAGGGAATGATTTTGGGCTTTTTTTTTTAATAAATTTGATCATTGAATCTGCTCTTCGGTTAAATTTGACTTAATTGGAAAATACAACTGAACCAAGTGAAGGCGGCATAACAGCGTGGACCCCGGCATATCCCACAAAGCAAGCGTTAGACGCTTAGCACAGCTAAGATACAGGTCAGATACAGAGCAGCTAAGACACAGCTTGAAGGCTGCTCAAGGTAGAATTGGGAAAGAGACGACCCTAAAGGTAGACGAAGTCGGGAGTTCAAACCTCCATAAAGCCACTGCATATTGGTCGAACCATCGCCTCCAACCCTGGAGGTATGAAGGCTCCAACCAACCGACTCAGCATGCTGACAACGTTGGAAAGGTTTGGCGTGAGGACCAGAAGCTCAGTTTTGATCCGTAAAATGTGTGACAATCAAGACCCTTGAAACACACCCCAGGCAACAGACCAACAGCCAGTGAGCCAAAAATATGGTCGACAAACGTTCTTTGCAATAATAACCGCCCAAGGCAACCCTATGCGAAAACAAAGAAGAGTTGGTTCTCTCATTTGTATGGGTGTCCAAATTCAAACATGGTTAATCGTATTAGTTTTTTGTGACTGAAAAGTTTGTCCCGTACTTAGTAAAATGCATCTCTTTCTATCATCCAGTCCGAACAGCATTAGTCGAAGAAATTTTGAGATTATCTAAATAATTTAGACTTGAAAAGATTGACTAGCAATACACAGCTCTGAAATATACAAGTATACCAGGCATCACTATAGCGATGCCGCCGCTGCACCGAAAGGTAAAGGGCGACTAAAATTTGCGGAGGGTATCTGATCTGGTTCGATACTTTTCCTTTCCACGGATACAACGCAGATGAAAATGTCTGCAGAGGAAAATGTTAAACAGAAGGGGCCCCAAAGATACTCTTTCTTCAACTTCTTTGAAATGCAAAGGCGTGTAACCCAATCTTGAAACCGCTTTGTTCTCTTACCACCTTGTTACCAAAAGTTCACATTGACTGCCCTGTTACATGAACATGCGAAACCTCTCTCTCTCTCTCTCTCTCTCTCTCTCTCTCTCTCTCTCTCTCTCTCTCTCTCTCTCTCTCTCTCTCTCTCTCTCTCTCTCTCTCTCTCTCTCTCTCTCTCTCTCTCTCTCATCAATCTTGCTCAATTACTCATCGTATTGAGATATCCCTGCACCACCCGTTTGAATCCATATTCATTTTCATGCATCCAGTTAATCCCACATGCAAGAGAGCCTCTCCCACGTTCTTATACAGTCTCATGCAAAATACCAAGACTGAAAACGCGAACTCAATGCCAAAAGCTTTCACATTCTTCGTGGAGACATCATGCTTGTAGAGCATTTCACGTAAATACTTCTCTTTATTGATTTCATTACATTTAATTTAATCACGTTTCTCTATATCTTTGTTCAATGTCGACATAGTATAGAGGTTATATCTCTAGATCGTTTCTCTATATCTTTGTTCATTTCAACATAGTTCTATATTATGTTTATGGTCTCTATTCTTTAAAGTTCATGTTCTTTATCTTTTTCATTAATACCATTGATTAATCTTGTACTTTATTAATCGCTCCCTCCCTCCCATTCATATCAATTTTCTATTGAAATGATGACGATTCTTAGTCATCTCTATTGAGTTACTCTCATACTTTATCAGTGGCTCCTCTACCATTCATATCATTTTTCTATTAAAATGGTGAAGAATTTTTTCATTCTACTGAAATGTGAAGACGTTTAATCAATTTTTAGTTTTATTCTTGGAGTCATTTGAGAGCCCTTTTATGAAGAACGAAAAGTTATGACTCATGAATCAATGAAGAAGAATAAAGTGTTTTAAGCACTAAGCTCTACAATAAAGTGTTTTTTGGCATAAGCAAGAAAGATAGCTATACTTCATCGGTCCATGCAGAGAAGCTACAGGTTCAACTTCCTGGCATTGTCATTGTGATGCACTAATCTTCTACAGCCATAAATATCATCTGTTGCAGAGTCAAGTCAATCTCGATTTGACAGTTTGCCCCTCAAATCATGTATGAATGTATGGGTGCATTACGGAATGTTGCACCTGCATAAAGGGAATAAGGAAGGCCCATAAGACTTCTGCATCACTTGGGATAGCTACAAATGTGTGCACAGTTATACAGAATGAGAATAGGCTATTCCATGAACGTAAACATGAAAATCTAACCTTACAGAGCTGCACAACCACAAATGGTCACACTATAGTGTGTGCAACTAGCACTATCAAATCGAGACAGACAGACAGACAGACAGACAGACAGACAGACAGACAGACAGACAGACAGACAGAGACGACTTTTTTGAGGAATGGTAAAGCAGAACCCAATTATCACAGCTCTAATTATGCTGAGCTGCATGCAGAACAGTCTCATCTTTTGCTGCATTTGGAATCAACTCTGAGGGAGAAAGAAAACAACATTGATCTTCTTCAAATGATCTCCTATGCCAGCACAAGGAGCAGAGAGAACAACCTCATACACAGCCAGATTGAGAGAGGTAGCTGAACTAAGCCAAAACAAATTTTGCTGTTACAGAAGAAAAGAGAAAAGAAACCATTCATTGCTGGAACTCTCTCAGCTCCAACCTGAACTTTGTAGAAGGTGGATGCTCTATTACTGGGAGAAAGATGTGCCCGATGGGATGTTGAGAAGCACTTGTAATGTCTCATGCAACTGCATAGCCTATTGAAGGCCTCACATCTTGTCAGAAGAAGCTGCCTGTAGCCCCAAGCCCAAGCCAAAGTTGGCCTATGACGTAAATCATGTGTACGTGGTGTTTATTTCATGTCTATCAGAAAGACATTTGAATACAAATGAAACAGAACTGATACAAGCTAAAACTAGGCTGATCGTAGGTGGAGATGGACTGGGGATGGAGGTAAGGGTATATCCATGGGGTGTCTGAGGAGAGATGGAGCTCGATCTCTAGGGAGATATGTCCAAAGTGGTACAATCATGCGAATGCATCAAGCTATCTAGCTTCACCCTATGCGAAGGAAGGGGTGTCATATGTGAGTACGTAAGTGGGTACGGTACCAGCCTACCAAGGATGTCTAGGTCAAAGATGGAGGATCATCCCTCATATGAGCAAGTCGCTCCTCAATCTGTCCATGGTATAGGCACACACTTATAACCCGCGACTAGTGGTCGTCATCTAGCTTGGCTTTGTGCCTCCTCAAATGCTCCTCTTTCAGTGTATGACTCATGAGTGTCTTCATCTTCTATCTTACCTCTTGCTTCTATCTTGTTGTGTGAGGAGAGAGAAAGTCGAGCCTACTGTGACAACCTGTGGGCAAGAGCCCCCCCCCCCTATATTTCTATCCAGCCCCTTTAGGTGCTTGTGTGGTTTGCCGACCGGCGCCAAATTGCAAGTACTTATAGGGGGACATAGTGAGCCTCCGACCCAAGTGACCCAAGCGAATCAAGCGATCCTTGCGCTCAACGTGCGGTAGCCTTCGTGCTAGTCCCCTCCGCCCGCACCTCTCGAAAGCGCCGTTGTGCCATCGAGGGGCCGTTGTACGCGTTTGCCCGCGACGCTTGACGCGGGCCGGCTCACTGTAACGCGTTTACCCGCGACGCTCAACACGGGCCAGCTTAGGCCGTTTCTTTTGTAAACGTTTTCTTTCTAATGCAAGCAAGCTTTTCATTCAACAAGTGATTTTTTGCTTTCAAGCAAGGGAACAAACATTCAAGCAAGTCACACTACCAACGGGCCGGTGCGAGTCGCCGAGCGAGCCCGGGGTGCTTGTTTTATTTTTATCACAGTTGGTATCAGAGCCTCGCTCGATCCAAGCGGCCTTGAAAAAGAGGACGGACCGATTGTCACACCAGTGCTGGGGGCCGAGTCTTAACGTCCTACTTAGTACACCGCAATGGAGGGTGAAGGTAATGACGTTTTTCTCAGCGACGTGGAGCCGCGCGATGGCGGCCACAAAGAAACTGGAAAAGAGAGACGGAGGAACAAGGGGAAACAACCGCAGACCCCGCCTCCCGATCCACGAAATTACAATTTTATGACTACGAAAAAGGAAAAGGAAGAGCCTATGGCGATGGAATGGATGATGGCTCAAGACCACCGCATGGACCGTCTTGAGTCCACTATTGCCAGTTTAGCGCAACTACTAAAAGGCCTGGCTGAACCAAAGGACGACAAGAACAAGGATACGGGAAAGCAACCTGAGTTACAGGAGGGCGAGACCTCGGGACGGACGTCTCGGCAGGGCCGTCGGCCACATACACGGCGACGTCGGCCTTTCTCCTCCTCTAAGGATGGAAACAATTCGGATTCCTATGGGAAATTCAAGCCATGTCCACCCGAAAAGTTCCGGGGTAAACGCAACTCTCTCACAGTCTCCAAATGGCTGCGAGATATGGAGCAATACCTCGACCTACAAAGAGTGGGCAAACGACATTGGGTAAAGATCGTCGCATCCTTCCTGGCCGACGATGCCGATGCATCGTTTTTGGCAGAGTCAACGAGGGAGGAATTCACTTCATGGAAGGACTTCAAAGCGGCATTTGAGGAGTACTTTATCCCTCAAAATGAATCCTTCAAACTCAGGGACGAATGGAGGGGCCTCAAGCAGAAAGGCCCGTTGTCTGAATATATACGCAAGTATAGAAGACTCATGCTGCAGATAACGGAGATGCATGATCTCGATCGGCTTCATGGGTTCCTATACGGGTGTAGTGTTTGGACAAGACACGAAATAGAAAAGCAATCGCCTAACACATGGGAGGACTCGATTGTAATGGCAGAAAGGTACGAAGACGCTGAGAGCAACAGACGTGCTCAAAGCGTATGCAAGACAGAAAATATATCACCTCGAAGAAATCAACAGGATGCGGGAAATGCCAACACTAATACCCGGCCTGCAACGACTCAGAATACGGGCAATGCCCAAGTTCAAAGGAACCCGAACAATTATGGAAATAATCAGCAGAGGGCCTTGCCAGCGCCCCAATGGAAGCGGAATGATCCCCGGCCGTTCTGTAGAGTATGTAGTGGGAATCACTGGACTCATCAATGCACGCGCAATAACAATCAAACGCGAGTGCAAACGGCTAAAGTCGAGGAAGAGCCACAGAGACGTAACACTAATGTGGTCCTGACAGAACTAGATGATAATGAAGAAGTACAAGCAGGTAATAATGCGCCTCATGTAGGTATCGTGGCCGCAATGCCAAGTGCTTTCCAATGACGCTACGCATGATTCAGAACATGTACTTCTAGGGAACTTTTGGGAACAAAAGAAAAGCAATACTAGTGGATTCAAGTGCGACGCATAATTTTATGTCGCCACAGTGTGCGGCAAGTCTACAGTTAGACTTGAGTAAGCTGCCAGAAATGTCAGTCACTTTCGCTCAAGGCCGAGATGATAATGTAAAGATTGCCCTCAACGTCCGCATGACAGTGGGTGAGTGGTCAGCAAAGCTAGATTTTCTAGTAGTGCCATTGGAATCATTCGATGTAATAGTGGGACTTTCTGTCATGGACCGTTATATGGTGAGCATGCTAGGTAAGGGGATTGATAAACTCTTGCTTGACATGCAAGGCAACATAGTGGTCGTAGACTGTCGTAGAGTTCCGAAAAGGACCCCAAAGGGAAGTAAAGAGCCTCAAGGCAAGTCAGAAGTGGTAGAGAACCAAGGATCGAAGTCGCAAGAAGTGAAACACAAGGCCGTCGCTTCTCCCACATTCAAAGAGGAGTTAGACCGACAGAGGAAGGGAAAGGCACCTATGCATCCAGAGAGTGTGCCATCCAGTAGTCAAAATAAAGGGAACAAGGCAGTGAATTTACAAGCAGGAAAAATCAAATCGGTAGCCGGAGTAACGAGAGCAGAGAGAAGAAAACAAACACAAGGGCCATTGACGGCCAAACAGGTAGAAAAAGCTATGAAGCAAGGGGCTTAGGCCCATTTGTGCCCTATAAAATGTAACACCATTGACTTAGAAGAAAGGGAAAGCGACAGGATGAAGGTCGGAGATCAAAGAGTTCATGAAGTACTAAAAGAGTTTGAAGATGGCCTACCAAGTCAGTTACCAAGCGGGCTGCCACCACTTTGGCAAGTCCAACATAAAATTGAAGTAATGACAGGCAAAGCTCCACCGGCCAAAGCACCCTATAGAATGAACGAAACGGATCTAAAAGAGTTAAAAAGGCAATTAGTAGAACTTGAATAACAAGGCTTCATTCGACCCAATAGTTCACCCTACGACGCTCCTGTCCTATTCGTCAAGAAGAAAGATGGCAGCATGCGGTTATGTGTGGATCCAGTGCCATGTCATGGATGAATTGATGGACCGATTAAGTCAGGCAAAGTTTTCTACACGAATAGATCTAAGATCCGGTTATCATCAGATTCGCATAGCAGAGAAGGACATTGAAAAGATGGCGTTCAGAACACGCTATGGCAGTTATGAATGGTTAGTCATGGCTTTCGGGCTCACAGGCGCGCCAAGCACGTTCTGTCGAGAGATGAACGACGGATTCAGGGACATGCTAGATGAGTTCATGATCATTTACATAGACGATCTCTTGATATACAGCCGTACTCTTGAAGAACATTTAGATCATGTGAGAGCCGTACTCCAACGCCTAAGAGAAAGGCAACTCTATGCAAAACCTGAGAAATGCGAGTTTGCCATGACATCAATTGAATTTCTTGGTTTCATAGTCTCAGATAAAGGAGTGATGATAGATCCTCACAAAATTACCGCAGTGCGTCAATGGGCTCCGCCTCGAACAGTGAGGGAAGTAAGAGAATTCATAGGTTTTCGCCACTTTCCAAGAAAGTTCATAAAAGATTTTAGTAAAGTGGATGCTCCGTTCACAGAGTTAACCAAAGGAAAGGGTTGCTTTGTGTGGAGGCCTAAAGAACAAAACGCCTTTGAGCAACTCAAACAAGTGATGTGTGAAGCTCCTGTATTGAAGTTTCCAGAGTTTGATAAAGAGTTCGAAATTCATACAGATGCTTCAGGACTAGCGATTGGAGGGGTCCTTATGCAGGAAGGACGCCCTGAGGCTTATGAGTCACACAAGTTCAGGTACAAAATTAAGATGGAGCACTTACGAGAAGGAGATGCTCGAGGTGATCCACTGTTTGCTAAAGTGGCGTCACTATGTTCAAGATAAACACACGAAGATCTACACAGATAACATCTCATTGAAGTATTTTTGTACGCAGCCCAAGTTATCTCCTAAGCAAGCAAGATGGCAAGATTTCTTGGCTGAATTTGATATAGACATCATTAACAAACTGGGGAAGCAAAACGTTATGCCAAATGCCTTGAGTAGAAGACCAACCTTGGCCGCAATTTCCATGGCCGAAAGTAAGACAAAAGATCAAATTCGAAGATTGCAACAAACGGATCCTGAGGTACAGAGGATCATAAAAGATATACACTCGGGCCTAGACCACAAGGGCAAATTCAAGATTATGAACAACATGTTATATCGAAAGGGAAAGATTTATATACCAGACAACGCAGAATTATAGAGGATGCTTTTATGGGAAGCACATGACTGTCAGCTTGCAGGGCATGGCGGACAACGTAGAAGTAATGAGAATCTAAAAGAACATGTGTTTTGGCCGAAGATGAAAGAAGACGTAATTGAGTATGTACAAACTTGTCCAGAATTTCATTATAACAGCTCCATCCATTCAAGTACATCTATGTCACCGTTCGAGGTGGCCATCGGCAAAAGTGTAATCACACCCATGGCACTCATGTTCGATGAAGTGCTCGTGGTAGCAGACCGTGAATGTGGAAACTTTTTAAGAGACTGGCAGTCCAAGATTCGTCAAGCGAAAGAAGCCCTCATCAAGAGCAAAGAAAGGATGGTTAGAAATGTCAATCATAACCGTACAAAAGCTCCACATTATCAAGTGGGTGACCTAGTCCTCGTGAATGCCAAGAATATCATTTTGCCCAAGAATTTCACTCCCATCACAGGTACTATGGGCAGTACAAGATTCGTCACCGGATCAATCAATGTACATATCAGCTTGTTCTTCCACCCGAAATTCATATCCACAACTCTTTCCATGTTAGTTTGCTAAAACGCTTCCACCCTGATACTCGTTTTGGACGCCAAGTCATCTTGTAGAAGATCCAATTGAACAGCGACAAGCGGAGTTGATCCTCAAAGAGAACAGCACACAGTTCCTAGTCAAGTGGCGTGGAAGACCCCTCAAAGAAGCCACATGGGTAAGTAAAGACAACATGCCTCCAACAGCCCAAAACCTCATTGAGGCGTTCCAAACGACTCATCCTTCGACATCCCAGGCGAGAATACCTTAGCTTTACGAGGACACAAAGCTCTTCAAAGCGCGGGAGAATATGTGACAACCCATGGGCAAGAGCCCTCCCCTGTATTTCTATCCAGCCCCTTTAGGTGCTTGTGTGGTTTGCCGACCGGCGCCAAATTGCAAGTACTTATAGGGGGATATAGTGAGCCTCAGACCCAAGTGACCCAAGCGAACCAAGCGATCCTTGCGCTCAATGTGCGGTAGCCTTCGTACTAGTCCCCTCCGCATGCACCTCTCGAAAGCTTTGTTGTGCCATCGAGGGGCCGTTGTACACGTTTGCCCGCGACGCTTAACGCGGGCCGGCTCACTGTAACGCGTACCCGCGACGCTCAACGCGGGCCGGCTTAGGCCGTTTCTTTTGTAAACGTTTTATTTCTAATGCAAGCAAGCTTTTCATTCAACAAGTGATTTTCTACTTTCAAGCAAGGGAACAAACATTCAAGCAAGTCACCCTACCAACGGGCCGGTGCGAGTCGCCGAGTGAGCCCGAGGTGCTTGTTTTATTTTTATCACACCTGCGCAAAAATTTGGAGAAGAAGATGGAGAAGCTGAAGTTGTAAAAGTCCCCTTCAACCTATGTGACTCAAGGACCAAGTTTTATTGATAAGTGACTCTTAGATCATTTGGGCTTGTTCACATGTCCATTGACCAAAAGTGCTAGAACTAAAGTGCTAGAACTCCCCAATTTGTGGTTTGAAAAATATATAAAATTATGTTTGGAAAATCTCGAAAAGAACTATCACTTGGAAGGTGTGAAAATATAAAAAAGGAGACTCTTATGGCCTTTACTCCAACAGCCTCCTTCTTAAATAACTCCCACCCCCTATATACATAGCTGATGTTGAGCCTTGGATAGACACCTAGTGAGAGCATCAATAAGATTTTGTGAAGTATTGACCTTGATCAAAGTGATCATGCCATCCTCTAATACCTCTCTGATGAAATGGTATCTCACATTTATATGCTTGCTTTATGTGTGCATGGAACATGGTATACTTTGCCATACATATAGCACTTTGGCTCTCAAAATCGAGAACGCATGCCTTGTCAAGCAAACAAGACCCACTACACAAACATGCTTACAAAATGGCTCCTTTAGAAGCCTCTGTGGCCCTTTGATCCCAATGCCCACAACCTGGGATCGTAAGTATAAAAGCAAGATATTTGAATTACAAGAAACCCCTTAAGGAAGATAAATTAGGTGTAAAAAATAATTGGACATGATCTCGTACAACGAGATTACAAGAGAACAAGGCGAGATGTGCAAAATACTAGACTAGACAAGACGAAGAAGGAACAAGACAAGAACTAGAACTGGAACTAGGAAAGTACTTGGAGATCAAAACTCCTTGAGCTCCCAAGACTAGCATTGGGAAGAGTGAGGATGTATGTGAGCAAGCTCTCCTTATATAGGTGTTCAAGAGTGGTAAAGAATTGATGATGTCATCAATTATTTTAGCAATCCGAAACAAAGACCTCCATATGTCAAAATAAAGCAAGTGGTAGTCAGTCTTAGGGTTTTGAACACGTTCCAAATGTGATGATCACATAGGATTTTGAACATGTTTCAAATGCAATGGTAACATTAACTTCTCCAAATTCTAAACCAATCATGAAATATGGTAAATCCATATATAAGATAGGCTTCTTCAAGGTTTCTTCATGTGTCTTCATGACATTATCTCCCCCTCAAGCGACAAGCTCCACGAAGAGTGGCCATGTGATCTTAAGATATTTTTAGGCATGAATCTTCATAGCTCTCAATCTTTGTAGAGTTCCTCCTATGTGGTATTGGAACATGATTATGATGGATATCCATGATGAAACTGTTGATGATGATTCTTTTGATATGGCATGGTGATTGTGGAAGTCCTGAATCCAACTTGTTTCTTCTTTTTAGGACATTTGAATACCATATGGTTGTGATCTCCACAATAAAAGCATAATCCATTGTCAATTTGATGTTTTCTTTCCCTTGTTGTAAGTCTCATGACCTTGGTGTTACTCAATTGCATGGCCATTGGTTGAGATTCTTCCTCTCAAACAACCTATTATCACACTCAATTGCTTGATTCATGAGTTCATTCAAAGTATTTACATTGGACATGGTTAGCATGAGGTCCTTGACATCATCACATAAGCCCCATCAATATGGTTGTGATCTCCACAATAAAAGTTATTGTAAGTCTCATGACCTTGGCGTTACTCAATTGCATGGCCATTGGTTGAGATTCTTCCTCTCGAACAACCTACTATCACACTCAATTGCTTGATTCATGAGTTCATTCAAAGTATTTACATTGGACATGGTTAGCATGAAGTCCTTGACATCATCACATAAGCCCCATCAAAATTGGTTGATAAAATAATCCTCATGCCATATGAGATCACAAATGATTTTTCCATTATGATACATAGATAGAAAAGCCTACCAAACAATGGCTTTGAAATCATACAAAATATCTTTATCCTTCTAAATGATAGGTGCAAACTATGAAAGATTAGGGCTACATAATAGAGTTCCTATGCATCCTACTTGAGAAGCATCATCTAGGTGTCTATACAGAAGATACTTGAGGAAGATTGACTTACTATGATATGCATCTCTTGGATTTGCCTTTGGATTTTTGTGATTACGTCTTAAATATTCTGGTGTTGAATACTTTCTTGGCTTTCTCTATCTCTTAAACTTGTTTTTGAATAACATTAAGTGCAAAAAAGATTCCTTCACAAACTATCTCCATGGTGTCTAATCTTGATGAAGTTTTTTTTTTAGTCAAGGATGAGGGCTCAAGAGAATTATCCCACTCAAAAGATAAAATCTACCCACCCTCTTCATCTTCTGAAGAAGACTTATATGTTACCTTCTATCCATCCTCTTCAATATATATGACCTTTACAACAAAAGGCAAGTGATCTTCTGATTTTCAAAATAGAGAACCAATGCCATGAGATACCCAATGCCTCGAACACAACACTGGAGTATGAGGGACTTTGAGAAAGAATTAATTACTATTGAATAACATTGAGTGCAAGAAAGATTCCTTCACAAATAATCTCCATGATGCCTAGTCTTAATGAAGCTTTTTTTATTTCTGAGTGAGGGATGGGGGTTAGGCAAAATCTATCTATCCTCTTCATCTTCTGAAGAAGATTTATATGTGACCTTCCAACACAAGGCCAATGGTCTAATGATTTCCACAATAGAGAAACAATGCGATGAGATACCCAATGTCGTGAATGCAACACTAGAGTACAAGGGACTTTGCGAAAGAACTAAGCACCCCCCTAAACTACCTACCAAATATGTTCCCAAAAAAGAGAATACCATACACCACAAAGAAGAATCAGCTTGCATGAGGAATTTGCACCCAAATCATAGTTTCCCATCTTCTCATTGATAGCACGTGAAACTATACCCATAAACCCTAAGCACCAATGCTCAAAACATACATCCCTCAAAAATCATCATTTCCCTTGACCTCAAAGCCAATCCTGCATACATAATGATGTAAGGGATCAAATAGGAGAATGGAATCCTTTCCCCGTAGAAGGGGATGCATCCAAGGTCTAAATCCCAAATAGAACTTTCATATACTTGGAGGTAGTCTTGCCAAAATATCAAGGGAGCACTAGATTATGCACTCTAACTAGACTTGAACAAGGTTTTGGAAGTATGCTTTTCATTATAAGATCACACATGCAAGGGAAATAATATAAGAATATAGAATTGATACAAGAAATCCCACAACCCACGATTGATAAGTATAGATAACCAAACGACACAGGATACAAGAGATCCCATAGCTCAAATCATAAGTATGAAGCAAAATATATGAATTACGAAAACTGCCTTGAGTAAGATGAACTAGGCATAAAAAATATTTGGACAAAATCTCATTCTATGACATTATAAAAGAACAATATGAGATGTCCAAAATACTTTACTAGACAAAACTAGAAAAAGGAACAAGATAAGAACTGGAACTAGAATTTGGAAAGTACTTACTTGGACATCGAAACTCCTTGAGTTCCCAAGACTAGCATTGGCAAGAGCGAGGAAGTATGTGGCCAAGCCCTCCTTATCTAGGTGGTCAAGGGCAATTACAGATTGATGGCATAATCAATGATGTCAACAATCTGAAACAAAACCTCCAAATATCAAAATCAAGCAAGTAGACAATCGATCTTGGGGTTTTTATATGTTCAAAATGCGACCATACAATTAGTTTCTCCAAATTTTGAAACAATCATGAGATATGGAAAATTCATATATGTCTGAGCTTGATCAAGGTTTCTTCATGTGTCTCCATGATAGTTGAAATATATTAAGCCTTTGTGGTTGATATTGCTACTCTCCTTCAAAGTCTAGAGCATCATGAAAGAGCACCTCTCATAAGAGTGCATGCATATCCAATTGTGGATTTGTGTATCCACATTGCCATGTCAAAATCACAAAATCCTTTTAACTCTAGTGGGCCCTTCCCATAGCATATGTGCTTGCTTTTGGTCCCTTTCAAATATTTAAGAATAGAATTATCTACATCTCAATTAGCTTTACCAAGATTAGCCATAAACCGGCTTAGAACTCCCACTACTTGAGTGATGTCTAGCAAAGATTACCATACGATTGATGATTGATCTACTTCTTACATCATACCATAGTGGAAAGCAACATTTTAACAACGAGAACAGCAATGGGTTAGCAACGTGTCAAAAATGTTTAATCATACCCATCATACATCGGCTAAACATCAGAAGCCAGAAATTAGAAGTCAAGAAAACTTCAAGAACAACTATGAGTGTACCTTTCTTAGTGCCTTTGACAATGAGCCATGAGCCTTTTGTGAGCTTCCATGATCCCTTTCCAAAGAGGGTACTATATCCATGGATATTCATGTTCCCAATGGAAGGTAAGCTTTTCTTGAAATCGGGTACGTATCTCACATCATGCAAAACCAGCATTAGTGATATCAACAAAAAGATGCATTTTACCATTACCTTCAATGGAATATGCATAATTGTTCCCAAGGTATACATTGCCATGGTTTTCAACATGACTCATGTAGCTGCAAGCTAACAAATTTCCTCATCAAATGTTCTTTATAATACAAGAGTACTCTTCCATACCTAAAAGCAATGATCAAGCCATTTATATCCACAAAGATCTCATCAAAGACAACCTCTATTGCACTTTTCGACTCATCTAACTTCATGTGAACAAATTTCCTCATCAAATGTACCTTTCACAAGGGCGATCTCAAATAAGCAATAGTCAAGTCCTTTATATCCACAAGGATCTCATCCAAGAAAGTCATTTTGATGTATATCATGGCGTTCTTATTCAAAGTGGTCCATGCATCATCTTCAATGCTCTTTGGCTTCACTATAAAATGGCATCTTCATAATCCTTGACAAACAAAATGCCTTGCATATGCTCTTTCCACAAGTCAAAACATGTACCTTCAAAACTCTAAATCTTAAAGAGATTTTTCACGTTTGAGGAAGAGGACACCATCCTTGCACTCTAAAAAAGTCAAATGAAGAAAATGAAATTTCACAAATTTATTTCAAAATTAATAATTTCTGAGATTGTGGACAAATAGCACTAAAGTCCAAAATTTCTTCCACAAATGGTTGTGCCTTAGTAGGGTTATAGAATTTTGAGCAAAAATGACCAAAACACAAGATATATTAAATCTTGAAGTTTCTCTCAAAAAAAAATTTAAAGTTAGTTTGGGTAAGATAAACAGCAGTTTTTGTTGTTTTACACATTCAGCATATATATGACATATAGAGCCAATAGAGGCTACTTTCAACAAAATCCCCAATTTATAATGGTAAGAGGATCTGATAGTTGCTTAAATTAGAGCCAAAACACCTATTGTAATTGAAATTTGAACAAATGTACTTTTTAAAAGACTTAATACATAAGCTCACTTAAAATGAGAAAAAATCTCTGCGATAAAGGACCTGCAAATGAAAATCCGACAGTGTAGGTGCTGGAAATGACATATGGAAATGAAAAGAAGCACGATAGAAGAGATTCTTCGCAATGAAAGTCTCCTAAAGCTCAAATTTTGCTTCTGTAGCACTGGTTAATCCTTGAAATGAAGGTGTTCTATCGCAAAAAGTGAAAGTTTTTCAGGATCAAATTCTCCCAGATACAACAAAATGCCTTCAGCTTAGCATAGGCTGAAAAAAAAAGCATTTGGAGAACCTTTGTCACAACAACACAGTTCAATTCTGACATCAATCAAAAGAGGCCATGGAGAGCTATGTGATGATCTCCTCAATTGCACCAAGAACCAAGGAGAGAGAAAGTAAAGAGAGAAATTGCACACAGATTTGGAGAGAAGATGGAGAAGTTGACGTAGAATAGATGAAACATAAACTGAATTGCAATGGAACATCTGAAAGATGAGCAAATACCTTTCAATTCCGGAAAATGAAGAGATTGGAGAGCTGGTTCCATCCGAACCAAGTCTTTTCATTGCTTGGTGGAGAAAAACTAAGCTGAAACATCTCTTTGGATGCAGGGCCATGTCTGTTCCACAAACCAACCAGTCTTGAAACCAGCTCTGCACTCATCTTTATGTGGTCCTCATCATAGGGATTCGTCCATATCAGGTATGCCACTTTGAGCTTTCTCTGCTTCATATATAAAGGTATCCCCCATTCTTTATAGATGCTTTCCCTTTCAGAGGCTGTTAGCCCTGTTTTCATGTACCTCACTAATGATTCCCTTTCTCTCTTTAATGTGCGCATACTGCATCATTAGAAACAACACAGTTATGCTTAGTACTTTTCTGATTTGAACCCATAAAGGAGGTTACATGCACGCAGAAGTTGACTACACCTTGACCCGGGGCTTGCAACCTGCTCATCTCGAAGTCCACGTGTTCCAGGTTTCCCATTCTGATGATTGTTCCTTAGCCAAAGTAGCCTGCGCAATTCCACCTCTACATACATAGCATCCGCAGGATCTCCACGAAATAAAAGATAGAACTGTGTTCTGTGAAGAAGAGAGACGTGGCATAAATCCCAAAGTTCAAAAATCTGTTTTCGTTTCATGAAAAATTCGGATGCCCATCTCCCCGGCGATGAAGTGAGACTGAGATTGACAGGATCTTCTTCAGGATTTTCATTTCTTTCAAGCTCTAGAACCTTCACAGCAGACACAAAAGATAAATAATGAATAACTGCTTTGCCACCTGAATAAACAGAGAGATTGCAATGGAATGCGCTTCGTCATGTTACCAAAAAGCCAAAAGGCAAATCTGAGCTGCAAAGTCCAAAAACTCTTACCCGAGAAGCAAGTAGCTGTTTCTGGTACTGAAGCTTACCAACCCTCTCTTTGAGATCAGTTACATACGCATGAACACTCTTAATGTTTTCCTCTGTCATTCACATCATTGAACACGTAATTAGTGTGCAATTCACACACCCCAAATTAACCATTGCATAACAAAATTTGTAGTTACCAGCTTGAGGATGAGTGTTCCCATCGAACGTTAGGCTCCTTTTTGAAGTTGAAGATAGCCGAAGCGTCTGGTGATTGCCATCAACAGAACTTCTTGCGCTGCTAAAGCAACCCAAATCTTGTTGGAGTTTAGATAATGGTGTACTTGTTGCCGGGAGCATTGGCAAACCAAGCTCTTCTACTGAAATATGCATATTCTGCAGCATTTCCTCCAGATCAACGTTATTGCCCTCAAATTCGCCATTTTTCGCCTTGTCCTTTGCTACTATTTTCTGAATTTGATCCTTAAGTGAAATACTCTTTCTACTTTCTTCTACTATCAAAGCTTTTGTGACGGGAGAATCTGCGTCTAGGGTGCCAGTGACTCGAGTTTCATAAATCTCATTGATCTCTGCTTGAAGCTTAGCTACATTTTCTGCTGCCTCCTCATTCAGTCCAGACTGTGCAAGTCGTAGGCATTCAACTTCTTTCTGGACTGCCTCAAGGGCTCGATTGGCATCTTGTGCAAGTTCTTTCTGTAAATGCTCTAGTTTAAAAATCTCTTGGAGCAAGACTGCAGATGCTGACGTTCCTTGCTTTTCCGAAACCTCCGTCTTGATGATCTCGTGAGGTTGATGAGTATTACCGTTTGACCACTTTGAATTGATTCCATTTTCAAATTTTAAGGATATAGACCTTTCTTGTTCGGAAGTTTCATCACTCGATGAAAGACCGTGGGATGCGTGATCATCTGATGAGCTTGACAATGAATTCTCCGCCGCGTTTATTTTCGAGAGGACCTGAAAAACATCTTGATTATCAACAACGTTACAACCCGTCATGGGCAATCGATTTATATAATTTAGTTTCATACGTAAGTCCTCGTAGAGACTCTAATTCCATCAATAAGAAAATTTTGTCGGTCGCAATGTCAATAGAGAACAAAAAAACGAGTGATGCTGTTCGTCCCAATATCAATGTACTAGTGAAATGAAAACGGAATCCCAAGCCCTAGTAGCTAGGGATCGTTAGGAATGTGGGTGTGTACATATTATGGAAAAAGTTATTTTTTAGTGCTAATAATAAAAGAGATAGTTCTAGTCTTTTTTACTTGGGTACTCGAAGTAAATTTTGCTGCACTAAATTGATGGGTAAGAATACCAATTTTTTATATTGTTCATATGGACAAACACTATATCATCCTATACTCATGGGTCATTAACAAGAGCTTGGGTAGATGTACATCTTCTACAGTGATCGATATATTCATGGGTCATTAACACGAGCTTGGGTATATATTAGCAAAAAGTTACCATAATTCGTAAGGTAAAAGGTGTTCCTTCCATTATCTTGGGTGCCTTCTTTGGATAAATGTAAGAGTAATTGTGAGTATATGCACTGTTTTCTAAAAAGAAGTTTGCACTTGGTTAATAGAGAATGGGCCACTATAGGCCTTATTTTTTGAATTTATTGATAGAATGATTGAGAAGAGTATTTCTTTGGAGTGTGTTATAAGGCTTGAGCCTTGAGGAAGTTAAAGATTCACGCATTCAGAGATGGAACATATCACATTCTCTTGTTCATGCAATATTGTTTGCTTTTCATCCTAATTAGAGAGAGAAAGCTAACACATGGATGCAATTTTTTTTATGGATAGATGGATGTAATATATGATGACTTGGCTGCATACAAGTCCTCTTGTAAAAGATAAGAGCAAAAGATAAGAGCAGAATGCATTATGTTATGACATAGTGGAAGAAATATGGCCCAATTCTTTCTAATTTATAGAAATTGATTGTCTTGTACTTTTAGAAGATCTTATGCTTCCTCTTTTGCAAGGAACGGGAGTATACTTTCGTTAATACATACAAAGAAATGCAGCCAATTGGGGTCTAAGAATGTTGAAAAGATCAAAAGAATTTGAATGTTACGTGCAAAGATCAAAAGAAAAGGAATCTGTCAACAATAGAAGTCACTTTGAGAATGATAGAGAAAGCATATGATTGTCATAGACTTCTGGCATAACAAGAAGAAAATGATGGTGAGGTACTTCTTTATAGACTTTGTTGTGGAGAGCCATGCATAGTAGGTTACTTTATTGACTATTCGGCATACTTGTTCCAATGCATTAAACCTTAAATATTAAATTTAAGGTTCCTCCATTCGATTCTTATTGGTTCACGCGATTCAATAAGGTTCATTTTATAGGCTTATTCTAACTTATTTTGGCATCGAGTTCAAGGATTAATGAGCGTTTTTGAGAGAAAGTGGTTTTAGATTGCACATATTCACTAAAGAGGCACAATCGCAACTTGTAAGTTTTGAAGATTGACTTTTTGGCTCATTATCATGACTCCCAAGGTTGACCCCTACATCAAACAACATTTTGCTCAGCGATCTAAGATCTTGAAAGATGACAAGTTACAATCGATCCAACTTTCAAGACAAATCACAAGAGAGAGAGAGGAAGGTAGATACTAGAGAGTCACGAGTTAAGAGAAGAGTCAAGACTCAAGACTAGAGAGTGTGAAAGGTGGAGAGCTTAGGGGTTTTTTTTTTTTTTACTTCATCATTTAGAACATGTTAGTTAGTAGATTGAAGATTCTACGATTTTTTATCATGCGTTGAGATATCGTCTCACTTTTGAGAAACTATATCCCAAGCCGCAAATTGTTGAACACCATAGGATCCTACTCCAACACAAGAATGGACATGCAAGTATATGAAGTCTTTTTCCACTACAACCACCTGTCCTGTACAATATGTTTGGATTGGGAGGGATAAGGATTTCCAACCATAGGAAAATGCCTCCGCGGATAACAAAGCCGTGCAACAAGGTAATAATCTTGCATGTTCTACTATGATGAGATGTTGGACCTCTTCTCAATACGAGAATAGTAAGAGCTCTAAACCCCGTTAATTACGATCCATCTCGAAAATCTAGGCAAAAGTCTCAATCATCCACTCATTCTTATTTATTGTTTGTTGGCTTGCAAAACCAATGCCAAAAAGTAACTTATATTGAGATAGAGCATTACATAATTGAGTGTAACATATCTTTCAATGTCCGTTACACAGATGCATGGAAGAGAATGGTGAAGTTAATAGCTCTTGTTTAACCTCGTGATGGTTGGCATGGACTTGACAACAAGAAAATATGTGGACTCATACTCATCGAAGAGAAGGAAAAGATTAAGATCCTTTTAAAGCTCATTACATTGGGTGGCAAACAAATGGTTCCTTCATTCTATCGAACAAATGCAATGATATCAAACATATTGAGAAATTTACATATGAGCGCATCAAAGCTTCCATTACGGAAATCGGTGTACATACTACGATATAAGTTATCCAATAATACCTCAAAGTGTAAGAGAACAAGAAAATTGATAGATCAGATATGAGAGACCATTGCATCTATCATATCTCCAAAGAAATCTTTTTTTTCGTAAGTAAACTCAATTGATTTTGTTTTCAAGTTATTTGAGAATTCAAATTGATATACGTTTTGACTTTCACTGTGGACTCCCCGGTGTGTTAAAAATAGTAGAGTCATGATGCCATTCTTTATCATGGCCTATTCATAGTTTCAATTCATTTTTTAGTGATAGTGCAAAAACAAACAAATATAGAAGAAAAAGGTAAACAGAAGTAACAATGAAAAAGATAACATCAGTATAGACATTCCATCATGAAAGGCATTCCCTCTGCAAAAGAGAAAGGCTGAGATAATATCCGAATCGGCTCTCATGCTTAAGGGTGGGTTCCTAGAAAGCAAATGCAACCAAAAATGTGTTCAATGTATGACATTTTTTAATCAAATTAGAGAAATGCATCTCAAAAGTCAATCTTAACACATGATCGTTACGGGTGACGCAACAAATATTGGGGTATATGCGAGCGTCCCACAGGCATTTGTTTCACCTATGAAGTCGTTTCTTTGCGAGACTTGGGAGGGAGAGAAGCAGGGCCTAAAATTGATGGACATTATACCTGTCAACAAACAGGTATTTTTGTGAAACTTTGACAAGCTGAGATTGGTGATTTGGCTATCACTTTCTATACATTTATATCTATATTATTTGTATATGCCTTTTACAGACATATTAAAATTTCTCATATGAATCATAGAAAAAAAGTTTTACTTTTCATATGAAATTTTGTTCTGCCCATGAAATTTAGGCCCCGGAGAGAAGGACCTTAAATAAGGTAGCATCCGTACAGGTCGTCCCGACAATTCATTATGAATGTGATGCCCTCTTTTTTTTCTAAAACATCCAATCATGCTTATTAAATATCAATTTCATAAAGCAAGTAAAAGAACGCACAATTGCTCTCGTCTGTTCGACTTCCTCCATTTGTTTGAGAACAGTATCGAGCTGAGCTTGAGCAAGGTCTCGTTGCTGAAACGCCAGTCGCATCTCCTCTTGCATCTGCCCAAACAAGTCTTACTAGGACAGTCGCATCTAAGATTGAAAAAAAATCGACATACTAACAAAGAAGATGGTGATTTTAACACATGAAGTTGCACTGGCCTTCTCTACAAACAAAAGTGCTGGTCTTAAGAAATAACTAAACAATAATGAATGAATAATAGAAAAACAGACGCACAAATGGTTATCATTTCCCATACCTTCTGAATCTGCATATCCTTCTCTTGTAATTGTGCTTCAGAGGAAGATCTAAATGAGAAAGTAGAAAGACGTAATTTTGCTTCAAGCAATGCTACCTCTTTTTTCAGTTGCTTAATCAGTTCTTTATCAGAAATCACCTGGACATTGCAGTAGCACCGCATTGACCATATAGAAGCAACAAAGTAATAACATTTAGAAAGAGAAAATATTTGGGACTCTGCTTACCATATTTATATGGGCCCTGTTTGTGACCTCTTTGGCACAAGAAGCAAAAAACAATGTGTTTCGAGTCTGTTCAACATGCCTATTAGAAGAACTCATTGTGCATATGATTGCAGTCCGTGCATTGCCTCCAAGAGAATTTTGAAGAATTCTTGTCAGTTTCGAGTCTCGATACGGAACATGTCCCGTTCGACCCTTGTTTGCTTCACTGTGCAAGAGTCTTTAAGTGTTAGCGAATTCAAAGGCTCAAGCATTCTACTCTCCCATCGAAAACAGGCACAATGATAAAGATTTCGGAGAAACCTTAGTTTGCGTATCACTGAACTTAGAGTGAGGAGACTGCGGTTAATATAGCAGCCCTCTTTAAGGCGCATTCCTTCAGAATGTGACAACGAAGCTCGTTCACTTCCTGCAAGATCAACAAAGTTCTGTACAAAATTTTCAACTCCTTTCAGTAGGAAGCATGAAACATTAACGCTCTGAATGGAACAAATCAGGCAAAATAAAAAAACTCACCAAAACTGCAATCAGGGACTTCATAGGTCTTTCATCTGACACCACTCTTGGAGAGCTTTCGATACTCTGCAATAGAATGCAGACAGATTACTTGTCGATTCCTAATCAAGGTTGCAATTCGGAAAAACACCCAGAAAAATTGCCAAAACTATCACATACTAGTCTAATTATCTGGTGCGACCTTGAACTGATATCATTAAGAGCAGTCTCCCCAACCTGTCTATGAGCTGCACGAAAAAAGATATTCTAAACAGAGCGGACTAAAATGGAGAATAAAAAAAATGTGACAGGCTCACAGTGATCAAGACACAATCATACTTTCACAAAGATCAAGAAGACTATGTAGATGTTCTTTATCCTCCACCACTTTCTCCTCTAGCCTCTCGATAATCGTTCCTCTCTGCAATGATGCCAAATTCACAGGAAGCTTGAGGACAAAGCTAAAACCGTACGTAATGCACTTAAATTTCGGTCGTCAAGAAAGATGATTACATGCACAAAGATGGGGTAAAATATGAATCTACCTCTGGATCGTCCATGAGCCGTAGTGGACCACTTTCCGGGTTAAGGAGGTCACTTGCAACCTCATTATAGATTTCCAGTGCAGAGAATTTGAGCAGATATATTCTATCATCATTCTGCAACGAGAAAGCAAACAAATGACATTCATATGGCTTGCAACAAGAAAGCAAGCAAATGATATTCATATGGCTAACTAGATAACTAATTCTACGCAAGTGTATACAGCATTCACATTAGCAACACCTGTTCTATATGAGCAAATATATCGTTGGCCGCACTCTCTGTAACGCCATGCATTGTGTAAGTTTTGCCACTGCTCGTCTGTCCATACGCAAAAATGGTTGCTGAATGCAGTAACATCCCCCTTCTATGTTAATGATTCATGGAAACGAGAAAACGGGAAATGACGAAATAGATCAGCGATTCGCCTTCTATAGGCCCTAGAATCTGCTTACCATTTTTCCCTGATAAAGCTGAAAGAGCAACATCTTTGGCACCTTGCTCGTAAACTTCATGTGTTGTTGTGCCTGCCCCAAAAACTTTATCTGCAAAGCAATAATAAAAGGGAAACAGAAATTTTGTGCAGACATAAGTATGAGCCGAGCCCGTAACATGTAAATTTCTTCAACTTATTTTCCTTTTTAATTCTCTGATTTCAGTTCCAGAACATTAAACTAAAAACAGACAATTACAAAGGAGAGTTGCAGATAAGTAATACATAGTTAAAATATGCAGCCATTCCCGCGAATAGGATCACACAATAACTGCTCCAGTTCTAATGGATATAAAGCCTGGTAGAAAAAAAATATACAAGAATACCTACCAAAAGAATACGATTGAGGGAAAGAAGCTCGATCTGACATGTTGTAAGTGTATGAAATGGTACTATCGTCCAAGCATTCCCACACGGAAAAATCGTTTTTAGATAATTCTTTCGCGCTCAGAGGTCGGACACGAACTGTAACAAAGATCTTCTCTTCGGTAGCCCTGCTATGCCAGCGCCCTTCCATCTCAGAAGGGACTCCAGCACCTCTTTCCAGACAGTCTGGCAGAGAAATGACCGACATTTTGCCTATACCGGTTCCGAATTATCAGATCCAGAGAACAAGAAACCTGAGCTCCATGATATTCTGGCAGTCAGATCCACAATGAACGTTATCGGTCATGCCAAATGCAAGTCGTCAGCATGTTGCAGCATAGCAATAGCCAACTAAGAGATGGGAGAAGTGAAGGCTTACAAGCTGTTGTTACCTCTTTAGCTATTGTCAGTGATTTCGATCTGATTTCATATTCCTGAAGCCAAGTTCTACTTCAAAGCATGTAAAACTCTCCTTCATCTTACCAAATCTGAATAATTCAGAGTCCTGCTTCGTAACTACATTCAATCGGATGTAATGCACCTAGGGGAGAGCTGAATTTCGTGATCAGGCCAGCAGATACACACAGGAGACTCTGAAGTCAGAAACAGCTTCAATCAGGACAATGTCGCAGGTGGCTACGAATATTCTTCCTTTCCAAAGTTACTTGAAGAACGGAAGGCGCCTGCACATGAATGTCAGTACAGTGCGGAGGACGCCAGCAGGAAGGACGACGTTGAGAAGCTGGGCACCTGCCTCATAGTAACAAGAACTACACCACGTCGAACTGACAACTTGACAACCTGAAGGGGCGTATGCAGTAAGCTTGCCTATGTTGAGCGACAATAATGAGGGCCGGCTGTAAAGACGGAACGAAAGAGAATGTAGAGCCTAGAGAGAAGCGCTGTGGTGGACGCTGGTCGACGAAGGCGAAACAGCGGTTTGCTTCGATGAAGAAGCCCGCCAGATAAACCGTAAAAGTCTCTCCCTTTCTAGTAAAAGGTACCGTATGTGTATATAGAGGGAGAGAGCGAACTGGGCGTTTGCCAGTATCGCAAGCATATGTGTAGAGAGAGATGGTTTCTAGAGAGAGAACGAACTGGAGAGCTGTTGTGAACTTGTGAGAAAGCAGGTTGCAGGCAGGAATGATGTGCCTTTAATTGGAGAACGATAGTAGATAGGCGATGGCTCTACAGGGCTTGCTTTCGTAAACAATCAATCGAGCCAGTAGATGTGGCAGCAGTCGAGACTCGAGAGTGACGAGCGAAGATCTTGTGACGATGATGATGAGAAGAGAGAGAAGGAGAGGACCGTCGGGCCAGAAGCTTCAGCTCTCAGAAAGGGAGGGTCATAAAGAGGCCGAACGCAGAGATAGAAAGAGGTTCCTCGTGAGAAGCATATGTTAGACGATGGAAGGTCCTACCCGCGCCTCTTTGTATCAACGCCGCGAAATGTAAATCGTTAGATAGTTACGAGATCCCATATATTGAGTTGGTATATCATTGTTAGTAAATGTCTTTTACTCTCCTTCCTTTTTATATATTTGTCGCATGATCCCTCAACCTAATCATAGCATTGTGCTCCTCGGCAGTAATTCTAGCATGAGCTTCATCATCTCCTTTGTATAGCTTGCGGTCTTTAGCGACTTTGCATGCTTCATCATGTCGAGGTTTGAGGTGGGGCTGGAGAACGGTGGAAGTAAAGGCTGCAATTCTTGGGAAGTTTCTACCCCCTTAGCTCTTCATTCACACTTAGGGAGAGTAGAGAAGATAGAAGATGACATGTCAAAAGAGTTTTCACAAGTTCGATGTTTTTTTTTTAATGGAGGTTTGACAAGCGCTTACTCTCTCGAGCTTTAACTTTGAAAGAACAACTATACAAGTGAATGGGCATAGTACCCGTGGGATCTCTGTATTCCACAAAGCAAAGGTTAGACAAGGTTATAACTTATTCAACTGGTTTAAACTGGCCAAAGCCATTACATGTCCAGCCCAGGGGTTGAGCACAAGACCTCTGCCTCAAGAGACTAGTGCTTAACCAACCCACCTATGGGATGTGGACAATAAGTTTGATCTTGTGATGTATTCTTCTTAATTACAACAACTATGGGACCCTCAGAATCCCACACAAGCAAGGTTTGAACATTTAGCACCTACTAGGAATGAGGTTTGTCGAGGTTTGAGGTGGGGCTGGAGAACGGTGGAAGTAAAGGCTGCAATTCTTGGGAAGTTTCTACCCCCTTAGCTCTTCATTCACACTTAGGGAGAGTAGAGAAGATAGAAGATGACATGTCAAAAGAGTTTTCACAAGTTCGATGTTTTTTTTTTTAATGGAGGTTTGACAAGCGCTTACTCTCTTGAGCTTTAACTTTGAAAGAACAACTATACAAGTGAATGGGCATAGTACCCGTGGGATCTCTGTATTCCACAAAGCAAAGGTTAGACAAGGTTATAACTTATTCAACTGGTTTAAACTGGCCAAAGCCATTACATGTCCAACCCAGGGGTTGAGCACAAGACCTCTGCCTCAAGAGACTAGTGCTTAACCAACCCACCTATGAGACGTGGACAAGAAGTTTGATCTTGTGATGTATTCTTCTTAATTACAACAACTATGGGACCCTCAGAATCCCACACAAGCAAGGTTTGAACATTTAGCACCTACTAGGAATGAGCAAAGACTCGCTAAGAGTAGAAACTAGGTATGGGCCTTAAGGCCAAACAAGGAAACTCGTTTCAATGAGAGTGCATGATGGCCCACAAATCTCTGAAAGGAACTGATTTTACTTCTCACCATTACATGTGGATGAAGGGTGTCCTACAATGAAACCCTTAAGGCTTGAACCCATGCACCCCCAAGGGAGGCAAATGATTTAGCCATCAAGCTAGCAATCCTATACTCTCTCATAAAGAAAGTTTTTTTGTAGTTCATATAAACACTTGATTTATTTGTTGTTCCCAATATCTATCTACCTAGGGAAGCTTTTTTGTAGTTCATCTAGACACTTGATTTATTTGTTGTTCCTAATATCTGCTTACCTAGGGTAGTTTTCTTTTTTTAGTGGTCCATCCATCTTTGTTTTGGAGTGGTCCATGCAACTTTGTTTTTTAGTATGGACTGAAAAGCCCACATGTGGATGAAATAAGGGAGTGGAAGGATGTGGTGCCTCTTCATCCCACTCTAGTATTATTCAAGCGCTTCCTTTCTAGTTGGAGAATCATCTCTCTCCCAAGTGACCGCTAAATGGGGGTGACTAACTCAAAGTGCCTTCATGAGAGGTCAAATACCAAGCCCTAGATTTGAGAAATATGCAATCTGAGAGGGTTGGTTAGATGAAAGTTAAAGGTTATACCCACACCGCTAACCCTCAACAAAGGTTTGTGAGAGAGAGGTTGTGATATCAAAATCGGAAGTCATGGAGGCAAGACTAAGGTCCTCCGTCCATGCTCAAAGCCATAAAAAAATGTTGGTGGTAAGAAATCCCTTTCCTTTCAAGCATGGTTCAACTCTTTCGATGTTGTGGACATGAGTGGCCACCATTTGTTTGTGTTGTAAGTAGTAGTACCGCCTTTGTCTATTTCCTTTGTCGTGCCCCTTCTTTAAGTGTTGATTCCAAAATGTATGTCGTCCAACCCCTTCCTTTTCACATCTATGGTGGAAAGGTGGACAAAGCAATGATGATGGTGATAAATATAATAATTATTATAATAATAACAAGAACAATAATAATAAATAATGACAACATCAATGATAATAACCTTGATTTTTAGTCTGCATGCATTAACCTGCATTAACCTGGCTGGATGGGCCTTCCGCCTCTTGAGGCAGGGGTGAAGGCTCGATCCTCATCTGCAACAAAACACCTTGTGAGTCTAAGGCCAGTGTAATCACGTTGTATTCAGTTGAAATCAATTGTCTGCAGGCAACTCTTTTATGTTGCCTTCGGGCAATCTAACCCTTGCTTTGTGGCATACGAGAGGTCCCATGGGTACTTTGCCCATTCACTTATATAGTTGCAATTTCAAAGTTAAAGCTCGGGGGAGTCCATTTAAAAATTACTTTAAAAAAAGACTTAATTCTTATTGATCTATTCATCCATCTATCTATTTACTGATTTGTCAATGTGCAGCTCTACGATATATGTCGATCTACATACCACTATGTATGTTTCTATGTATTTTTCCCATTTATCTCTATGTCTCCATGTATGTGGATTCATGTATTTCAACGTACAGATCATAAGTCTCACACATTAAGTTTAGAGGCGCATGCATAACCTCTTTAGAATAGGCGATTTGTATATGTTTATCGAATGGATGTAGGTGAAACAAATGAATATCCACATGAACAAGATGGGGAATGATCTTTTTAGTAAGATTATAACATATTCAAATAATCAAATTGGGGTTCTCTTGCAAATAATAGTGCAACTTAGCGGGTTAGGACTTTCACCTCTCTTGGGTGGGTTGAGAGTTCAATTCCCATTATTTGCACTAGTTGGACATGTCCTCATCCATGGATTGCACTAGTTGTACATGTCCTCATCCATGGGTTGACTGTTGCACTAATTGGACATGTCTTCATCCATCCATGCGATGTGTTGTTGGCCACTAGGCAAATCTCGACGATCAATATTGATGGTGGCAAGAGTTGTGCTCAGTGTGACAATTCTTCATCAGTTCAAAACAGTCTTCTCATTTGGCCTGAGGGCCATCCTTTCCTAGATTCTATCCTTAACAGGCCTTTAGGCTATGTCCATTCTTAGTATGTGCTAGTTGGTCTATCTATACTTGTGTGGGATTTGGGGGGTCATGTCAGTAATTTGAATAAGAGATGTAGATCCTAAGATCAAACTTCATTTATCTTTTCAAATCCATAAAAATATGGGATTGAATAAGATGGTCAAGAAGGATGAGATTGAGTGCTCTTTATAAAGGGAGAAGTATGAGTTCATAGTCAACCATTTCAAGAAATTATTGAGGTGTCATCTCTAATGACAATGAAGAGGAGAGAGTGCATGTCCTGCATAGCATGGATCATGAGGAAAAAGGTCCCTATTGATGTTATGTAGTGGCTCGAAGAACCTTTATTGAGAAACAAACTCACTATTGCCATTGGCTCCTTCTCTAAAGGGAAGATTCCTAGCCTGGATGGTGTGACTAATGAATTTTTTGAAGTCTTGAAGATTCCCTTGTGGGGACACTCCACTTAGTCAGACTTGATGCAATTAGGTTTGGTGATCTACCTAAGTGCCTCAATGAAGGTGTGATTAAGTTTGATTCATAGGAAGACAACAAGAGCAACATCAAGAACTAAAGATTGGTATGCATTCTCAAAAATGGGATACAAAATAATTATGAAAGCCCTTAGGAACATAGTCAATAACATCTTCAATAGTACATACAAAAAGTTCAAAAAGGTTTTATAAAGGGGAGGCCATTCTTGACGGTCATTATCGATACCTAGGAATGCTTGGAGTATGCTAAAAAAATTGTCCAATAACTTGTGTTCCTAAACATAGACTTCGAAAAAGCTTATGCCAGATTCGATGGGATTTCATCCTCCAATCCCTAAAGGATTTGGGCCTTCATCATAAACTTATTAAAATGGTTTTGATGCTTTGAGGTGTCTTTTAGATATACTCAATACTCCACACTCAAGTGATCACAAATGATCCATGGTGCTCTAAGTTGTAAGGCCCCCATTATGAGGAGAATCCATTGTGAGAGCCCAGAAATTTGTGGAATCCTAACTTCCAAGTTAGATGAGGTCTATGTGTGACTTATTGATGGTAATAGATGACCTTTGTGAGCCTAGCCATTAGGCTAGGTAGGGTATAAACTTTCGGGCCATTGGGTTGCCATTCAAGGCAAAAATAAAGGCCTTGTGGCACCATGTGATTTCCTCCTAGAAGCTTAATAGGGGGAGTACAGAGGGGGGCTTGCCCCCTTCTGTAGGGTTCGAGGGGGCTATCCACCCGACCTGTCGAGCCGAGATAGTAGGACTTCTAGTCGTCGATATATTGTCATATTGTATATTTTGCCAACTATTTTGCATCTCCCTACTATGTTTATCTATACCAACTCCCCTTGTAAAAGCTATATAAGCATGGGCCATGTTGAGATTTACATAGCATTGCCTACTACTAAGCCCTTCATCTAGAATCCGTCTAGATCGCCATCCAAGCTCCACATTGGGAGTGCACGAGTGGACAACACCATCGTTCTAGTTTAATTACTCTTGATAGTTTCAGAATTTGAGCTCTCTATCTCTTAATTTGCATCTATCTTTGTCTCCATTTTTCTTTCAAATCTATCTATTGGTATACTCTGTTGTATTGTTATTTTCTTACATGGTATCAGATCTCAAGAGGCTCTAAGTGGTGCAGAAGCAAAAATTTAGAGTTTGCAGAGGTTTCAACGATAAAAGAGAGAAGACTTCAAGTGGTGGATTATCATCTACAACTAGGAATTAAGGTGGTTCATTGACAAGAGTAGGTGGTGCACAAGCAAGAGCAGCAATGATGACAGTCATCCCAACATTGCGGATATGACCACCGACCTTCACGGAAGTTAAATGTGATGGTATGAACTACACCGTGTGGAAGTTTAAAATCACTTCTATCCTTGATTCAAATGAGCTTTTGGAGACTGTTCTTGGGGTCGATCATGAGCCCCAAGAAACACTTTATCCAAATAATCATGTTCGAATGATTCCCCCTGATATTGATCTTCTATGTGCTTGGAAATGTAGAAATGTAGATGCACTTTGTGCTCTAGTTAAAAGTATTATTGATAGTGTTCTGACTCTCATTCATCATACTACCAAGGCGTGTGAAGCATGGAACATATTGAGAAGTCAATATGAAACTCATAATCCCGCACTGATTTAGAACTTGGAGAATTATCTAGCAGTAGAAAGGTTTGTTGATTGGGAGACTACAGAAGTGTTTGTCACTCACATAAAGAAATCTAATAAGATCAAATGGAAGGAGCAAGTGTACAAAAGTCAAGTGAGGAGTTAGCTTGATGTTTCCTTTGACTCTTTTGTAATAAAGTAAGTCAACTCTATGATCTAAGGGTTTGATCGATTCAAACCGATCTGAAATCAGACACCGTTTGACCACCCATATGTATTATCAAAGATCTTGAGACTAGACTTACATAGTAGGTCATGTGCTCTCTTAAACAAGTGATCCACTTAGCTTAGTGGTTAAGTCAAAAGGGTGTGAGGGAGGAGGTCTATAGTATTTTTCCCAAAGAGCTCTAGAGCCTTCTAGAAGCATCCACTTGAGTTAAATCCAGTTAATTGGGACACTTGGTGCACATGCAATTACATGGTTGAAACTTGGATGGTTAGTATCCACCTTCCCAAGAAGGGAATCCTTTGGAGAGAGCGCTATATAGATGCATATGGTTGGGAGGAGAGTCATCTCTCTAGCACGTGATGATAGTTTTGTCAAAATACTCATGGGGAGAGTATTTTACACAAAGAGCTCTAGAGCCTTCTAGAAGCATCCACTTGAGTTAATTTCAGTTAACTGGGACACTTGGTGCACATACAGTTACACGGTTGACACTTGGATGGTTAGTATCCACCTTCCCAAGAAGGCAATCCCTTGGAGAGAGCTATATATAGATGAAGGAAGGCATCTTCACTATTTTGGATCAAATCATCCCAAGAGCATCGTGAAGTGTTAGAGATACGAGAGTGAAGCTTTGGAGGTTGGCTCTTCTTTAAGGAGATCAAAATGTAGCTATGAAGCAAGGGAAGAATTTTCCCAAGGACCAAAGGGTGCAAAATAGCTCTTCTCATGGACAATGGAAGGATGTAACTTGATTTGGAGATAAGTATTTTCCAAGCTAATGTTTGATTTCAATACTTGTTTTTGCTCTTTGCTTTCATGTAGGTGAAGCATGGTAGTAATCTTCATTTTTTATAATATTGATGCAAATTAATGAAAGCTATATAGAAGAGCATAGATGCATTGAAAATACTTATCAAGCACATGCATGCATCTATGAATCATTGCATGGAAATGAATGAAATTTTGTGCATTTCTCCTTTTGAAAGAATGTTTTATGCACAACATAAACTTTCTTCTTGCTTGAAAAAGATATTAGATGCGATCAAGTTTGTGCACATACAATGTTATATATTTTTAAAAGCTATAAAGTAGTATGTTTGTGCATGGATGCATGATATGAATGCAAAGCAAGCTCAAGAACTACTTGAATTAAGTTTGCATGAAAAGAAAACATGCCAACACATGCATGCACTCGCATGCATTTGCATATGACAATGCATGATTTTTTTGTTAAGTAGATGAATGAGAACTTTCCTAATAGTAGCTTACTTTTAAACGCTCAAGATAGACATTAGGAAAGAAGGAAAAACTAGTTAGTTGCAATGGTATGCTAGTTATCTTGCAACTCGAGTAACTAATCTATTCTTTCCCTAGGCAAAAAGTCAAGCATTCAATTTTCTTGCCATCTAGATGAGCCAAAAATAGGACTTCTTGCAAACACCTTTGATGACTCTAAGTCTAGGAGATACTTAGAAAATCTTAAAGACAAGCTTAGAAAGAAACTTTACACTTTCTTGTGTAAAACTCATGCATCCAAGTAGGATGATAACTTAAGAAAAGTTTCCTTAAGATCCTTGAGCACTTTCTAATCAATGCTCTAATTCTATCCCAAGGTGTGATAGAAATCAAATAAAGCTAAATAATACTTACACGATTCCACATGTTGAATTGGTAGATCATTGTTAGTAAATGTCTTTTACTTTCCTTCCGTTTTATGTATTTATCACATGATCCCTCAATCTAATCATAGCATTGTGGTCCTCGGCACTAATTCTCGCATAAGGCTAGTTTCTCATAGAGGTGCCAAAACAAAGAGGTGATTCTCTATTGTTCCAAGTCCACATAGCCAAGTGGTTTGATGTCTTGAGTCTTTGGAAGGAAGTGTTGAGTTCAAGTCTTGGTTGGACATGTATATATGAGTTCCTCAGAGATGGGTGGCTCTAGCTTATGAGGTTGGGTGTGTGAGTGTGTTTTCAATTCATTGTACTCTAAAAAAAAAGTGATGGGTCCTCTAGATAACTATTCACACATATAGGGAACACCAAAATTAAAAAACAACTGAAAATTCTTATGTGGAAGAGCAAAATAGATTGGGGCGGGAGGGGGTGTCAGAACATTTTTCAACAAAATGCTCCATGATGTGGCATGCAAACAATATCATGACTCCACTCGGTGTGAATGCAAAACTTAATCTCCTTCCATCTAGCAACATGTCATTTGAGAACACATTCTTTCATGAAGAGATTCTGCTATTTCTGAAACGGGCCTAAGCTTCATCATCTCTATTGTATAGCTTGTGGTCTTAGCAACTTTGCATGTCTCTTTGCCTGCTTCATCATGTCGAAGTTTGACGGTGGGGCTACATGATGGTGGAAGTAAAAGCTGCAATTATTAGGAAGTTTCTACCACCTCAGCTCTCCATTCACACTTAGGGAGAGTAGAGAAGCTCTTCATTCATACTTAGGGAGAGTAGAGAAGATAGAAGATGACATGTCAAAGAGAGTTTTCTTTTCTCAAAAGAAGTTTGATCTTGCGATGTATTCTTCTTAAGAGCTTGAATTGGAAATAAAAAAAGTTATGGGACCCTCAGAATCCCACACAAGCAAGGTTTGAACATCTAGCACCCACTAGGAATGAACAAAGGCTCCCTAAGAGTAGAGACTAGGCATGGGCCTTAAGGCCAAACAAGGAAACTAGTTTTAATGAGAGTGCTAAGAGTAGAGACTACATATGCACAAAATCATTAAGACAAACCAACACTTCATTCTCCTTCAACATGCCTACACACATATACCATCATAAATGCACACATATACCATAATACCTACACTAATTTAGATATTCAAATCCTACTATTCTATGCATTTATTTATATACACTAACATGAATCATTAAACCTTAAATGTTTCTCTATCTATGTATAAAGCCATATAAAAACACCAAACCCTATTTTTTTTGTATTCAGGTATGTATGTATGTATGTACGTCCGTATGTATGTATGTATGTATGTATGTATGTATGTATGTATGTATGTATGTATGTATGTATGTATGTATGTATGTATGTATGTATGTATGTATGTATGTATGCATGGATGCATGCATGTATGTATGTATGTATGTATGTATGTATATATGTATGTATGTATGTATGTATGTATGTATGTATGTATGTATGTATGTATGTATGTATGTATGTATGTATGTATGTATGTATGTATGTATGTATGTATGTATATATATATATATATATATATATATATATATATATATATATATATATATATATATATATATATATATATATATATATTGGGCAAAATGCAGTGTTCCTAATTCCCAAAAGATGGTTTAGTTCGAGCGACTAAAAAATTATAGCTTATTCACAATGATGTTTGTGGTCCTATGCAGACACCCTCTTTTGGAAACTATATTTACTTCGTGACTTTCATTGATGCTTTTTCTAGGCATGCATGGGTATATCCATCAAAAGCAAATTCCAAATTGTTTATGTGCTTCAAACAGTTTTTGGTTTTGGCTAAAAAATTGTCATGTAAAATGGGCACCCTCCATTCTGATCGATGGGGGGAATATATGTCTTCTGATTTTAATGAATTTTTGGCTGAATGTGGGATACAACATCAGTGTACAGTGCCATATACACCTCAATAGAATGGAGTTGTTGAAAGGAAGAATAGGTCACTCATGGAGATGGTGAGGTGTATGGTCAAGAGTCAAGCTTTACCACATAGTTTCTAGCTTGAGGTTGTTATGTGTGCAACATATGTACGTAACAGGTGTCCCACTAAAGCATTGCATTCTATCACTTCATATGAGGCTTGGCATGGTCGCAAGCCATCTGTTGCTCACCTATGTGTTTTTGGTTCTCTGGCTAAACACATTTTGGTTAGCCATGATGTTGTTTTTGTGGAAGATGCTATTTAGCCATTACTTTCATGTACTAGGGAGACATCAGTTAGCTCCAAAGACATGTATGACACCTTTCTACCTCTTTTTACAGGTGGACAGTCTAGTGTTGGTCCTAATGAGGTACCTTCTGAGCCTTTCCAAGTTTCATGTGATGATGCAGATCATTCCATTTTTTATGCAGATTTACATGATACACTTGTTGATGAGAGAGTTGATATTAAGGAGGCAAAAACTATGGCGAAATGGCTGGTGGAAACTTTGCATGACAACAAATTAGATGCATCTCTATCATATCGTACTTGTTCAGGCTCTCATAGTGCTTCTTTTGCCTCAGATTGCTATGCTACTGCTACCTCTAAGATGAGAATGAGCTTGTTTTGTTTGATGAAGCACAAAATTCAAAAATTTGGATGGCTGCTATGCAATCTAAATAAGATGCTATAGTGAAAAATGGTACCTGGTCTTTATGTGACTTGCCTTTGGCAAGAAGGCAATTGGCACTAAGTGGGTATACAAGTTGAAGCCTAAGCCTAATGGAACAATTGACAGGTATAAGGCTAGTCTTGTTTTAAAGGGTTATGCTCAAGAAAGAGGCATTGATTTTGATGAGACCTTTGCTCCTATTTGTCGAATGACTAATGTTCGTAGCAGCTATGCACTTGGAGCTCATCATGGTTGGAATGTACATTAGTTGGACATCAAAACTCCATTTATGAATGGTGACTTGCATTAACAAGTGTATGTTTTTCAGCCTTGTGGCTTTGCGCAAAAAGGGTATGAAAATAAAGTGTGCAAGTTAAAGAAGGCTTGAAAACAAAGTGTATGTATCTTTTCATACAACGTGCTTGGTATGAAAATATACATGCCTATCTGATTTCACATGGTTTTGAGAACAATCCAACTGAGAGCACCTTATATGTTAAGCATGCAAATGATGTGCTTCTTATCATTGTTGATGATATGCTACTCACTGATCCTCATGAGAAGCATATTGCTAATTTTAAGGCTGATTTGCATGCCTCATTTGATTTGTCAAATTTGGGGCATTTGCATCATTATTTGGGCATTCATATTATACAAGTTGATGGAAATATAGCTTTGTGTTAAACAAAATATATTGACACATTATTGTACTGTTTTAGCCTTGAAGACTGCAAAACTATTGCCACTCCTATGGAGGCACATTTACGATTGAGTCTTCATGATGTTGGAGATGCATTTGATGTTGTTCTCTATCAGCACACTACTGGATGCTTGATTTACTTATGCATTACTCAGCCTGATATTCAATTTGTTGTCTCATAGATGAGCAGGTTTATGCTTTGCCCAAGTGTTAAGCATTGGTAGGTGTTTAAATGCATCTTTTGCTACTTGAGTGGTACTCGGATACTTGGATTACGTTATCCCAAGTGGCGATCACTACCGCCAAACTTACATGCTTTTTCTAACTCTGATTGGGTTGGTTTCTATGACACTCGTGTGTCCACTAGTGATTTTTGCTTTATGTGTGGTAGCTCATGCATATCTTGGTTGAGCAAGAAGTGGCCTATTGTGGCCACTTCTAGTTGTGAGGCTAAGTATAGGGTAGCTTTCACACTGACTGTTGAGTGTGTGTGGCTCAGATGGCTTATGGCTAATTTGGGTGTTGCTCAATCTTGTGCCACCATCATCTTCACTGACAGTCATAGTGCATCGACAGTTGCGAGGAACCCTATGTTCCATGCTCGTAGTAAGCACATTGAGATGCACTATCATTATGTCAAGGAGAGGTTCTCTACTCAAGAGATGAACTTGGCATATGTGCCCATGCAGCAGAACATTGCACACCTTTTCACGAAGGCTCTACCTAGGGAGAAGTTTGAAGCTTTTTTCCAAAGCTTTGGGCTTACTTCCTTTTGTGGATTGATTCCACATAGCTTGGCACTTCCTTATACATGACTGCAAGCCCCTTGTTCACTGTATCACTCCTAGGGGGGATTTGTCTATATAATCAAGTAGTGATGTGTGTGAACACACAAGGACCACGAGGGCACCTTTTTTCCCTCTTTAGGAGGTGCATCTAATTTGTTGTCATGCAAAATCTGCACAAGCAATTTTGGCATAGTTTTTTCCTCATCAATATCTGTTCTCTCATCAACAAGTGCATCATGTAAATTTGCATCCGAAATGGGATGATCTGCATCATCATGTGAAACCTGTAAAGGTTGAGAAGTTACCTCATTAGCACCAACACTAGACTGTCCACCTGTAAAAAGAGGCAACAAAGTATCATACATGTCTTTAGAGTTAGTACATGAAAGTAAGGGCTAAATAACATCCTCCACAAAAACAAGATCACGGCTAACCAAAATGCGTTTAGTCTATGGACGATACAAATGATAGCCTTTTCTTTCAAAATTGTACCCAACAAAAATACATTTCACTACCTTATCATCCAATGCATATGCTAGACAACCAAAAACATGCAGATAAACAACAAATGGCTTGCGATCATGCCAAGCCTCATATGGAGCGATAGAGTGCCATGCTTTAGTGGGACACCTATTAACTATATATGCTACACACATAACAACCTCAAGCCAAAAACTATGTGGCAAAGCCTGACTATTGACCATACACTTCGCCATCTCCATGAGTGACATGTTCTTCCATTCAGCAACTCCATTCTGTTGAGGTGTATACGACACTGTACACTGATGTTTTATCCCACGTTCAGCCAGAAATGCATTAAATTCATAAGAAATATGTCCCCCCCCCCTCGATCAGAATGGAGGGTGCCCATTTTACATGCTAACATATTTTCAGCCAAAACCAAAAACTTTTTGAAGCACATAAACACTCCGGACTTTGCTTGAGTGGATATACCTCTGCATGCCTCAAAAAATCATCAATGAAAGTCATGAAGTAAATGTAGTTTCCAAAAGAGTGTGTTTGCATATGACCGCATACATCACTATGAACAAGCTACAATTTCTATGTAGCTCGAATAGAAGCATCTTTTGGGAACGAGGAATGCTACATCTTGCCCAAAATAAAGCCTTCACATCCATGTTTACGAGGTGCCTCAAGTTTGGGCAAAGAGGAAACTATTTCAGATTTCTGTAGGCGTAACAAACTACCAAAATTTAATGACCAAAGCGTGCATGCCAAAGCTTTGCATCTGACATAGCCTGAGAATCATGTACTGCACATGTTGAATCATTCATAGATTTTTCATAATCTATGAGCTGTAAGAAGCAATAATCATGTTGCCATTTGACAGATCATGAATTGTACATCTGTCATCAACAAATTTCACAACCAAATCAATCTTGGCTAAGGCCAAAACTGATAACAGATTCTTCTTGATCCCGATAACAAATAAAGCATCTGACAATGTAAAAGAACTACCATCAATAGTAGTCAAAATGATCTTACCAACTCCCATAACAGGATAAGAGGAGTTGTTCACGCATGTAACAGTATTCCCTGTAGGGTCCGGCTCAAGTGAAGAGAAGAAATTGCATTGTGAGGTAATATGTTTGGTCACCCTGCTATCAAAGTACTAACCATCTAAGTTTATTGCATACATGTGCTGCTCATGAGAAGATAGGTCAAAACTACAAACAAAACTACAAACAGTAGTAAACACCCATTCTTCATCCTGCACAAGATTAGCAGACTCTGTTTTTGGTGTAAAGACCTTTGCAACAACCATTCCGGCCTCTTTCTTCTTTGCCTCTTTAGCAGCCAGTTTTGGACAACTCTTAATAACATGATCATTTGCTTTACAGTATTTGCAAAGCAATTTTTTCTGATTTGTTTTCATCTTTGTCTTCCTTCTTCGATTGTGCAGAATTAGCAAATTTTTGCTTACTAGTAGAAGAGCTCCATTTTCCTTTGCCCTTCTGACTAGCTAGGAAAGCTTGATCTGCACATGCATAATAGACCTGTTCTGCCTGGACTGATCTTCTTGCAACAAAACAGAAACTAACTCTTCAAATGTTAAGGCATTTGGATTGCCTTTCATCATCAAATGAAGAGTAGAAGAAAAACTCTGATATGAGTTGAGAAGACCATTCAAAATAGTCTGCACAAGTGAGGTGTCAGGAAGGACTTCATTAGCATAAATCAACTGTTCCTTCAAATCCTTGATCTTTGTTAAAAAAATGTCCATAGAATCACCTTCATTCATGTGCTCACTCTCCAACTATTTTTGGAGGTAAGCAACACGAGCCTCATTCCTAGCATGGTACAATGTGGTACGTGTATCCCAAGCATCCTTAGCTGTTCTACAAGAGTGAATGTGAGGAATAATGGCACGTTTGACAGACAAGGCTATCAATGTGTGTGCTTGAGCATCTCTACCATCCCAACGAATTTGCTCTGCAATAGGTGCAGCAAAATTCATATCACGAACAGGAATCTGAAAAATATAAGCATGTTCAATGCCATTTGCATCAGCTTCAATACCTGTATTTGTAGGTGTAATAGGACATTTTTCAACACCTTGCACAATGTTCTATAGTCCTTTTGCAACCAATACATGTCACATCATATAAGCCCACAATGGGTAATTGGTACCATCCAACTTATCCTCAACAACCAACATATGAAATACATCATTGCTTTCAACCATGGCCACTGACTAAAATACCATGATGCACAAAAATGATTGTATCTGAAAAAGTTGAACAAAACTACCCCGACGAGTTCTGCTAAACCTGTAGCAAACTTTGAGATGCTTATACTGGCGAACCAAAACCTGTATATATGTTTGGCACAAAAAGACAAAATAGCCTACACAAGCACTGTGATAGTATGTTCAAAGGCTAAAACGAGCCCAGATCGCGATTTCGGCACAACTAAACAAAGCGGTTTTGATCTCCTAATCACCTTGAGTATAGGTACCAAATTTCATGCGATTCTGAGACTATGACCAGAGAGGTATTGACAATGCCCTAGATGAAGCGGCGACTTGCTTTGATACCAATTGCTGGAGTTAGACGTCTGCAGAAGCACGCGAACAACATAAGGAAGAAGAAGAAGCTTGGAGCACAACACACAATACTGAATGTATTACCACTAGAATGTACAAAGATAAGTAACTCGTTAGGGCTATACACATATATACAAGGCGGGGGGTACTCGTAAAGAGGGAAAAAAGTGCACTAGCAGTCCTAGTGTGTTCACACACATCACTACCTAAATATATCAACAATTACTCTAATAAACACATTTGCTAAAAATGTTGATAATAGTTCAATTTTCCACATTAGAGCTACTAGAATTTATAGTTTGGAGTGTGTTTAAGATAGATTTGGATATGTAACATGGTTGAAACTTTTAGAGGGGAAAATGAAAATCAAGATCCATGATGTTTGTCATTTTACAGTGAGAAATAAAAGTGATGGCATTATATTTCAAGCTACAAGCTATGAAAAGCTCTTATGTCCAAAGCGTAACTATCCTCAAAGTTTACGGAGAAGCTAAACACATCTGATTATAAGGGGGCAACATATCTATAGATTGGAGCCACTTGACCTAAAATCCCACACCTACCCATACATATGCACACATGCATATGCATACCTATCTCAATTTATTTGGCATATATGTACCTATCCATACCTGTATGGATTTATTTTCACATATACGTACCTAGCTCCTCCACATACACATAGCTGCATACATACTTCTACACACATCTGGAAACAACATTAGATTACCAATTTTTTTTATCAGAGATAGGTCCCAAATTCCATTATGTTCAATGTGCAAGCCTTGAAATCCTCTAAAAGGATTGTTCAATGTACAAACATACATACACACATATAAACATGAATACAAACATAATATATGAATGCAAGCATGACACAAACATCCAAACATACATATATATACACATACATACATACATACATGCAAGAATACAAGAATATAAACATAGACACATGCCAGCATCACACATGCATACATATATACATGCACACATACATATTACATACATACATGCAAGAGTACAAGAATACGAGAATACAAACATACATACATGCAAGCATCACATAGGCAAGCATCACCCATGCACATATACATACACACATAGATATTACATACATACATGCAAGAATACAAACATACACACATGAAAGAGTACAAGAATACAAACATACACACATGCAAGAGTACAAGAATACAAACATACACAAATGCAAATATAGATCATACATGCAAGCATCGCACATGCATGAGTGCACGTATACATACATACATAAATAGGCATGAACATTGAACGTTAGGAGCCATTGAATCTCATCATTTCAGATATTTAATAAAAAATTAAAAAAACAAAAATAGGAAAATATTGACGTCCTTGATATATTTGGAACTTGTCAAAACAATAAGAAACATTATTATAAATCATACTTCATCATAATATTCAAAAAGCTGCAATCAAATAAAAAAGATATCTTTTTGTAATCAGTCGATTTGAAAAAATATTAGAAGGTTCAACATCCTCCATGTGTTTCCTCTCATCTGATACTACACATTCACTCCTTCGTTGGCATTGACTATTCCATATGCCATAAGATTATTCAAAAGGGAAAGTTTCAAGGTCACTCTTAGAAACAAACAATCTAAGACACGTATATAAGGTTTTATTCAATCTATTCCTCGTAGGATTTCTTATGAAAGTTTTCTACTCCATAGATGCTCATCCTCAATGGATCCAAGTATCATTGTTAGACACAAATTTGCTACTTTAAAATACTCCGACATAGATTCCTTCAAGAATGTAGATATATCGAGCCTTTTCCATAGCTTTGTCATTGTGCCTGGATTTGAAGGATCTTCAATGACGTCAAATTGCTCCCAGCTTGTTTGTCCAAATATCCTAGACTGTTTTTTTAGAAGATTTGTATTTATAATTCCTTCAAGAATCTTATCTCCTAAATATATATATTCTTCCCAAAATGATCGGATAATATTTGGACCTTACTTTTAAAGTCATTTGTCAGTAAGCTCTTGTCTTTTGCATGATTCCCATATAAAGGATGAACTATGGCCATTGCTTCTAAGAGCTCATCTCAAAGAAATCTCTCTCTGATCTCGAAAGTCAATTTATTAGATATGGATCTTAAGCCTTGTTTTACATAAAAAGTAATCTGAATTTGTTTCACAAATATGCAATCAACATTTTTTATTGTATTGCAAAAAACTATCTTCTACACCAACTTGTAGCAATGACTCCCATTCGATAAATTCTTATGAATCAAAACTTGATGTCTCAGAATACAGAGTTTCTAAGCAAAAACAAGTCATTTTTCTTACTATTGCATATTCCATTACATAAATATCCCTTTATTGAGAAATTTTTATCAAATTTTTCATTTCTCTTAACAAAGGTAACATTTCTCCAAGATGGGCTTATATGATGCGACATGTGTTGGTTGCAAAAGGACTATGGAACATTGTGCAGGGTGTCGAAAAACGTCCTATCACACCAGCAACTGTTACAACTACAAGTAGTGAAGCTGATGCAGAAGGTGTCGAAGATGATGATATTTTGCATATTCCTATTCGTGCTGCAGTTTTTGTTGCACCTACTGCACAACAGATTCGCAGGGATGGCAGAGATGCCCAGGCACATGCATTGATAGCTTTTTCTGTCAAACGTGCCATTATTCCTCACATTCGCTCTTGCAAAATAGCTAAGGATGCTTGGGATACACTTACCACATTGTACCAAGCTAGGAATGAGGCTCGTGTAGCTTACCTCCGAAAACAGTTGGAGAGTGAGCACATGAATGAAGGTGATTCTATGGACAGTTTCCTAACAAAGATCAAAGACTTGAAGGAATCGTTGATTTCTACTAATGAGGTTATACCAGATAGCTCACTTGTGCAGACCGTTTTGAATGGTCTTCCTGATTCATATCAGAGTTTTGCTTCTACTCTTCAGTTGATGATGAAAGGCAATCCAAATGCCTTGTCATTTGAGGAGTTAGTCTCTATTCTGTTGCAGGAAGATCAGTCCAGGCAGAATAGGTCCATTACGCGTGTTGCAGATCAAGCTTTCTTGGCTAGTCAGAAGGGCAAAGGAAAATGGAGCTCTTCTACTAGAAAGCAGAAATCTGCAAATGTTGCACATTCGAAGAACCAAGACAAAGATGAGAAAAAATAAAAAAAGCAGAAATTGTTTTGTAAGTACTGTAAAGGGAATGATCATATCATAAAGAACTGTCCAAAACTGGCTGGAAAAGAGGCAAAGAAGAAAGAGGCTGGAATGGTTATTGCAGAAGCCTCTACACCAAAAACGGAGTTTGCTAATCTTGTGCAGGAAGAAGAATGGGCGTTTACTACTGTTTGTAGTTTTGACCCATCTTCTCATGAGCAGTGCATGTCTACAGTAGACTCAGATGTTTGGTACTTTGACAGTGGGGCGACCAAACATATTACCTCGTAGCCTAGTTTTTTCTCTTCACTCGAGCCTGCCCCTACAGGGAATACTGTTACATGCACCAACAACTCCTCTTATCCTGTTATGGGAGTTGGTAAGATCATTTTGACTACTGTTGATGGTAGTTCTTTCACTTTGATAGATGCTTTGTTTGTGACAGGGATCAAGAAGAACCTGTTATCAGTCTCTGCATTAGCCAAGATTGGCCTAGTTGTGAAATTTGTTGATGACAGGTGTACAGTTCATGATTTGTCAAATGGCGATGTGATTATTGCTTCTGGCATTTTATGTCGTGGGTTGTATAAGCTCATGGACTATGAAAGATCTGTAAATGATTTGGCATGTGCAGTAAATGATTCTCAGGCTATGTCAGATGAAAAGCTTTGGCATGCACACTTTGGTCATCTGAATTTTGCTAGTTTGCTATGCCTACAGAAATTTGAAATGGTGTCCTCTTTGCCCAAACCTGAGGCACCTGGAAAACATGTTTGTGAAGGCTGTATTTTGGGCAAAATGTAGCGTTCATTCTTTCCAAAAGATGGTTCAGTTCGGGCTACTCAGAAATTGCAGCTTGTACATAGTGATGTCTGTGGTCCTATGCAAACACCTTCTTTTGGGAATTATCTTTACTTCGTGAATTTCATCGATGATTTTTCCAGGCATGTATGCGTATATCCATTGAAGGCAAAGTCCGAAGTGTTCATGTGCTTCAAACAATTTTGGTTTTGGCTGAAAATCTGTTAGCATGTAAAATGGGCACCCTCCATTCTGATCCAGGGGGGGAATATATGTCTTCTGATTTTAATGCATTTCTAGCTGAATGTGGGATAAAACACCAGTGTACAGTGCCGTATACACTTCAACAGAATGGAGTTGTTGAACGAAAGAACAAGTCACTCATGGAGATGGCGAGGTGTATGGTCAAGAGTCAAGCTTTACCACATAGTTTCTGGCTTGAGGCTATCATGTGTGCAGCATATGTAATGAACAGGTGTCCCACCAAAGCACTGCAGTCTATCACTCCATATGAGGCTTGGAATGATCGGAAGCCATCTGTTGCTCATCTGCGTGTTTTTGGTTGTTTGGCATATGCACTAGTGCCTGAACAACATCGCAAAAAATTGGATGATAAAGAAGTAAAATGTATTTTTGTTGGGTACAATTCTGAAAGTAAAGGCTATCGTCTGTATCATCCACAGACTAAACGCATTCTGGTTAGCCATGATGTTGTTTTTGTGGAGGATGCTATTTAGCCATTACTTTCATGTACTAAGGAGACATCTGTTAGCTCCAAAGACATGTATGATACTTTGCTGCCTCTTTTTACACGTGGACAATCTAGTACTGGTCCTAATGAGGCAACTTCTCAACCTTTGCAGGTTTCATGTGATAATGCAGATCATTCCATTTCTGATGCAGATTTACATGATGCACTTATTGATGAGAGAGCTGATATTGAGCAGGCAAGAACTATGCCAAAATGGCTGGTGCAGACCTTGTGTGATAGCAAATTAGAAGCACCTCTGTCATATCATACTCGATTAGGCTCTCATAGTGCCTCTTTTGCATCAGATTGCTATGCTATGGCTGCATCTAGTCTATGTGATGAGACTGAGGCTGTTTCGTTTGATGAAGCACAAAATTCAGAAAATGGGATGGCTACTATACAATCTGAATATGATGCAATAATGAAGAATGGTACTTGGTCTTTATGTGACTTGCCTCCTGGCAAGAAGGCCATTGGCACTAAGTGGGTATACAAGCTCAAGCGTAAACCTGATGGTACAGTTGACAAGTATAAGGCTAGGCTTGTTGCAAAGGGTTATGCGCAGGAACAAGGCATTGATTTTGATGGGACCTTTGCACCTACATGCCGTATGACTATAGTTCGGAGAATTTGTGCACTTGCAGCCCATCATGGTTGGAATGTACATCAGTTGGACATTAAAACAAAATTTATGAATGGTGACTTGCATGAAGAAGTGTATGTTTTTCAGCCCCGTGGCTTTGTGCAGAAAGGGCATGAAAACCAGGTGTGCAGGTTAAAGAAGCCATTATATGGTTTAAAGCAAGCACCACGTGCTTGGTATGAGAAGATACATGCCTATCTGATTGCACATAGTTTTGAGAACAGTCCAACTGAAAGCACCTTATATGTTAAGCGTGCTAATGATGTGCTTCTGATCATTGTTGTCTATGTTGACGACATGCTGTTCACTAGTCCTATTAAGATGCATATTGCTGATTTTAAGGCTGATTTGCATGCCTCATTTGAGATGTCTGATTTGGGGCATTTGCATCATTATTTGGGCATTCAATTTATGCACGTTGATGGTGGAATGGCTTTGTGTCAAACAAAATATATTGACACATTATTGTGTCATTTTGGCCTCGAAGAGTGTAAGCCTATTGCCACTCCTATGGAGACAGGTTTACGATTGAGTCTTCATGATGTTGGAGATGCATTTGATGCTGTTCTCTATCAGAAGGTTGTTGGATGCTTGATTTACTTATGCATTACTCGGCCAGATATTCAGTTTTCTATCTCACTGATGAGTAGGTTTATGCATTGCGCAGGAGTCAAGCATTGGTAGGCGGTTAAGCGTATCTTTCGCTACTTGAGTGGTACTCGGCTACTTGGGTTGTTTTATCCCAAGGGGGGATCACTACCGCCAGATTTGCATGCTTTTTCTGACTCTGATTGGGCTGGTTGCTATGACACTCGTGTGTCCACTAGTGGCTTTTGCTTCATGCTTGGTAGCTCATGTATATCTTGGTTGAGCAAGAAGAAGCCTATTGTGGACACTTCTAGTTGTGAGGCTGAGTATAGGGAAGCTTTCACAACGACTGTTGAGTGTGTGTGGCTCAGACGCCTAATGGCTGATTTGGGTGTTGGTGAGTCTTCTGCCACCATCATTTTCACTGACAGTCAGAGCACATTGGCAGTTGTGAGGAACCCTGTGTTCCATGCTCGCACTAAGCATATTGAGGTGCATTATCATTATGTCAGAGAGAGGTTCTCTGTTGGGAGATCAGCTTGGTATATGTGCCCACGCAGGAGAACATTGCAGACCTTTTCACGAAGGCTCTGCCTAGGGAGAAGTTTGAAGCTTTTCGCAAAGCTTTGGGCTTACTTCCTTTTGTGGAGTGATTTCCACATAGGTTGGCACTTCCTTATATATGAGTGCCAGCTACTTGTTCACCGCATCACTCCTAGGGGGGATTTGTTGATATATTTAGGTAGTGATGTGTGTGAACACTCTAGGACCGCCGGGGTACTTTTTTCCCTCTTTAGGAGGTTTTTTTCCCCCGGCTTGTATATATGCCTATTGCCCTAATGGGCTACTTATCTTTGTACATTCTCTAGTAATACATTCAGTATTGTGTGTTGTGCTCCAAGCTTCTTCTTCTTCCTTGTGCTGTTCGCGTGCTTTCGCAGACGTCTAACTCCAATAGACATACCATCTAATTGGAATATACATAACTCTTTTCATATTAGTTTGTTGATATATTCCTGTAGTAATGTGTGTGAACACACTTAGAATGCCCAAGGCACTTTTTTCCCTCTTAAGAGGTTCGTTTCCCCGACTTGTATATATGCCTATAATCGTAACAAGTTACTTACCTTTGTACATTTACTTGGTAATACATTGAGTATTGTCTATTGTGCTCCAAGCTTCTTCTTTTTCCTTATGTTGTTTGCATGCTTCCGCAGACCTCAAACTCCAACAATTGGTATCAGAGGGGGTCACCGCTTCATCTAGGGCATCCTTGATACCCCTCCGGCCACAATCCTAGAATCGCATGAAATTCGGTGAGCATACTCAAGGTGGTTAGAAGTTCAAAGCAGCTTCACTATGTGGTGTTGAATTCTGATATGAGCTCATTTCGACGTCTGAATGCACTATCACAGTGCTTGTGCATGCAATTTCATCTTTTTGTGAAAAACATATATATAGGTTTCGATTCGCCAGTACAAGCACCTCAAAGTCTATTATAGGTTTTGGAGAACTCGATGGGGTAGTTCTGCTCAACTTTTTGAGATACAGTCACTTTTCTACATCATGGTATTTTAGTTTGTGGCCATGGCTAAAAGTAATGATGTATTCTATATGTTGGTTTTTGAGGATAAGTTGGATGGTACCAATTGCCCATTATAATCATATATGATGCATCATGTATTGGTTGCAAAAGGACTGTGGAATATTGTACAGGGTGTTGAAAAATGACCTACTACACCTACAAATAAAGTTATTGAAGGTGATGCAAATGGCATTGAAGATGATGATCTTCAGGTTCCTATTCGTGTTGCAATTCCTATTGCATCTACTGTAAAGCAACTTTCTTGGGATGGTAGAGATGCTCAGGCACATGCATTGATAGACTTGTTGTCATAGTATTTTAAAGTAGCAAATTTGTTTCTAACAATGATACTTGGATCCATTGAAGATGAGCATCTATGAAGTAGCTTAACTTTCATAAGAAATTCTACGAGGAATAGATCAAATAAAAACTTGTATACATGTCTTTGATTGTTTGTTTTTATGCATGTATTTTGTGGGTGATTTGTGGTAAAATTCAATCTTCAACCTTAGTAACTTTGGACACCATGGATGGATGCCACTTGGAGCAATAAATATTGACACCAAATGGATTGCAATTATTGGCCCTATAGAACATCTTTTTGAAGAATATAAATCAGTTATCAGTGTGGTCAATATTATGTCTTTAAGTAAAGGAAAACAAAAAGGAAAAGCTCATAATAGGGTAGTTGGTACCATCCAAATTATCCTCAACAACCAACATACAGAAATAGTCTGCACAAGTGCTGCGATAGTGCGTTCGGAGGCCGAAACGAGCTCAGATCGCGATTTTGGCACCACACAGCGAAGCTGTTTTGATCTCGGAGACACGTTGAGTATGTTCACCAAAATTTGTGCGATTTTGAGACTGCAACCGGAGAAGTGTCGACGGCACCCTAGATGAAGTGACGACATGCTCTGATACCAATTGTTGGAGTTAGACATCTGCGGAAGCACGCGAACAGCAGAAGGAAGAAGAAGAAGCTTGGAGCACAACACACAATACTGAATGTATTACTAGAGAATGTACAAAGATAAGTAGCCCATTAGGGCAATAGGCATATATACAAGCCGAGGGAAAAAACCTCCTAAAGAGGGAAAAAAGTGCCCTGGCAGTCCTAGAGTGTTCACACACATCACTACCTAAATATATCAACAATGTCTAATCTAATAGAATTTTCTTTAGTCTTTTGAATAATTCTAAGTGTTCAATTATCTCTTAACAGTATACAAGCATACAAAGCATTTTTATTAAATTGTTTTTCTGTTCTTCTTCTATTGTTACACGGTTATGGTGAGGCCCAAAAATGCTTCAAAGTTACTTTTGGTTTTACCTATTTTTAGATAGATAGCCTTTGTATTCTCATCTAATATTGTAAAAATATCTATAAATTTTGTATCAAAGAAGACTTGTATATATTCAGGGCTTTGTTAGCATTTCTTTGTAATGTTGGGAAGAGTCTTCCCTAAAAAAATACCCCAAGAAAGAAGGGTTTTAGAGTTTTTCATTTCATTTTTAGGACCTTTTTCAAATAAAAAATAGAAGGACCTTGGGAGGCCTATATAAAGAAAAAGACCTTAAGGACTTTTTGGGTTGTATGAATTTGTGAGTATTAGCTACCTTGCATGCATCAATTTGAAGTGATTAAATGCAATTAATTCTTGTTTTAGGTATTACCATTTGAGAAGAATGATGTCTATAGGTTTGTGTCTCTTTAGAGGGCATTAAACCTACTCTTCTTATGATTTTTTGTTGATATATTTAGGTAGTGATGTGTGTGAACGCACTAGGACCGCCAGGCACTTTTTTCCCTCTTTAGGAGGTTTTTCTCCCCCGACTTGTATATATCCCTATAGCCCTAACCAGTTACTTATCTTTATACATTCTAGTGGTAATACATTCAATATTGTGTGTTGTGCTCCAAGCTTCTTCTTCCTTGTGTTGTTTATGTGCTTCCGCAGACATCTAACTCCAACAATTCGTATGAGAGCGGGTCGCTGAAATCACGATCTGAGCTCATTTTGGCCTCCAAATACACTATCACAGTGCTTGTATAGGTTATTTCATCTTTTTGTGCCAAAGATATATATAGGTTTTGGTTTGCCAGTATAAGCACCTCAAAGTCTGCTACATGTCTAACAAAACTCGTCAAGGTAGTTCTATTCAACTTTTTTGGATATAGTCATTTTTCTGCATCAGGGTATTTCAGTCAGTGGCCATGGCTGAAAGCATTGATGTATTCTGTATGTTGGATATTGAGGATAGGTTGGATGGTACTAATTATCCAATGTGGGCTTATATGATGTGACATATATTGGTTGCAAAAGGACTATGGAACATTGTGTAGGGTGTTGAAAAATGTCCTATTACACCTCCAAATATAGGTATTGAAGCTGATGTAGATGGCATTGAAGATGTTGATATTCTTCAAATTCCTGTTCGTGTTGCATTTCCTGTTGCACCTACTGTAGATCAAATTTGTTGGGATGGAAGAGATGCTCAGGCACATGCATTGATAGCTTTGTCTATCAAATGTGCCATTATTCCTCACATTCACTCTTGCAGAACAACTAAGGATACTTGGGATACACTTACCACATTGTACTAGGCTAGGAATGAGGCTTGTGTTGCTTACCTCTAAAAACAGTTGGAGAGAGCACATGAATGAAGGTGATCCTATGGACACTTTTTTGACAAAGATCAAGGATTTGAAGGAAGAGTTGATTTCTGCCAATGAAGTCCTTCCTAACAGTTCACTTGTGCAGACTGTTTTGAATGGTCTTCCCAACTCATATTAGAGTTTTGCTTCTACTCTTCATTTAATGATGAAAGGCAATCCAAATGCCTTAACATTTAAAGAGTTAGTTTTTGTTATGTTGCGCAAAGATCAGTCCATGCATAACAAGTCTATTATGTGTGTTGCAGATCAAGCTTTCCTGGCTAGTCAGAAGGGCAAAGGAAAATGGAACTCTTCTGCTAGTAAGCAGAAATCTACTAATTCTGCACAATCGAAGAAGGAAGACAGAGATGAGAAGAAATAAAAAAAACAGAAATTGCTTTGCAAATACTATAAAGCAAATGATCATGTCATTAAGAGCTATCCAAAACTGGCTGCTAAAGAGTCAAAGAAAAAAGAGGCCCGAATGGTTGTTGCAAAGGCCTCTACACAAAAAATGAGTCTACTAATCTTGTGCAGGATGAAGAATGGGTGCTTACTATGGTTTGCACTTTTGACCCATCTTCTCTTGAACAATGCATGTCTGTAGTAGACTTAGATGTCTGGTACTTTGATAGTAGGGCAATCAAACATATTACCTCGTGAAGCAGTTTCTTCTCTTCAATCGAGCCTGCCCCTATAAGGAATACTGTTACATGCATCAATTGTTGGAGTTAGACGTCTGTGAAAGCACGCGAACAACACAAGGAAGGAGCTCAACACACAAGACTGAATGTATTACCACTAGAATGTACAAAGATAAGTAGCCTATTAGCGCAATAGGCATATATACAAGTCGGGGGGAAAAAAACCTCATAAAGAGGGAAAAAAGTGCCTCGGCAGTCCTAGAGTGTTCACACACATCACTACCTAAATATATCAACAAATCCCCCCTCGGAGTGATGCGATGAACAAGTAGCTGGCACTCATGTATAAGGAAGTTCCAAGCTATGTGGAAATCACTCCACAAAAGGAAGTAAGCCCAAAGCTTTGCAGAAAGCTTCAAACTTCTCCCTAGGCAGAGCTCTCGTGAAAAGGTGTGCAATGTTCTCCTGCATGGGCACATATGCCAAGCTGATCTCCCCGGTAGAGAACCTCTCCCCTGACATAATGATAATGCACCTCAATGTCCTTAGTGTGAGCATGGAACATAGGGTTCCATGCAAATGCCAATGTGCTCTGACTGTCAGTGAAGATGGTGGTGGCAGAAGATTGACCCACACCCAAATTAGCCATAAGGCATCTGAGCCACACACACTCAACAGTCACTGTGAAAGATGCCCTATAGTCAGCCTCACAATTGGAAGTGGCCACAGTAGGCTGCTTCTTGCTCTACCAAGGTATACATGAGCTACCAAGCATGAAGCAAAAGCCACTAGTGAACACATGAGTGTCATAGCAACCAGCCCAATCTGAGTCAGAAAAAGCATGCAAATCTGGCGGTAGTGATCCCCCCTTGGGATAAAACAACCCAAGTAGCCGAGTACCACTCAAATAGAGAAAGATGCGCTTAGCCACATGTCAATGCTTGACACTTGGGCAATGCATAAACCTGCTCATCTGTGAGATAGCAAACTGAACATCTGGCCGAGTAATGCATAAGTAAATCAAGCATCCAACAGCCTGCTGATAGAGAACAACATCAAATGCATCTCCAACATCATGAAGACTCAATCGTAAACGTGTCTCCATAGGAGTGGCAATAGGCTTACAATCTTCAAGGCCAAACGCTCCAATAATGTGTCAATATATTTCATTTGACACAAAGCCATTCCACCATCAACTTGCATTAACTGAATGCCCAAACAGTGATGCAAATGCCCCAAATTAGACATCTCAAATGAGGCATGCAAATCAGCCTTAAAATCAACAATATGCTTCTCAATAGGACTAGTGAGCAGCATGTCATCAACATAGACAACAATGATCAGAAGCACATCATGAGCACGCTTAACATATAGGGTGCTTTCAGTTGGACTGTTCTCAAAGCCATGTGCAATCAGATAGGCATATATCTTATGATACCAAGCACGTGGTGCTTGTTTTAAACCATATAATGCCTTCTTTAACCTGCACACTTGGTTTTCATGCCCTTTATGCACAAAGCCATGGGCTGAAAAACATACACTTCTTCATGCAAATCACCATCCAAAAATGCAATTTTAATGTCCAACTGATGTACATTCCAACCATGATGGGTTGCAAGTGCATAGATGCTTCGAACAACAGTCATACGGCACATAGGTGCAAAGGTCTCATCAAAATCAATGCCTCTTTCCTGTGCATAACCCTTTGCAACAAGCCTAGCCTTATACCTGCAATTGTTCCATCAGGCTTATGCTTTAGCTTGTAAACCCACTTAGTGCCAATGGCCTTCTTGCCAAGAGGCAAGTCACATAAAGACCAAGTACCGTTCTTCATTGTAGCAGCATATTCAGATTGCATAGCAGCCATCCAATTTTCTGAATTTTGTGCTTTGTCAAATGAAACAGGCTCATTTTCATCACATAGACTAGATGCAGCCATAGCGTAGCAATCTGATGCAAAAGAGGCATTATGAGAGTTTGATCGAGTACAATATGACAGAGGTGCATCTAGTTTTTGCCTCCTCAATATCACTTCTCTCATCAAGAAATGCATCATGTAAATCTGCATTAGAAATGGGATGATTTGCATCATCACATGAAACCGGAAAGGCTAAGAAGTTGCCTCATTAGGACTAGCACTAGACTTTCCACTTGTAAAAAGAGGCATCAAAGTATCATACATGGCTTTGGAGCTGACATATGTCTCCTTAGTACATGAAAGCAATGGTTGAATAGCATCTTCCACAAAAACAACACCACGGCTAACCAGAATGCGTTTAGTCTATGGATGATACAGACGATAGACTTTACTTTTAGAACTGTACCCAGCAAAAATACATTTTACTGCTTTATCATCCAATTTTCTGCGATGTTGTCCAGGCACTAATGCAGATGCCAAACGACCAAAAACACACAGATGAGCAACAGATGGCCTGCGATCATCCCAAGCCTCATATGGAGTGATAGACTGTAACGCTTTAGTGGGACACATGTTAAGTACATATGTTGCACACATGACAACCTCAAGCTAGAAACTATGTGGTAAAGCCTGAATCTTGACCATACACCTCGCCATCTCCATGAGTGACATGTTCTTCTGTTCAACAACTCCATTCTGTTGAGGTATATACAACACTCTACACTGATGTTTTATCCCACATTTAGCTAGAAATGCATTAAAGTCAGAAGACATATATTCCCCCCCTCAATCAAAACGGAGGGTGCCCATTTTATATGGTTAGATTTTCAACCAAAACCAAAAATTGTTTGAAGCACATGAACACTTCAGACTTTGCTTTGAGTGGATATACCCATGCATTCCTGGAAAAATCATCAATGAAAGTCACGAAGTAAAGATACTTTCCAAAAGAAGGTGTGTGCATAGGACCACAGACATCACTATGTACAAGCTGCAATTTTTGAATAGCCCGAACTAAACCATCTTTTGGAAAGGAGGAATGCTGCATTTTATGCAAAATACAGCCTTCACAAACATGTTTTGCAGGTGCCTCAAGTTTGGGCAAAGAGGACACCATTTCAGATTTCTGTAGGCGTAGCAAACTAGCAAAATTCAGATGACCAAAGCGTGCATGCCAAAGCTTTGAATCTGACATAGCCTGAGAATCATGTACTACACATGCCAAATCATTTATAGATCTTTCATTGTCTATGAGCTTATATAGCCCACGACATAAAATGCCAGAAGCATAATCACATTGCCATTTGATAGATCATGAACTGAACATCTATCATCCACAAATTTTACAACCAAGCCAATCTTGGCTAATGCAAAGATTGATAATAGTTGTTTCTTGATCCCTATCACAAAGAAAGCATCTAACAAAGTGAAAGAACTACCATCAGCAGTAGTCAAAATTATCTTACCACCTCCCATAACAGGATAAGAGGAGTTGTTGGCGCATGTGACAGTATTCCCTGTAGGGGTAGGCTCGGGTGAAGAGAAGAAACTGTGCTGTGAGGTAATATGTTTGGTTGCATCACTGTCAAAGTACCAAACATTTGAGTGTACGGAAGACATGCATTGCTCATGAGAAGATGGGTCAAAACTGCCAACAATAGTAAACGCCCATTTTTCTTCCTCCACAAGATTAACAGACTCTGTTTTTGGTGTAGAGGCGTCTGCAACAACCATTCTAGCCTCTTTCTTCTTTGCCTCTTTAGCAACCAGTTTTGGACAGTTCTTTATTATATGATCATTTCCTTTACATTACTTGCAAAACAATTTCTGATTTTCTGATTTCTTTTTTCATCCTTGTCTTCCCTCTTCGATTGTGCAGAATTAGCAAATTTCTTATTACTAGTTGAAGAGCTCCATTTTCCTTTGCCCTTCTGACTAGCCAGGAAAGCTTGATCTGCAACACACATAATGGACCTGTTCTGCCTGGACTCATCCTCCTTCAACAGAACAGATACTAATTCCTCAAATGACAAGGCATTTGGATTGCCTTTCATCATCAAATGAAGAGTAGAAGCAAAAATCTTATATGAATAAGGAAGACCATTCAAAACAGTCGACACAAGTGAGCTATCTAGTATAACCTCATCAGCAGAAATCAATTGTTCCTTCAAGTCTTTGATCTTTGTTAGAAAATTGTCCATTGAATCACCTTCATTCATGTGCTCACTCTCCAATTGTTTTCGGAGGTAAGCAACACGAGCCTCATTCCTAGCTTGGTACAATGTAGTAAGTGTATCCCAAGCATCCTTAGTTGTTGCAAGAGCAAATATGAGGAATAATGGCACGCTTGATAGACAAAGCTATCAATGCATGTGCCTGGGCATCTCTGCCATCCCAACGAATTTGCTCTACAGTAGGTACAATAGAAAGTGCAGCACGAATACGAATATGCAGAATATCATCATCTTCGATATGTCATATGGTACTCGGTCAGGCTCTCATAATGCCTCTTTTGCATGAAATTGCTATGCTATGGCTGCCTCTAGTCTATTTGATGAGACTGAACCTATTTTGTTTGATGAAGCATAAAATTCTGAACATTTGATGGTTGCAATGCAATCTCAATATGATGCTATCATGAAAAATGGTACCTAGTCTTTATGTGACTTGCATCTTGGCAAGAAGGCCATTGACACTAAGTGGATATACAAGCTGAAGCATAAGGCTGATGGAACAGTTGATAGGTATAAGGCCAGGCTTGTTGCAAAGGGTTATGTGCAAGAAAGAGGCATTGACTTTGATGAAACCTTTGCACTTACATGCCGAATGACTACTGTTCATAGCATGTGTGCACTTGTAGCTCATCATGGTTGGAATGTACATCAGTTGGACATTAAAACAACATTTTTGAGTGGTGACTTGCATGAAGAAGTGTATGTTTTTCAACCCCATGGCTTTGTGCAAAAAGGGCATGAAAACTAGGTGTGCAAGTTAAAGAAGTCATTATATGGTTTAAAGCAAGCACCGCGTGCTTGGTATGAAAAGATACATGCCTATCGATTGCACATGGTTTTGAGAACAGTCCAACTAAAAGTACATTATACGTTAAGCGTGCTAATGATGTGCTTGTGATCATTGTTGTGTATCTTGATGACATGCTGCTCATTGGTCCTCATGAGAAGCACATTGCTGATGTCAAGGGTGATTTGCATGCCTTATTTGAGATGTCTGATTTGGGGCATTCGCATCATTATTTGGGCATTTAGTTTAGGCAAGTTCATGGTAGAATTGCTTTGTGTCAAACGAAATATATTAACACATTATTGCAACATTTTGGCCTTGAAGACTGTAAACCTATTACCACTCCTATGGAGACAGGTTTACAATTGAGTCTTCATGATGCTCGAGATGCATTTGATGTTGTTCCCTTCAACAGGTTGTTGGATGCTTGATTTACTTATGCATTACTCGACCAGATATTCAATTTGTTGTCTCACAGATGAACAAGTTTATGCATTGCCCTCGTGTCAAGCATTGGTAGGCAGTTAAGCGTATCTTTTGCTACTTGAGTGGTACCCAGCTACTTGGGTTGTTTTATCCTAAGGGGGGATCACTATCACCAGATTTGCATGCTTTTTCTGACTCTGACTGGGCTAGTTGCTATGACACTCGTGTGTCCACTAGTGGTTTTTGCTTCATGCTTGGTAGCTCATGGATATCTTGGTTGAGCAAGAAGTAGCCTACTGTGGCCACTTCCAATTGTGAGGTTGAGTATATGGAAGCTTTCATGGGGACTGTTCAATGTGTGTGGCTCAGACACCTTATGGCTGATTTGGGTGTTGGTCAATCTTCTGCCACCACCATCTTCACTGACAGTCAGAGTGCATTGGTAGTTGGGAGGGACCCTATGTTCCATGCTTGCACTAAGCACATTGAGGTGCATTATCATTATGTGAGCGAGAGGTTCTTTGTTGGAGAGATGAGCTTGGCATGTGCCCATGCATGAGACCGTTGCATACCTTTTTAGGAAGGCTCTACCTAGGGAGAAGTTTGAAGCTTTCTGCAAAAGTTTGGGCTTACTTCCATTTGTGGATTGATTCCACATAGCTTGGCACTTCTTATACATGAGTGCCAGCTCCTTGTTCACCACATCATTCCCAGGGGTAATTTGTTGATATATTTAGGTAGTGATGTGTGTGAAACACTAGGACTACCGAGGCACTTTTTCCCCTCTTTAAGAGGTTTCTTTCCCCTGGCTTGTATATACACCTATAGCCCTAATGGGTTACTTATCTTTGTAAATTCTAGTGGTAGTACATTCAATATTGTGTGTTGTGCTCCAAGCTTCTTCTTCTTCCTTGTGCTCTTTGCGTGCTTCCATAGACATCTAACTCCAACATTTTTTCGAGAGATTCAAAATGAGCTAAAGCATGCATCAAATGGATCAATATTGAGGGAATTACAAGAATTTTGGTGATTTAAAGCTCTTTGAAGCATCGGACAACATTTCACCTTTGGAGGCATGAAATAGTAGTGCAACCTTGAAAGCATCGTATAGAAAGGGGCTTGGAAGCATCAGATATGCATGCATTCAACTCCATGAAGCATTTATAATCATGAGCTTGGGGAAGGCCACACTTGTGTTCAAAATCCTACCTATGTGATAATCTCAATTGCTAGTGGATGTTGACTTCACTTGCTATTTCTCTTGTGCATCGAAGATCATCCATCTTGGAAGGATCATGATGCTTGGGAATTGGTCTTGTACACCTATTGAACAATGAGGCTATCGACTCTTGGCGGCTATTGAGGGGAGACGCTTTTGAGACTCTACTTAATGCTCACCCATCACATCTACTTATGCCACCGATTACAAATAGATCAAGCTCTACTCTTCACGAATTGATAAAATAGAAGTTTCTGACCATGCCCTGCGCTATGAGTTGGTAGTTTTTGGCATCGTTGTTGGGTAGAACAAGGATCCCATTTAGGTAACTTGTGTGATTGACATCGTGATCATGGACGAATATTACTCAACAAGATTTTTGAACTTTTCTTGAAAGAAGTCTCTTTAACTCTTCAACCAAAGAGCTACTCAAACATCACTCTTACCTCTAGGGGCGAGATATGGTGATTGTGGTTAGCTAGTGCAGACAGATATTTTGGATTTTGTAGGTGGTGCAACCATATCCTTTTTGCTCTTTGTGTAAAGTGGGTTAGAGTATATGAAGAACTCCTAATGCTCCTTTAACTCATGCTTTTGAGTGTGTTAACTAAGTAATCATCTAAGGAGAATCGAAAAAGAAAGCTAAGGTATTGCATCACAAGTTCTTATGAAGGATCATTTATTCCCAAGTTGACGATTTGCTATCAGAAGAGTTACAAAAGGGTCACATATCCCTCTTTCTCCTTGATACCAAGATAGTTGGAACTCATGGACTACATCATAAAGGAGAGACCGAGGGTCGATCTTCTAAATTTGGCATTCTTGAAGGCTCAAAATGATATCAAAGGTTAAGGATTTCAATAATCTTGAACATATTGGTTAATGAACGTATGGGAAATATCAATTAGCGAAAGCAATCACCTACGCTCTAGATCTTCAAGATGGAGCTTTTCATGGTCTTAGATGTTAGATGTGCTCAATACTGCACCCTCAAGTGACCACAAATGGTCCATGGTGCTCTAAGTTGTAAGACCCCCATTATGAGGAGAAGCCATTATGAGAGCTCGAACATTTGTGGAACCCTAACTTCTAAGTTAGATGAGGTCTATCTATGAACGTTGATGGTTATAGATGATCTTTGTGAGTCTAGACAGTAGGTTAGGTAGGGCATAAACTTCCAGGCCATTGGGTTGCCATTCAAGGCGAAAATAAAGGCCTTGTGGTGATGCACGGTTTCCCCATAGAACCTTAATGGGGGGGAGGGTAGAGGGGGGCTTACCCCCTTTTACGGGGTATGGGGGGCCTATCCCCCCAACCTCTAGGGTCGAGATGGTAGGACTCCTAGTCATGGAGATATTGTTGGGTTGTATATTTTTCCGACTATTGTGTATCTCTCAATTACGTTTATCTATACCAACTCTCCTTGTAAAAGCTATATAAGCATGACCCAGGTTGAGCTTTACATAGCATTGCACACTAGTAAGCCCTTCATCTAGAGTCTGTCTAGATCCCCATCTAGGCCCCACATTGGGAGCGCACGTATGGACATCACCATCATTGTAACTGCATTATGCTTGGCAATGGGAGAATTTGAGTTCTCTATCTCTCAGTCTGCGTCTATCTTTGTTTGCATTTTCTCTCAAATCTGTCTACTAGTCTATTCTGCTGTGCTATTATTTTCTTACATTAGGTGTATGACTCTTAAGGGAACCTTTTTGAGAAATAATGAATAGCAAAGGCCCATTTGTTGAGCCATTGGTTAGTGATTCATGCCATAGATTGAGTGGATAAGTGTAATTCATGGAGTTGCATCTCGAAAGGAGTTAAGTTCCTCCATCAATTAAGTCAAGTGGCAAAAGCCTCAAGTAGCATGTACCACACTTAAAAGCATTATCCAAAACATAAGCATCACTCAAGGTGGGTCCCAAAAGTGTGGAGATAGAGTGTAGTTGGAAAAATTAGTGACTTGCATGCATGGGGGAATTAATCGTTATAAAGATGAATCTACCATTTCTAGCCCAAATGGGAATCATCTCAAGAAAGCCTTTGAGCACCTTCTCGTTTAGGAAGAGGCTACATAAGGAAATCCATTGATGTGTGAGATCACACAATAGCACGAATCCTGAACTTTGTTCATAGGCAAGAAGCCTCTTGAGGAGTGCACAAAGGTGGACGATATATCTTTCAATCACTTTGGTCCTCCTCATCTCCTTCTATCCCTTCTCTATCATTCTCTTGCTTACCTTTCTCATAGATTCATGAGCTAATCACCATTGTGGCATGCCAAGGTGATATATTGCAAGTGTCTTGAAGCAATGGATCAACAAGACTTGCTTGGGAGTGGGCACCATCATGCTGAGGGAAAACAAATCTACTAACCATGGATAGGAAGCTTGAAAAGAGCTATTGGCTAGTAGCTCTTAGGTTCCAATAAGTTTGATCATTGGATAAGTTGTGACTACAGAGCATCATCTGATGCAAGCCACAAACCAAAAACATCATTTAAGCCTTGTTCATCACAAAGCTATTCTAAAAGTGGAGAATTGCATTGCATGCGCATCAAATAACATCACCTAGGAAAAGTGAGGTAGCAAAGGCATTGAGTAATAAGTACCTACAAAACATCATCCAACTACCTCTATATTCAATGCCTAATAACATGGATAACCATTGATTTTAGGGCTTCCATCCTTTTTTAGAAAGGTTTCTATAAAAAGAAGTGTTGCCCTTGGAAAGATAAACCAATTAAGGGTTGCTAATGAGGTTGTCGAGGCATCAAGAAGCTTTCATGACTATGCATGCGTTACAAGGTGCAATTGATCAAGTAATACTCCTCTTAGAGCATTAGTTAGTAGAGTTGTTGGGGAATCACATATGATTGACATCTTTTTGCAAGGAGAGAGTCACCATGCATGTCATAGCATTCTACTTTGGAGAGAGTCACCATCCTTGCACACCTCTTGGAGCATAGAACACGTACAACCTCACAGGTTGCCTAGAAAATCCTATGCAAAAGGTCAAGTAGTAGGCTAGATAATGTGCATCAGATAGCAAGACCAAGTGTCTCATAGCAAGATCTTCCTCCACTTATAAATTTCATGTGTTCCTGGAGATAGTCAAGTAGAATGATGCTTGAAGCAGTCGGCCAATAGGACATAGAAAGGGACAACAAGTTGAATTGCAAAAGCATCACTTAGCAAGCATTTAGGAGCATTATATAGCACAAACGTTAAGGCACATTGGATCAAGATCAACTAGCAAGGTCATGAATTTCTATCATTTAGCCAAGATGGATGCTCAACCAAAAGGCATCACTTAGCAAGGTCTACTAAAAGTGACATATAGATTGAGCCTAAGGGCCATCTACCATCAAACAAGCAAATCAATTTCAAAGCACCATCACTTAATGTGTCATGAGAGGTCAGCGAGCAGAGCCTTTTTACCAAAGTGTTGGGGCAAGAGTACAAAAGTGTTTCCCAACAACACATGCTTATGGATGGAACACCAGGTAGCATTGACAATATTTAGATAAAAGGAAGATCTACTATCTCCTAGATCTCTGGGAGTTTATTGATGTATTAAATATCAAGCATCACCTGACAAGCAAAGAAGTAATTTTTGGCAAAGTATAAGAAGAATTTGAATGGTCCGAGGTAAAATCATGATTTCATTAGCCCATGGGTTTTACTTGAAGAGGGTGGTTATCAATATTGGCTTTATAAAGGTATGTTTGAAGCTCCATAACTAATAAGGAAAAAGAACAATAAATTATTTCTCTCACAAAGACATGTCCTAAACACCATGGCTTTTGGACATCCTTAATCTAGAGGAGCAAGGCTTAAAACCTGTTCTTCTTAAAATTTGAAATCCGCTTTCTTCATTTGAATCTTCTATTAGAAGCATCAACACTGATGATTTGATTAGGAAACTCGAACTAACATTGAAGGAAAAGAGAATCCAAAAGTAATTAAAACATTAAAAACTTAGAAAGGAAGGACTTGTGCATCATTGGGTTGATTTGTAAACACTGAAAAAGAAAAGGGAACCAATGTTGTTATTTTGAGACATCATTAAAGGGATCATTAGCATATTTTGGATAAATAATTTGTTTAATTTATTGCTTTATTTTCTCCAAAGGCATTGCAAACAAGCACATCACATCATACAGGAAACCGCACTTCCATTGGCATGTTTGTTTGAGCATATTGCATTTTCTTTTTTGATTGAAAGGCAACGTGCACACATGCATGTACCCCTCATGAACCTCATGAAGACTTTATCTTATTTGTTTTTTATCATTTGTACATGCATTTGTGATCGGGGAAAACATTAATACAACAAAAATATGTCAAACTTCATCTGTCTTCAGTCACAAGTAGTTTCATACCTTTTAGCCACACATGTGAACTCTCATCAAGTAGCGAGTCTGAGTTAAGTTGGTACCATATAGGGGCATTTGAAGATATTCACACAAACTGCATAAATCCTAATGAGTTATGGGCATCAAGCGAAGATGACCAGGCTATTCTAGAGTTCTAGAATTACAATGCCCATAGGATAGGGATCTACTTAGATGAACTGAACCAACAAGTGGTTAGGCTTAAAAACCCTAATTGTTAGACAACAGACCCATACTTGATAGTTAGTTTTTGCACTGGCCACTATGAGGACAAGGAAGGAACTATCTAATTTCTCACTTCCAATCTTGTGTGTACAAATGAGAAAGGAGAAATTGTAATCTTGGTTGACATGGGTGATGATGAGATACTTGAGATTCTAACCATGCCACTCCAAGAAGCGTAGTAGCAGGCATGCACATGCTCCATTTAGTGAAAGCCAAACCTTCATGAAGGCCATATACATGGAACGGAGTACATAGAAGAGATATTGGACTAATAATTTAGCTAGTCCACCTACCAAACGAGTGGTAGTCTATGTGTACCATAATCAATACACCTACTTGATTGCTTGAAATTAGAGACAAGGTCAACAACTCATATTGGGAAATCACAAAACCTAAACAATTGTTTGCAAGACCTAATCCTCAATCTTTGGATAAGAACTTAGGTGCTTGAAGGATCCAATGGGCAAACCTCAGGGATTAGGTATATAGTAAGTGCAAACCCTTTTGGTGTTCCATTAGATAACCTTGATGAGGAAGTCAACTCTAGATTTCTAGAGGAACCTTCATATTAATTCCAAGTGAGAACACCACCACAAGAGCAGCATGCTCACCTTGCAACATTTTATAGACAAGTAAACAAATAAGTTAAGCCTCAATTAGCAAAACTTGTGTGTAGAATGCATGATTTGGGATGGCGCCTTTGACCATCCCAAGTGGAGAAGTGCATAAAGGATTGTTATGATGGCTCTATTGATCCTTATGATCATTTAGCAGAGTTCAAGCAAGTCTTGAGAGCTAAACAAGTCACTTAGGGTTTGTAGGAGAAAATGAAAGGACCAAAAGAGAAAATACACCTTGGAAGTTTCTGCCGTTTGATTACAGTAAGAAAAGTACAATGTTTGAAATACAAGATACACCAATACCTCTGTGCACAATCCCGCAGAGTGCCCAATTACAAAATATCCAATATCCCAATGTCCTCTTGCTGCCGACCTCCTCTGCAACAAACCTCCACCTGCTTCAAGCTTCTCCTTGTGCACACCTTGCACCCAGCTTCCACAAAGGGGGAGGAGTGAATACCTGCTGTCGGCAAGCGTACACTGCCAAAGGACCTTGAGATACTTGGGGGAACTATAGCTTAGCACTTCTCTGCACCAAAATCCTTGGTCACTCTCTATGCACCTTGCACTTCCACTTCTGTGCGACGTACTCTGGTGACTCTTGCCCTTCTCTCTCTTGCTCCACTTTTGCCTATGCTCTTCTTGCTTACTCTAAGATTGATCCAAGAATGGTTCTTCCTTGATTTGAGTGGGTCGATCACGTACGCTCCTAACTGCAAGTGAATCTTGGTGCTCACTTTGATGTCCCAAGATTGCTCTCCCAAGTAGCAGCAAACTACTCACTGTTTTGTCCTGTAGTGACTTTAGTCTAAAACCAAAAATTTTAATGGGGGGCCATTCTTTCACCTGTGCGTACACTTTTGCCGCTTCACATACCTTCATGTTTCCTTTTAAGTCTTCACTTTTACACATAAGAGGGGGTTCACCTGAACCTTCCAAAACACTTTAAAACACACTTTGAACCTTAGGGAAATTAGAGAAAATACCTCTGCAACCTGCAACCCACTTTCTCCAATTTTACCCTTTGTGGACAACTAATTGTGCACTACCTGTGCACTTTGACACCTGCACTTTAGCACTTTAACTTTGCACCTGTTGACTTTGACCTTGACCTTGTTGACTTTGACCTGTTGACTTTGACTGCAGTTGACTTTGACCAACATGACTTTTATGGGCTCAACAGTTGCCCACCACCTAATGTGCTCTCCGTCCCGGAGAGCTATAGCTAAAACTTTGAAGAGCCGCAAAAACTTGAATAGGACATCTGAGCAGCAACCAATTCCACCAAAAGCAGGAGAGAACAAGCACCAGAGAAGAACCAAAATTGGGATTTTGGAATGGAAAAGCAAAAAGGGGGGGCAATGGGAGGGTAGAAAGGAAGGGGAAGGGAGGGCTGAGGGTGCGAAGATGGATGGGGTAGGGAGGGGAAAGGATGTGGCTGGGCATATTGGTAAAGGGAGGGATCGGGAGTAGGAATCAGGGGTCGGGAGGAGGCTAAAATGATCAAACCGGAGGGCTACAGAGGGTACATATGGGAGATTATTAAACATAAGGTAAGACAAGGTGAGAATAGACCATTTGGACAATGTTGTGAAATAAAAACATGTGATAAAGGTGTTCAAAACATGTGGTTTCAGACCAAAAGTCATACAAAAAGTGGGAATTTGTAAAAAGAAAGTCAAAAACTGAGTTCATAGGTGCCAAAAAACATGAAAATGACTCCATTTTTGTAAAAAACGGCCAACCGAGGCACAATCCAGAGCCAAAAGCTTTGACCCATGAAAAAAAAAAATAATAATAAAGTAAAATAAAATAAAAATAAAAATGATCGCTTTTTTTTTTTCCAACGCTCAGACAGAATTATTAAAAAAGAAAATAAAATAAATAAGAAAATAAAATAAAATAAAATAAAATTAAAAAAAAAAAAGAATAAAAGAAGAATAAAATAAAATTAAAAAAAAAGAGGAAAAAAGAAGAATAAAATAAAATTAAAAAAAAGAGGAAAAAAAAAGGGGGGGGGGGCTGTCAGAACGGGGGGCGGGGGGGGGGGGGCTGAAAAAAATTCAAAATCTAAAAAATAATGAAAATTCTGATAAATATGGGGGCCTCAAAAAACCGGGGCCCCCCCCCCTTTTTTTTTTTTTTTTTTAATAAATAGCCCAAATTAGAGAAAAATCAAGGAAAAATCTGAAAAAAATGCCAAAAATTGGCCAAAAATTCTAAAAAAATTCTGAAAAAATTCTGATGAAATTTTCTACATGTTTAGCCTAAAAATCCTTCATCAAACCACAGAGAGCCTCCATTTATTCTTTCTTTGGCAAGAAAAAGACACATGAAAAAGGCAAAAATACTAGAAAAAAGTCCAAAAAAAATGCCTGAAAAAATCTGAAAAAATTTCTAAAAAATTCCAAAATTTGTGCCTTTGCAAAGTGGATGAAATGACTGCTAAAATTGCTAAAACCTCAAGAAACAAGCATGAAATGGATAAGAAAACTACTAAAACTTAAGTAAAAATGACGAGAAAAGACTATGTACAACCTGGACAATTTTTGCAGGTTCCAGGTGATCCATAAAACTTCAGTTGGCTTGATAATAGGCCTTGAGCCTTGTATTGTTGACTGAGAGAGACTCCTCCATAATCTGCATTTGTACTGCACTTCATTGCTTTAGTCTTCTCCTGGGGCACCCTGGCCATCTGAGAGGGGTACCCTAAATCCTTCATTAGAATGTTATCTCCTCCAGCAACTTTATGATATGATTTGCAAAATTTTAATTTTACTATTCCGGCTTCTTCATCCAGTGGAACCCTATGTTCCCAAATACTGGCAGTAGCAACTTCCACATTCTTGTAAAGCCCTGCACTTGCTACCATAAGAATTGAAATAACAGATGATAGCCATACCAGAATCCATAAAAAAGTGGCCATTGATATATGAATTTGAGTAGCTTTATCACTGCTGCATGTAAGAACTTTGCTTTTCTTCTCTTTGCTATGGCCTTTGACTGCTACTGTTTCAACCTGAGTGATTTCCTCTTTTTCTTCATATGCTTCTTCTATACTTGAGTTTGGAAAAATTCCATAGCAGGAGGATGGGTCTTCTGCATGGAGCCAAGCCAACATGTTTTCATCTTCATATAAATCTGCTCTTTCAAATAGGTCTGCTTCTGGGTTGTCCACCACTTCTTCTTCCATACAAATACCGATTGTCTGCATCATGCTAGTATTTTTCTGATTATCTGGGCCTTCTTCTAAAATTATCTGCTGCAACTCTTTTCCCTCTTGCTTTACCCACATTGTGTCCTTGCCCCAATCATGCAACACATTGGCATGCCTTAACCAAGGTCTCCCAATTAACAGTGGGAAGCTTCCTTCTACCTGTGGCAGCCTTAAAACAACAAAGTCCAAGTTAAAGATAGTACCTTGTATCCTGACTGGGACTCCAGGAACCACTCCCATAGGCCTTACTATGCTTTGGTCTGCCATTGTTACAGTGAAGTTGGCAGGTTGTGAAGGGTATAGTCCAATCTTTTTCATGGTATATCCAGGCATCAAGTTAATGCCAGAACCACCATCCACAATAACTCCTTGAAACTCATGACCTTTAATAGAAATGGTTAGCCGAGGGCTCTTGTAATCTGTGAGGGGTGCTTCCCCTACATATTTATCTTTATGCATAACAGCAGCTTTTGCCACTAAGCTTGTTGTGGACATTTCATCAATTATCTGCAAGAGTTCTGACCTGAACTTCCCATCCATCTTTATTAAATCATAAATACTAACCTCCTTTTTCATGGACTTGAGCAGTCTGGAGGCCTCTGATTCCTTAAGAGCTTGGGCTCCATTTGACTTATCCAACTCCTCATGAGCCCTGCTGAATGCATGTCCAATGGCATCACTGGTACCTGTGCAATTTTCCTTTTGCCTTGTGTCTGCACTTGTGGTGGCTTGGTCTTCAGACACACCTTTGTCTCTGTTTAATCCATTAATCAATGATTCTTGACCCATGTCCACTGGAGCCTTCCCCTTGCTTCTTGTCTGCACAGTAAAAGAGTCAATTTCCTCTAACTGCACCACCCTGGTAGATGGTGATGGCACCTTAACTTGATTTGCCATTTCTTCTTCCTGCACGGAAATCATTTGAATGTGGGGCCCAGATGAAGAGGCTTGATTCTTAGGACAACAAATTGTGTAGTGGTCTCTGGCCTCTGGGCAGTTTCTGCAAGGGGGGGCATTTTCTGGTAGGGTGCACCTACTTTGATAGTGCCCACATTCCCCACATCTGAAACAAATAATTGGCCTTCTAGGCCCATTTCCAAAATTATCCCTCTGTCTAGGGTTATAAGTGTTACCCTGATTGGGTGCAGCTGCCATCACATTTGCTGGTGGCAGGGGTCCTCCTTGTGTCCAGTATGTCGTTGCAGGCATTCCCCTTGATTGGCATTCATGGGCCTCATGGCCAACCTTCCTGCATAATTGGCAAGTTACACTTAACAGAGGACACTCACTTACTATATGCCCTTGTTTGCTGCACATGGAACACCAAAGACCACTCTTGATGCCCCCTCCTTTGAGCTCCTGCAACTCCTGTCGCAGCTGAGCTAATTCCTCTGCTTGGGCCTCCTCTTCCTTTTGAAGCTTGAGTGCTTCAATCTCCCTTCTCAACTGAGCCACAGCAGTCTCCTCCTCTTTATAAGGCTTATTTCTTTTCAAGCCCTCCAGCTCCCTCCTAAGCTGGATCACTGGATCCTCCATTTCTGTACCATATGTGGGTGGGGAGGAAGTTGCACCATACTGGTGCCTTATCTGCTCCAGGCTGGTGGCCGTATTAATGAACTCCTCAACAGAGGTGGTAGGTAATACTAACTCTTTTATTTTGCATTGGGTGACCACAGGTAGGGGTTTGGCTAACCACTTCTTGACAAAGAAGTCATGCGGTGGATCTGGTAGTTTAGCCATCAATGCTTTGGCCCTGGTCACAAACTCTGGGAACTTTTCTCCTTGACCCAATTTTAGGTTTTCTAGCTCTTCTATAATGATTTCCACATTGTTACCATGCTGGAACTGATTCTTAAAGGCTTCTTTCATCAAATCCCAAGAGGTAAAGTGATTTTCAGCAAACTGGCTAAACCACTTGTCTGCCAGACCTTCCAATGTGGCGGGGAAGAGTATCAAGAAAGCATCTTCCCTACCCATTAGCCCCCTAGTCTTACATAATGCAAGAAATCGTCGAATGTGCTCATCTGGGTCCTCCTGGGCTAAACCCCTGAAGGAGGGAAATTTTATGTTTAATCTGGAGAGCAAGATTTCTAGGTCCACCTGTCCTGCCATGCTTCCTACCAATGAAGTCGATGAAAGTGGACTCGATGATCTTCTGTTCGTCTTTCTTCTTGTCTGCTTGCACTTGATTCTCAAGGTTTGTGACCGGGTCGCGGTCATGAGCTATTCATAGTCCACTTAAAATGAGACACTTGATAAAAGTATGTACCTTTTGGCCCACTGGAGTAATGTTGTCGACACTGGAATATTGTCCTCCAATGGCAATATATAGTCTCCTATGCTCAAATCTCCTTGGAGGTCCCACCGGGCGTGCCAAATTTGTTGGGGGATTCTTTCACAAGAAGGAGTTTGAGGGTTTGTAGGAGAAAATGAAAGGACCAAAAGAGAAAATACACCTTGGAAGTTTCTGCCGTTTGATTACAGTAAGAAAAGTACAATGTTTGAAATACAAGATACACCAATACCTCTGTGCACAATCCCGCAGAGTGCCCAATTACAAAATATCCAATATCCCAATGTCCTCTTGCTGCCGACCTCCTCTGCAACAAACCTCCACCTGCTTCAAGCTTCTCCTTGTGCACACCTTGCACCAGCTTCCACAAAGGGGGAGGAGTGAATACCTGCTGTCGGCAAGCGTACACTGCCAAAGGACCTTGAGATACTTGGGGGAACTATAGCTTAGCACTTCTCTGCACCAAAATCCTTGGTCACTCTCTATGCACCTTGCACTTCCACTTCTGTGCGACGTACTCTGGTGACTCTTGCCCTTCTCTCTCTTGCTCCACTTTTGCCTATGCTCTTCTTGCTTACTCTAAGATTGATCCAAGAATGGTTCTTCCTTGATTTGAGTGGGTCGATCACGTACGCTCCTAACTGCAAGTGAATCTTGGTGCTCACTTTGATGTCCCAAGATTGCTCTCCCAAGTAGCAGCCAACTACTCACTGTTTTGTCCTGTAGTGACTTTAGTCTAAAACCAAAAATTTTAATGGGGGGCCATTCTTTCACCTGTGCGTACACTTTTGCCGCTTCACATACCTTCATGTTTCCTTTTAAGTCTTCACTTTTACACATAAGAGGGGGTTCACCTGAACCTTCCAAAACACTTTAAAACACACTTTGAACCTTAGGGAAATTAGAGAAAATACCTCTGCAACCTGCAACCCACTTTCTCCAATTTTACCCTTTGTGGACAACTAATTGTGCACTACCTGTGCACTTTGACACCTGCACTTTAGCACTTTAACTTTGCACCTGTTGACTTTGACCTTGACCTTGTTGACTTTGACCTGTTGACTTTGACTGCAATTGACTTTGACCAACATGACTTTTATGGGCTCAACAAGATGCATATGAAAATCCTCCTAGAAAGTAATAATAATACTATGAAGAACCTTACTATGGAAAACCTAGGTATAATCAAGGCAATCAAGAGCTTGTAAGGTCAGTTTTGGATCAACAACTACCTCTGCCTCCAAAGGAAGTTCCAATAAAGTTGTAGAGGAAAACAGAGAGAGGGATATTGTCCCAATAGAACTAGCTATGATAGAAAAAAGCCCTAGATATAGTGAAACATACCAACAAGATAGAAGTGAGTATCCTTAGGATACATATGCTGAAGGTAAGTGGTATCAAGAAGCAGCTTAATATCTTACAAGCATTAGTGAAACCCCTAATTGGATTGATCTATATAGTGCATGAATTTATTACATAGAGAAAGGAGTTGTTCAGAGACAACAATGCACAAAAGGTGCACTTACTTCTAAAGTTCCATTCCATGGATGTGCTAGAGAAAACTTCATAAAAGATTGAACCATCTAAGACAATTGCCTAGAAGATTGAATAATTTTTGCGAGGACTATGAGAAAGAGCACTTAATTGAACATTTTCCTCCCTCAAGACATTGCTTACACCCCCTCTAAAAATGGTTAAGGTCATGGAAAGTGGTAGTAATTTTGAAGGGCAAGTGCCTCTTCAAGAAGTAACATGGGATCAAGCTAAAGAACAAGCTAATGATCATCAATTCAAATAGTTGAATAAAGAAGAAGAATCTTCACCTCCCCAATTCCTCAATCCAGAGATCTTGAGAAAGAAGAAGAAAAAACTTGACTTTGAAGCAATGTAAGGAGAAAATTATTCAAAAATGAGAGAAGAAATAAGAATCCTAAGAAAGGAGTTACAAGAGGCATGCACCAAAGTTTCTCAAGAAAAATGATTTGCAAAGAAAGAAAGGCTTAGCATGTACATACAAATTATTGAGTCGTCATAGAAAATTCCTAAGGAAGCTAGCCTTCTTAGAAAGAAAGCACATACAGCTATAATTCAAAACCCCATCCTCACTTTGGTGATGGATCGAGAACTACACTTGTCTCATGAATAATTGAAAAAATGAAAAGAGCCAAGAGAAAACCCCATTGAGACTAAGATTGTGCCAGATTTTATCAAATCTTTTATTGGGTTCAATAAGTGAGATGGAAGACAAAGAGGAAAGATAGAGAAGAACCACCACTAAAAGAGGTTCAAAATTTTGATGAATCTCAATTATTGGATTATCCCTTGAATGAGAGTGGGTCAATAATTGATCTCTCAGTAGATGATGAAGAAGATGGAGAACTCATGGAGTTGCTATAATATACAGGAAATAAAAAAGGAAGCTTCCATTAGATTTCTTATCATGTCCCAAACAACAAAGAGTACACCAAGCTTGGAAGTGTTGGAAAATACCCAAGTGAAATGCATGTTAATCATAGAGGAAATTCTACAATCAACGCCACACTTATGGAAAATCTGTATGCTATTGTTGGCCTCTTGATTGAAGGGTTGTCCAAGAAAGATGTTGAAATCTGGAGTTTGCACGTGCATGATGAGATCATAGGTTGTGGTGAAGGATTGCCATTGCTTGTTACTTCTAATCCAATTTAGAATTTGCCTCATAACGAATTCTTCTTCAATTATCTCTCCAGTGGATGCAAATTGATCTGCAATCTCCTTGACCTTTGTAACAAACTCTGAGATAGTTTGTAGGAGTCTTCTTCATCTGGTTTAACTCATTCTAGAGATGATTCTTTCTTGTTGTGGTACTAACAAAAAAGCAAGACTCTAGGGCATCCCAAGTCTCTTGAGATGTCTTGCATCATTTAATATGTGGTAATAGAAAGTCAGAGATAGAGTTTAGTATGTATGACCTTGCTTGAGCATCCCTTCCACACCAAAGTGTAAGCTTATTTATTTCCTCTTGAGTAGGTCCTCCTTTGGATCTTGGAATAGGCATTGCTTCATCACCTGATACAATCCCATATAGATTTCTTCCTTGCAAGTAGGCCTCCATTCTAATTTTCCAAGCAACATATTTGTGTCTTTCAAGCTTCTCAATCATTGATGGAAATCCATCTCCCATCTTGAAGTAGCTCTTATATCACTGAAAGAAGTTGGACAAGCTTGAAGAAGGTAAAACTTGAGTTGCCAAGTGATGAAGGTGGTCTAGCAAACTAGCATAGGACCTGCCTTAGCTCTTTGGATATGTGAAATAAACCTTGTAGGGTTATGATTAATGCAATAAAACTCAATTGGCACTTTGGAACATTAACAAGAACAAGTCGATACAAAACAAATAACTTGCATCTTGACTAGCTCACAAAAACCTTTTATTTTTTGATGGAAGGTATGACTTCAAACACTAAGACCAGCCAAAACAGTTACAATTGGAAAAATTCCTTCTAAGGGAATGTTATAAATAGGGTTATGTAGCTAAAATGAATAAAAACCCTAAGTTATATCAAACAAACAAGGAGAAATAAGCTTAATATTGATTGTATGCCAACCCAATTTGTTTGGATTGTGCAAAAATTGACCCCGAGACCTTCAATCAAAGATTCCTCTAAATCTATTGAATCAATGACTTGAAAATTTATAAACATAAACTAGAAAAGTAACATATTTCTAATGAGTCCTCACTCACTAGATTTGGACCTTCTTAAAGAGAGAACTAAGCCTTGCAAGATGACTAAACTGAGGAAGATGAAACAGAGAAGAATTAAGATGATTAACAAAGTATGTATGTATTACTTCAACTATCATCCAAAAACTATATTGTACAAAGTTTTGAGTCATTATATAGAACCTTGAATAGCTTTCCACGACTCAAAGCTCTTGAATTTGATTTCAAATCCCCACGGGATTTCTTGTTGTAGAGAGTGAAATCAGACTTCACAATCTAGGAAAAGTGAACATCAAGTCTGACTACTTGATAAGTAGGTGATTGTTGATTGATTAAGCATCAATCTTAGACACCTCGAACTCATGGATTCTTATTCATTGCTTTATCCTTTTATAAGTGTAAATACCTTGGAACTTACAAGGGTAAGTGACCATATGTGATCAAACACTCAATACACTAAAAGATTGCACATGAGTTCACAAGAAATGTATTCATTGCAACATCCATATAATGTTTTGAAACAAGGTAAATTCACCTCAAGCATAGTGAAAGCTTGGTGACCTAACACATATATAAGAAATTTTGTAGATTACATAGTAACTTTGGTTGTGCTCTCTTCTCACACCATTGGACACTCATTTTGATTCATACACACATCCCGATATCTTTCCATACCTTATCCAATGTGTCTTTTCATATACCAATAACAAAATAAAGGTTTAGTATTTAATTACATATAGATAACTCCCAAAAATAATAGACAACGATAATTATAAGATTTGAACTTCACAAATTCTAGTAACGCAAAGTTATCTTTCGATATATACTCCATCTTAATTAAAATGAAGAACCCCTATAAATACCACCTAATTTGTTGGAATTTGACTAGATCCACTATCATATCTTTACAAGAACAAATTGCAAAGTTTGAAAAAGATGTGGAAGAAAAGGAAAGCCCATTTGGAAAGTTAAATGCCAATATCCAACAGTTGAAAGAGAATCTAGTTGGCATGATATAGGAAAAGAACATTCTCATCATTTCAAGCTCTTTCAACCGCTAGTGGAACATGCAAATGATGTATTTTTGAAAAAATGTGAGTGTTTGTTTCTTTTATTTTTTTTAATGAGGAATTTAAATTGAATCTTTCATTATGTAGGTCATTTATTCAAGGCATAAGTGTGTCGTCAACAATAACAAAACAATTTAATTTGTTGAATAGTTGTATAAGCAGTAAAGAGATCACTTATGTTGTAGACACACCGATAGGAAAGTGCATTAATGTTGCTTTTCAAGTCGATTTCTAAGAGAACTTAAAAGATTTTATCAAATTGCAGGATGTGCAAGAAATATGTGATGAAGTGGGTATCAATAAACATGGGTATACTACAATGTACAACCTTATGAAGCAAGCCTTACAAAAATAAGGTATTTTTCAAAATATTTTTCCATGCCCATATAAAGTGTCTATTAGGAAAAAGGCATCTAATAAGGATGTGGCTCATATTGTTGGACAATATTTATTTATAGAAGACACTATGCCTAACTTTGTTTCTCATCCAAGCATTCCTCAAAAAGAATTTAAGAGCTTATCTACACAAGGCTTTACTTACACTAAATTCAGCAATATATTTGTGGATCTTGAAAAGCTTCAACAAGTAGTGGTTCACTTTTATAAGTCAACAATCAAAGGTAACCCTACTATATTTTCTATTATGTTGGAGTTTTATTACATTCAAGTGTTAAATTAAGGTAATTGATGATCCTAAAGAGATTCATGGCACAAACTCATGGAATATAAGGAAATTGGAGATGAGATGTCCAATGTTAGAAGAACCAAATCATGAGAAAACTACCAATGATAAGAACTCTATCATTCCATTTCCATTGAACAATGTTCACTTTTTCACTTTGAATCCTTTCATGAGGATCTTCAATAGGCTTTTGAAGCTCCATATTGAATATGCATTTGCAGTGAAACCACTAGAGAGGTCTATAGTAGTAATTGAAAAAATAGAAGATCTTAATTCTATTGGTTGTTAAGAAGCATCTTTAATTGTTAAGAAGTATGGTGAGTCTCAAGAAATTTTACAACAATTTTCAATAACCAGGAAGAAGGCAAGACGCTTCTTTAAAAGAAATGTAAATAGTCAAGATGATGAAAAATGAGAGCTTTGGAAATACCTATGTTTGATTATGACAAACAATGATAGTAGGTTGATATCCTTAACAAGCAAAAGAAGCTTTTTTCATCTCAATTGTTACATTTGATGGGTCTGGTTTTCACTAACACTTTGCAACGAGAATTATTTGAGGGAGTTTACTCAGTCATTCATCCGATCATGGGAAGGGATCTGTTGATATATTTAGGTAGTGATGTGTGTGAACACTCTAGGACTTTCGGGGCACTTTTTTCCCTCATTAGGAGGTTTTTTTCCCCGGCTTGTATATATGCTTATAACCCTAAGGGGTCATTATCTTTGTGGATTCTAGTGGTAATAAATTCAATATTGTGTGTTGTGCTCCAAGCTTCTTCATCTTCCTTGTGTTGTTCGCATGCTTCCACAGATCTCAAACTCCAACAATTGGTATCAAAGCAGGTCACGGCTTCATCTAGGGCATCCTCAACACTCCTCCGATCACAATCTCAGAATCCCACAAAAATTGGTGAGCATACTCATAATGGTTAGGAGACCAAAACAACTTTGTTGTGTGGTGCACAAATCACGATATGAGCGCGTTTTGGCCTCTGAATGCACTATTGTAAGCTTGTGTAGGCAATTTTGTCTTTTTGTGCCAGAGATATATACAGGTTTCGGTTTGCTAGCATAAGCGGCTCGAAGTCTGCGGCAGGCTCAATGGAACTCATCAGGGTAATTTTATTCAACTTTTCCAGATACAGTCATTTTTTTGCATCAAGGTATTTTAGTCAATGGCCATGGCTGAAAGCCATGATGTATTATGCATGTTGGTAGTTAAGGATAAGTTGAACGGTACCAATTACCCATTGTGGGCTTATATGATGCATCATGTATTGGTTGCAAAAGAACTGTGGAATATTGTGCAGGATGTTGAAAAACGTCCTATTTCACCTACAAACATAGTTGTTGAAGGTGATGCAGATGGCCTTGAAGATGGTGATATTCTTCATATTCTTGTTTGTGTTGCGGTTCCTGCTGCACCTACTGTAGAGAAAATTTGTTGGGATGGTAGAGATGCTCAGGCACATGCTTTGATAGCCTTATCTATCAAACACGCCGTTATTCCTCACATTCACTCTTCAAGAACAGCTAAGGATGCTTGGGATACACTTACCACTTTATACCAGGCTAGGAATGAGGCTCGTGTTGCTTACCTTCGAAAACACTTGGAGAGTGAGCACATAAATAAAAAGATTCCATGGATAATTTTCTAGCAAAGATCAAAGATTTGAATGAATAGTTGATTTTTGTTGATGAAGACTTGCCTAATAGTTCACGTGTGTAGACTATTCCTGATTCATATCAGAGTTTTTCTTCCATCTTCATTTAATGATGAACGACAATCCAAATGCCTTAACATTTGAAGAGTTAGTTTTTATTCTGTTTCAAGAAGATCAGTCTAGGAAAAACATGTCCATTATGCATGTTGCAGATCAAGATTTCCTAGCTAGTCATAAGGGCAAAGGAAAATGGAGCTCTTCTACTAGTAAGCTGAAATATGCTAATTTTGCACAATCAAAGAAGGAAGACAAAGATAAGAAGAAAATAGAAAAGCAGAAATTGTTTTGCAAGTACTATGAAAGAAATGATCATGTTATAAAGAGTTGTCCAAAATTGGTTTCTAAAGAGGCAAGGAAGAAAGAGGCTAGAATCATTGTTGCAAAGGCCTCTATGTCGAAAATAAAGTCTGCAAATCTTGTGCAGAATGAAGAATGGGCGTTTACTACTGTTTGCAGTTATGACCCATCTTCTCATGAACAGTGTATGTCTGTAGTAAACTCAGGTGTTTGGTACTCTAATAGTGGGGCGACCAAACATATAACCTTGCAGCTCAGTTTCTTCACCTCACTCGAACACCCCTACAGGGAATACTATCACATGTGCCAACAACTCCTCTTATCCTATCATGGGAGTTGGTAAGATCATTCTAACTACTATTGATGGCAATTCTTTTACACTGTCAGATGCTTTCATGTGGTAGGATCAAGAAGAATCTGTTATCAGTTTCAGCTTTAGCCAAGATCAACTTGGTTGTGAAATTTGTTGATGATAGATGTATAATTCATGATTTGTCAAATGGCGATGTCATTATTGCTTCTGACATTTTATGTCATGGGCTATATAAGCTCATAGACTATGAAAAATCTGTGAATGATTCAACATGTGCAGTACTTGGATTGTTTTATCCCAAGGGGGGATCACTACCACCAGATTTACATTCTTTTTCTGACTCTGACTGGGTTGGTTGCTATGACACTGGTGTGTTCGCCAGTGGTTTTTCCTTCATCCTTGGTAGCTCATGCATATCCTGGTTGAGCAACAAGGATCCTACTATGGCCACCTCGAGTTGTGAGACTGAGTATAGGGCAGTTTTCACAATGACTGTTGAGTGTTATGGCTCAGACGCCTTATGGTTGATTTGGTTGCTGGTCAATCTTCTCCCACCACCATCTTCACTAAGAGTTAGAGCACATTGGTAGTTGCAAGAAACCATATGTTCCATGCTCACACTAAGCACATTGAGGTTCACTATCATTATGTCAAGGAAGGGTTATCTGTTGGAGAGATCAGTTTGGCATATGTGCCCATGCAAGAGAACATTGTAGAGCTTTTCACAAAGGTTGTGCCTAGGGAGAAGTTTGAAGCTTTTCGCAGAGCTTTGGGCTTACTTCCTTTTGTGGATTGATTCCACATAGCTTGACACATCCTTATACATGAGTGTCAACTCCTTGTTCACTGCATCACTCCCAAGGGGGATTTGTTGATATATGTAGGTAGTGATGTGTGTGAACACACTAGGATTGTTGGGGCACTTTTTTCCCTCTTTAGGAGGTTTTTTCCCTCGGCTTGTATATACACATATATCCCTAAGGGGTCACTTATCTTTATACATTCTAGTGGTAATACATTCAGTATTTTATGTTGTGCTTCAAGCTTCTTCATCTTCCTTATGTTGTTCGTGTGCTTTCGCAAACCTCAAACTCCAACAAGAACACCATCACACGTTACATAGTAAGTTTTTCTTACATTTTTTAATATGTTTTTTAATATTATGTGTACATTTTATTGAACCAACCAACATTATAGAGCTACAGGTGTTTACTTTAAAAGCACCCATCATGGGGATGATCTACTGCAATTGAACTATTTAGAAAAAATGTTCAAGTGGTTTTTTTGTGTGACATTCTCTAGAAAATATGCAATGGAACTAGCATGTGAGTTGCAAATACCAAAAGTTGCAAGAAATATACATGATATTGCAAGTGAGAAGTGGGATGTCATCATCATGATCACTATGTCATGCCCAATGGCATGTACAAAGAGTTCGTGAGGGTTCTACTTCAAAATCATTTACTGACTCAGATTATAGATTATTTCATATTGAAACTTGATTCTCGAGGTTTTTATATTACCATTCTCATCAAACAAACTTTCAATTATTTCCATTATATCATTTTTTTTTCAATTTTTACTTTTTTTAATTTTTTAAAACCATTTTCTATCCATTAAAATGCAAATAAGGCAAAAATTAAGTGAAAGTCTTTAAATAGAGAAGGACTTATTCATTTTTGCACTTTAGATCCTGAGAGAATGGCATGCACAAAGAAAAGTGCTAGGAAGGATCTCATCATCTACCCTAGCAAAGTGCAAGGTACTCAATGACCACCATGGATGACACCCCACAAGAAGCATTGAACCACAAGTTACTCTTCTAGACACCACTCAAAGAGGGTGCACATTTTGGCAACATTCCATCGTGAGAAAATGAAGCTTCATGACATGAGAGAAATGTAACACAAGTTGTGAAGGAAGAGCCCCAAAGTTATTATTCCATAGTTCACATTCAAGGGATAGCAATTAAGGCACACTAAGAGGCCATAGAGGCTTATCTAATATCAATCTTGGATGAATCTAACTTGTGTGTCATATATGCAAAGAGAGTAACAATACAACATAAGGATATGCAGATAGCTAGAAGGATTAGAGGCAAATAATCACTAAGACTTGTAGACTTTCTTGATGAGAGAACTTTTTGTATGATCCCAAATGATTAATGTGATCTTCTTATTGTTGGTGCATGACAACCATCAATTGAAGTTTTGGATGAAGGGTTGAAGTCAAAGAATGAAGAAAAGACCAGCAAATGAAGCTTGAAGATAGTGCATATTTAGGAAATGAAGACTTGTATACGTATGTACATTAAACTTATAGTTAGCTCACATATACCTTTAGTTTTGATCATGAGCTTGTACATATATGCCTATAGATACAAGAACAATTTCGGGGTATGTATGAGAGATGATGAATTAGAAGTTGTAAGAGCCATTAGATACTTTAGAAGTGAAATAAACATCTATCATCAACAGATGTAAAGTTTTCTAGAAATGAAGAATAGTTGCACCCGATATTTTCGTGAGTTCTCCTTCTGTGCTTGATCATTTTAAGAATCTTTTTGTAGATGTCTAATTCCATAATTAATGCATCTATGGTTAAGATTTGAGAGCCTAATTGTAAACAGGCTGAGAGAATTATGAGTAGGAACATTTGTATGTGTAAAAGTGTTAAGTCTCTTTTGAAACAGACGCAATCTTGATTGTCAAAGAATTGATCAGTTCACAGTGCACAGTGTAAAGTTTTGCACAAATGAGGAGTCAAAATCTAAGTTGGAAGGGAAGCCATCTATGGCTAAAAGAATTTGATTAGATGGGTTCTACTTTGGGAGAGCCATGTGTTAGAAGTTGCAGGTGTCAAAATCGATTATACTGGAGCACAGTTTCAGACATAGGTGAACTTTTTGATTTATTTCTCAAGATTTACTGAATCATTTGAGAAAATTTAAGTTGGAGAAGGTGTGCTATCTATACACCTTGTGCAAAGTTTTATAAAAAACTTTACACATTTGATTAGTCAATGAGTGAGTAATGTGCAGCAGACTTTCTGAGTACTGATTCTCTTCACAGTTAGTTCAAGATTTTGATAATCTGGTATTGATCCTGCAAATTGGTAAAGGTCTTGAGTTGTTCTTGATATAGAGGTGCTCTAACATCAAGAATAGCTTGTTATTTTGGAGCTTAACACTCTCCATCAGTGGTATCAGAGTAGGAATCATCAAAATAGAAGAAAGGAGGACCCAACTGCTGCAGTCATATAGAAATCAACATTTGAAGGTTCAAAAGGTGAAAGCTTTAAGGGAAAGCTTGAGAAGGAGGCCTGAAGCAATCAAGAAGTCCAAAAGTAACTACATTCGAAGTAAAGGTACACTTATTCCTCATAAAGGTTGAAGAGTTTAATACACATGTGAAGAAAGGATGGGAGATTCTCTTCAGATAGAGAAATTGGATAGAGAAAACTATCCAGCTTGGTCAATGAGGATGGAAGCTCATCTCATGAGCAAAGACCTGATAGGTTACATCACAAGTGAAGAAGAAAAACCACAATTCAGAGATCCTAGTGTTCCAACTAGGGATGAACTCTCATATTTGAAAACTTGGATGAAGAAGGATGCTCAAGCAAGGAGCATTATCTACATGGGAGTCAATGACTACTTGCTACCTCATATTAGAGGTCTTGAAAGTGCAAGTGATATATGGAATGCTTTGGAGGAGCATTTCCAAAATACTACAAAGTCAAGGAAGGCATCTTTGTGGACAAAGTTTACCACATTTAAGAAGAAGGCCTCTCAATCCATTTCTGATTATGTAACAAGGATGAAGGACATTGCAGATGCATTAGGAGCAGTTGATGAAGATATTGAAGAGGATAAATTGGTAAGGCAAATCCTCATAGGTTTGAGAGGAGATGAGAAATGGAAGCCGTTCATTTTGTCTACTGAATTATCACTAGATCGTTTCACTCCTGATTTAAATCAGTTGCTAGGACATATGCTAACTTTTGAGCACGATGTCAAAGGTGATTGTAGATGAGGTACTGGGGTATCTACTTTTAACAGGAGCATGCAGCAAGCACACCAGTACTTCACCTACTCAAGGGAGGTTCTCCTTAGGGAAATATACCCTTCAACACTTCTGTGAGCAGGCAGAATCAATACTTGCACAGAGTTGTGAATACTCAGAGATAATATTAATGACAAAATGACAATAATGGAAGACCAACTACTCCTTAGTTCGAATCAGATGATTACAACATAGGCAAAAGAGATGCTCAAAAATTTATGCTCTGGGCTAACATGCCACTCCAGAACTAATCATCAATACAAGGGATTCATCCAATCCGTACAATGGACACAACTAGATGTAGACTAGTATTGATCAATACAAAGTATGAAGACTTGCTCTAAGGGAAAGAGCACGAAATACCAATGACTCACACTGAATGATAAAACCAAGCCACTCTCTTCACACTATAGTGCTATTAGCCCTCACTGGGAAGCCCACGCTCTGTATGCTCACCACAGAGTGACTTGCTACAGTAGGCTTGTAGCCACATAGTGCCAAGAGAGGACCCCTGTACGTACGTATGTATATGTGTGTATCTCTGAATGTATCCCAAATGAACACAAATCCATTGCTTTTATAGGCTCCAATAGGCCAAGAGGGCCTTGCCAATTCCTCACGTTTACTGATCATGCGCCGATTGATTGCCCAAAATTGGAGGGGTAGATCAAATATGCCACCAATCTTGGATTGGATCCTCAAAAATAGGCAGTCGTCATGAATGGTTGGCGGCAACAGTCATTTCTCCACTTTCACTTTTACCACTTACACTTTTACTGTCACTTTTGCATGCAAGCTGAGATCCTCATTTTGTGCCGCCCGTGATGTTTGAATGACCCTGAGAAGCACATCCTTCACCTAATTTTTGTAGTAGCTTTTGATCCTTCATATTAAGTGGGCGGTATGGGAGGTGAGTTGTGGGGAGTTGAGGGAGATTACGGGGGGTGTGGGAGGTTGTGGGTGGGAATAGGGGGTGAGTTGTGGGGAGTTGTGAGGGTTTTTGGGGTGTGGTCAAAAATTGATCCAAGATCTCAAAATTATGATTGCAGCATTGAAAAGTACTCATCGAGAGCTTTCCAACGATATATAATACTGTAGGGTTTGGTTAAGAAATGATCCTCCAAATGTCCATCAAAAACAGCATGAGAACTTTGTGGGAGGTCGTGGGAAATTGTGGGATTTGTGGGGTTTGTGGGGTTTGTGGGGGGGTTGTGGAGGGGTGTGGGGTTTGTGGGGGGTCATGGAGTGGTGGAGGGCTGTGGAGGGGTGTGGAGTTGTATGGGGGGTCGTGGAGTGGTGGAGGGTTGTGGAGGGGTGTGGAGTTGTGTGGGGTTTGTGGAGTTTCTGGAGGGCTGTGGGGGGGTGTGGAGTTGTGTGGGGAGTCATGGAGTGGTGGAGGGCTGTGGAGGGGTGTGGAGTGGTGTGGGGTTTGTGGAGTTTGTGGAGGGCTGTGGGGGTGTGTGGAGTTGTGTGGGGTTTGTGGAGTTTGTGGAGGGTTGTGGGGGGGTGTGGAGTTGTGTGGGGGGTCGTGGAGTGGTGGAGGGCTGTGGAGGGGTGTGGAGTTGTGTGGGGTTTGTGGAGTTTGTGGAGGGCTGTGGGGGGGTGTGGAGTTGTGTGGGGGGTCGTGGAGTGGTGGAGGGTTGTGGGGGGGTGTGGAGTTGTGTGGGGGGTCGTGGAGTGGTGGAGGGTTGTGGAGGGGTGTGGAGTGGTGTGGGGTTTGTGGAGGGCTTTGGGGGGGTGTGGAGTTGTGTGGGGGGTCGTGGAGTGGTGGAGGGCTGTGGAGGGGTGTGGAGTGGTGTGGGGTTTGTGGAGTTTGTGGAGGGCTGTGGGGGGGTGTGGAGTTGTGTGGGGGGTCTTGGAGTGGTGGAGAGTTGTGGAGTTGTGTGGGGTTTGTGGAGTTTGTGGAGGGCTGTGGGGGGGTGTGGAGTTGTGTGGGGGGCCGTGGAGTGGTGGAGGGCTGTGGAGGGGTGTGGAGTTGTGTGGGGTTTGTAGAGTTTTGTGGAGGGCTATGGGGGGGGGGTGTGGAGTTGTGTGGGGTTTGTGGAGTTTGCGGAGGGCTGTGGAGAGGTGGTGGGGGAAAAGAGGAGGGGACGGTGGGGTTGGGGGGGTCGTGGTGATGGTGGGGGCCGCGGGGGTGGTGGGGGAAAAGAGGAGGGCTGGTGGAGTTGGAGGGGGTCGGGGTGATGGTGGGGGCCGCGGGGGTGGTGGGGGAAAAGAGGAGCGCTAGTGGAGTTGGAGGGGGTCGAGGTGATGGTGGGGGCCGCGGGGGTGGTGGGGGAAAAGAGGAGGGCTGGTGGAGTTGGAGGGGGTCAAGGTGATGGTGGGGGCCGCAGGGGTGGTGGGGGAAAAGAGGAGGGCTGGTGGAGTTGGAGGGGGTCGAGGTGATGGTGGGGGCCGCGGGGGTGGTGGGGGAAAAGAGGAGGGCTGGTGGAGTTGGAGGGGTCGAGGTGATGATGGGGGCCGCGGGGGTGGTGGGGGAAAAGAGGAGGGGATGGTGGGGTTGGAGGGGGTTGTGGGGAAGAGAGAGAGAGGGAAATGCCGCGATACAGTGACGGTGATAAGAGTGCAGGTCAAGCAATGTATTCAAAGGATAAGAAGAAGAATAGCAAAGGTAAGCAACAAGCAAATGAAGATGAAGGTACAACTAGCTAAGCCAATTTCCTAAGAGGAAGAGGAGGTGGCAAAGGTAGAGCAAGAGGCAGAAGCAATAAAGATGGAGCCAAAGCTTGTTGGATTTGTGGTAAGAAAAATCATTTAGCTCATGATTGTTGGCATAATACTCAGAATAATGGAGGATATAATCAAAACTTTAATTCAAGAGGAAGAGGGGTGTAGCAATCATCTCAGACTATTTCAGAGAATCTTAATGTGAACTTGGCATTTCACCTTTATCAAGCTACTTTATAATATTTTCCTCCCCTTGAAGAAGAATGAAAGCATGAGAATGTAGACAAGAAAGTTGTATCCAAGACATGGCTAATTAGCCAGTTAGAAAGATCTCTATTAGTAGCTATTGTGAAGGGGGATGAAGTGTTCTTGATTGAAATCAATGACCATTAACATGTGCAATCCTACATGCAATGGGAAATGAATTCACTGGTCATACTAGAGCATGGTTACTATACATGCAATGGGAAATGAATTCACTGATCATACTAGAGTGTGGTCACTAGTTAGTGGTTCACATTCATGTCATGAGCAAAAGTGCATGCTCATTCCAAGTTGAGTAGTGCATGCTCATTCCTACTTGAGTCGTGCACACTCAGTCTCATGCTAAGGCGAGAAGGGGGGTATTGGTAGATAAGGGCTCATTTAAGCTTCCACCCCAATATTTCCTGAAGGAATTGGCAAGACCAATAGAGGCTTGGAAGGACCCATGGAGTGGTGTATTTAGAATGAGTAACTAATGATGCTTATGACAAGATAATATTGGCCTACACGAGTTGCATAGCCAAAAAGAAGGAGATCAATATGAAAAGCTTTTGCTTAGTGAGAGCTCACAACAAGGACAACTTGTGTGCATATATTCATATGTATGCATGCTTTTGGCACCTCAATGTTTTCTTATTTATTCCAAGATGATGATAATATAATTTTGCATGTAGATTATATTTATATATTTTGATAGTGATGTGTGTGAACACACTTAGGATCATCGAGGCACTCTTTTCTCTCTTTAGAAAGTTTTTTCCCCTGACTTCGAGATATGCATATAATCCTAATGGGTCACTTATCTTTGTACATATATTTGGTAGTAGAATCAATGTTGTATTGTTCTCCAAGCTTCTTCTTCCTTGTATTGTTCGTGTGCTTCTCCAGTCCTCAAATTCCACCAATTAGTATCAGAGTAGGTCACCACTTTCTTTAGTGCATAATTGATACCCTTTCAGTCACATCTCAGAATCATGCAAAAATTTGCAAGCATACTAGGGCTAATTAGGAATTCAAGACTGATAAAGGCCTTTGGTGGGTTGAACAAGGGGAGCAAGGAGAATATAGAAGGAGAGAGAGGAGAGGAGACACATGTGTGGGAGCTTCAAAACCTTCATAATGATATTCTTGAGGAGATGCTCTATAAAATATATATGTACATGAATAAAAGAATAAGGTTACATGAACCTTACATCCCCAACAATCTCCCACTTAAAGGTCAATGTGACCATAAGTGGCAACACATACAAATAATGATGCAGGACTATACAATAATGTATAGGAGGAGTTTGGGTCTCAACCCATACCAATCAACCTACAACAACTGCTTCAAATAAGGTGTATCCATGCACCTCAAACTACTCGACACATATTTACAAGAGCCGAGATCATATTTGACTGGTGCAAGAACAGGTGAAGTTTCTGCAAAGCTCCCACTTGCTCTACGGTTGTGCCAATCATCAAACAACTGACAACTCGGATTGCAAATTCACTAATAGCAACTACAATGTCTGGTCTTGAGCATAATAACTTGTACATCAAACTCTTCAAGGCCGATGAAATCTATGCTATCTTGGCTAACCTAAGCATGTCCACCGTGCTTGTATCCAAGGCATCCAAAGAACCATCATCAAGAGTAGTGTGTCTTGACATATCCATGTCAACGTGTGCATGAGTGAATCCAACAATGATTGCATATCTGTTACCTCTTCAACATCCAAATAAGTCATCCTATCAACTATGGACATGTCTAGTTGTGCACCCTGAGAGCTAATATGCTCTATCACACATTGTGTATCATAAGAGCTACCCTGCTCTACCACACCAAGTATATCATCATGCTCCACATGAGCTAATTGCACAACATGAATATCAAGGTCCATCCGATGATCTAACTCTAACTGAGTATCATCACAATGTTCTACATGAACCTCCACATCATGCTCTAAAGAATCCAAATGATCATCCAAAGTGTGCTCCATAAGAGCACCCATATGTCTAACAAAATCATGCTCTACATAGGCATCATGAGCATCCAAAGCATGCTCTACATGTGCATCCATCTGAGCATCTAAATCTTGCCATACATATGCATCATGAATGTCAATAGACCTATCTATAGGTACACAAATGAGACATGATGAGTCTCACATCACACAAGGCTAAATTGGATTGAAACAAGACTGTCTTTCACATGGAGTACCTACAGTGGATACTTGTGCTCGATCTTGGCACATCTGAAAAGCATAACTTGTCCCTATTGCAACTGAAAATGATGCTCACCAAGGAATGCATAACATCCTCTCTCTTGCTATTGGCTAATTGAAATCAAGCTCATAGGGAATGAAAGCACATAACGTACATGTATGAGTGTAAAGGATGCTCCACTAGGTAGCATAAGGCATATATCTCCTGCACCCTCAATGCCATATGTTGTACTATCAGGCATATGCACACATTCACAACTCTCATGTGAGAATAAAAAAAACCACTCACGATGTGGAGTAACATCAAAAGTGGCTAATGCATCAAGAAACCAAGATATATGTGTGCCATCAAATGAGCAAGAGGAATCCTAAGATCAATCATAAGAGAAAGTGATATCACCATCACTAGCATAATCAATTGCCATAGGCTCTCCTGAAATCACTACCTAACCTACATGATATGCATGTCTTTGATGTCGTTATGGCATTTGATTGAAGCAATGTGGTCGAGTATGGTCCTCATGAACACAATGCTAACATCAAAATCATCGATGTGATCTACGTCTCACATGATTCAATGAACTTGCACCGATATCATGTAGTCTCTACCATAATGCACTAATATCCTCATACATCACAAACTCATATATAGAATCTAGCAATTGTAATTAGATAGTGGACCTTGCCAATGCAACCATATCCATCCATATGTGGCGAGGCATGTCACGAGGCCTTTGTGCATCTCTATGCACATACATGTGTAATCCTACATGAACCAATGCATGCCACATCTTAACTTTCCATCTTGAAAAGTTAGTGCTATCAAATCGAGAAGACATCATTATGACAAGACAAGAGACTAGCAATGTAATAAGATATTAGACAAAATACTCTATAATCAATAGGATCACACAAGCATATCCATATGCATAAGTCACATCACAAATGTCTCATTGGAGAAGAAACCATGCAAACCACCTATCACATAACCATGCATCTAGCATGCACATAAAACCATGAACATAAGCATGCTCACCACATCTCTAAAATGACTTAGTAGATGTGGAAGAATCATAAAAAAAATTCGACAGAGTATCCCATGTAAACTTAGAAATCATGACAAGATAATCAGTAGTAAGAGAAGAATGAGAAAGGTGTCACGACCTATCATTGATCTAATCATATGCAATGGTGAACATAAAAACCAAAAAATGGAGTCTAAAACCATATAACCATGTGGGAATCACCATCCGCATATGCCGAGAATTACACTAGTAAATAAAATATCAAATCAATGACCATATGCTAATAGAATAGCCTTTCAAAGGAATAAATGGGTGTGCAATAGAGGCTCTATATATGCCAAACATATTGTGAGCCATAAGCTCACAAGCATGATGTGCTCAAGGAGATTATTGGTTATATGGAGTTCTATATACTATGATACTCCGTTGGTATTCCGCCATATGAGGAAAATGGATCCCTGCGGCCTACTTTTTTTACATCCATAAAGGAGATGATGCATTTATGAAGCATCTCAAGTGTTTCATAGCCATTGTTGAGGATGCAAGGCACTTGTTAGATGACATAGTGCCTATCATTGAGCATTACAATAATAAGAAGAAGAAGATGGGGAGAAAATATTTATCTTACATTGCTACAACAATCTTTATCATTAACTTGACCCTACACCCATGGCGGATTTTGTAGATGATAAGAAGGAACCACAAACATATTTTCTCAACTTATAGAAGAGTGATAAAATAAGTAGAGAATTTTTGCATGGTGCTTTGATAAATTAATTAAATGTAGCACTTTAGAAGAGTGCCCACCTTCCAACTTGGAGCCCTTGGAACCAATTCTATTAGAGGTAGAGATGGAAATGTTTTTAGTTGTGCTTGTAGATGGAGAAGATTTTTTTGTTCCTACATGATATTGAGAAGGCATTTGGTCTATGCCTCCACAAATGCCTTAGCATTTTTTGTCCAATATTTGATGTTTCGGAGTGGTTGGTGACAAAGTTGTCTGTGGTGGTGGCTCACCCTTTGCAAACTACATTGCCAAAGGAAACTTTTGTGATTGTCCACAAAGACTATTTGCCTCAAGGACACTTCGTGACTTGGTGTCTGAAGGCCTTGAGTAAATTTTGTGCCTATCTACAATAATGCAAGGGAAAAACCGTGTAATTTTGTTTAGGAAATCCTTTTCACTTATTAGTGTAGGAGTTAACTTTAGAGAAAAAATATTAGGATAAATAGGAGATGCTTTGGGTCTTCAATTGATAGATCCCCATGTAATGTCTCCCTTTGTTTTAACCTACTCATTGCCACAATCTTTCCAAAGAAGAAAGAATGTAGTGCAGAGACTCAAGGCCAAGAGCCAATTGTAAACAAACTTAATAGGAATTATAGTTTTTTCAATTGCATGTGTATTCAATTATGTCTATTGTGGCTTTATGTTTGTGAACATATACTTCATATGTGTTGCATAGTCAACTTAATGCTCTTTTGAATTGTATGTAGTGCATGAGGGCTCTAGGGGGCTAGGAGAGGCAAAAAAAGATCTACCAAAAAAACATGAGTATGGGCCCTACAAAGATTTTGTGAGGCCCATACCCACATTCATGTGCCAACCCTTTTTTTGACTTTCATAGGCCTTCTTAAATGAGTTAGAGCAGATTTGCATGGGTATAAGTGCATGTAAAACAATTTGAAAAAATTAGGATACAAATAGTCTTCAAAATGCTTTAAATAATAAATGTAATAAGTGATGGAAAGTGTTAATCTCCAAAAGAACAAGCTATTCTTGATGTCAAGAACAACTCAAAACCTTTACCAATTTGGAGGATCAATACCACATTATTAAAATCTTAAACTAACTGTGAAGAGAATCAGTACTCAGAAAGTCTGTTGCACATTACTCACTCATTGACTAACCAAATGTGTAAAGTTTTTTATAAGCCTTTGCATAAGGTGTCAGCTATAGATTTCCCACCTTCTCCAACTTAAATTCTCTCAAATGATTCTCAAATCTTGAGAAATGAATCAAACAATTCACCTATGTCTGAAACTGTTCTCCAGTATAATTGATTTTGATACCTGCAACTTCTAACACATGGTTCTCCCAAACTAGAACCTATTTAGTCAAATGCTTTTAGCCATAGATGGCTTACCTTCCAACTTAGATTTTGACTCCTCATTTGTGCAAAACTTTACACTGTGCACTGAGAACTGATTAATTCTTTGACCATCGAGATTGCGCCTGTTTCAAAAGAGACTTAACACTTTTACACATACAAATGTTCCTACTCATAATTCTCTCATCCTGTTTACAATTAGGCTCTCAGATCTTAACCATAGTTGCATTAACTATGGACTTAGACATCTACAAAAAGATTCTTGAAATGATCAAGCATAGAAGGAGAACTCAAAAAAATATCGGGTGCAACTATTCTTCATTTCTAGAAAAACTTTACATATGTTGATGAGAGATGTTTATTTCACTTCTAAAGTGTCTAATGGCTCTTACAACTTCTAATTCATCATCTCTCATACATACCCTGACATTCTTCTTGTATAGGCATATATGTACAAGCTCATGATCAAAACTAAAGGTATATGTGAGCTAACTATAAGTTTAATGTACATATGTATACAAGTCTTCATTTCCTAAATATGCACTATCTTCAAACTTCATTTGCTAGTCTTTTCTTCATTCTTTGACTTTGATCCTTCATCCAAAACTTCAATTGATGGTTTTCATGCACCAACAGCTCCTCCTCAATCATCAGTTGAGGTTTTCTCCATCTTCTTTATACCTGCCATGTCTTTGAATCTCTGTAACTTTGGTCCATCCAAGCTTTTGGTTAGCATATCTACAATTTGATCTTTTGTGGAAGTATGTATGACTTCAATCTCTTTATCAATCACCTTCTCTCTTAAGAAGTGATACAGTCACAGATCTTTAACTCTTTCTCCATTTGTTTCTTGAGGCTTTGAATTCCCTTCTCATCTGTACGTGTAAGAATTATGTCATCAACATATATGCACATGTAAATGAACCCATCACCACTTGCTTTGACAAGCAAGCTACTATCTGCTTTAGATACTTGAAAACCAAGTTCCTTCAAGAACTTCACAAGTCTATAATCCCATGCCCTTGGGGCCTGCTTCAAGCCATACAAAGCTCTCTTGAGCTTACATACATAATGTGGAAACCTTCTATCTTTGAACCCTTGTGGTTGTTACATGAAAACATCATCTGAAATATAACCATTTAAAAAAGCATTTTTCACATCTAATTGACATAGTCTCCAACCTTTACATGCAGCAATGGCTATGAGTGTCCTGATAATTGTCACCTTTGCTAGAGGATTGTAAGTCTCATCATAATCTATACCATATGTCTGAGCATACCCTTTCACAACAAATCTAGCTTTATACCTAGGCACACTTCCATCTGCATACATCTTTGTCTTATAGACCCATTTGCATCCAATGATCTTCTGACTATTTGGTTTAGGAACCAAATCCCATGTCTCATTCTCCATCAATGCATCATACTCTTCCTGCATAGCTTTCTCCCAATTTTCCTTACTTTTTGCCTCTTCATATGTAGAAGGGTTTTCATCTGCTTTCACCATGTAAGCATAGTCTTTATTAGTCAAAAAAGAAGTGTCATAGCTATACCTTGTAGGTTGCCATTTGTGTCTTGATGACCTTCTGAGTTCTCCACTTCTTGAAGTTTCTGGTTCATCACATTTTGGATCAAACCTTGGCACTTCTTCAACTTCAACTTGTACTTCATTGCTCTCTTCTTCATCAAATATCTGAACCTTTGATTTACCTTTCTTTTGATCCAAAACTTCTTCATCACCTGCATGAATATTTATTGTACCTGCATACCAAGTGCCTTGCTCATCAAATGTAACATCCTTTGATAGAAGGAATTGTTTTGTGGATGGACTCCACAACCTATAACCCATCTGCTTGTCATCATAACCAATGAATACATACTTTTCAACTTTAGGTTCCAATTTATGTCTCAACTAAGATGGCACATATGCATAAGCCAAACATCCAAATACTTTGCAATGATCCAAGGTAGATCTCTTACCCCACCATGCTTCATACGGTGTCATACCCTGCAAAGCTTTACATGGTAACCAATTGACCAAATATGTAGCTGTATTTACAGACTAAGCCCACAAATAATTTGGACGAATTTTCTCCTTCATCGTTGATCTTGCAAACTCAACAAGAGTTCTATTTCTCCTTTCTGCTACACCATTTTGTTGAGGAGAGTACCTGCAAGTAACTTTCCTTTTTATACCTACATTCCTAAAGTAATCACTGAACTCATTAGAAAAATACCCTCCACCTCCATCTGACCTTAGTCTCTTCAACTTTTGACCTATGATTCTTTCTGTATACACATGATAATGTTTATATGTATTGAATACCTTTGATTTATCTTTGATCACATAGATAGTGATCCATCTGGTAGCATCATCAACATAAATCACATAATATCTTGAACCATTAATACTGAAATCCTTTGATGGTCCCCACACATCTGTGTGTACCAATTCAAGCTTCTCTGAATACATGAAACCATGCTTAGAATAAGATTGCTTATGAGCCTTACCTAATTGACATGCCTCACATCTGTATGTCATATGTTGACCTGCAGCATTAGGCAATCCAAGCACTGAACCATTGTTAACCATATCCTTAATAGCTCTTTCATTGAAATGACCAAGCCTTTTGTGCCAAAGATCTAACTCAGAAATCTTATATCCTCCGTAAGTGAACAAAGCATGTCCAACATTACCTTGAATCTTCAATGTGAAGATTCTTCCTTCTTTTTTCCCTGAAACAATTTGTTTATACCCATTGCTAGGGTCTTCCACAAAAAACTCCATCATTAGTAAACCTTACTTCATAACCTTTTTCAACAATTTGCCCTACACTTATTAGATTCTTTGGAATTGTAGGAACATACAAGACCTTACTCAGAAGAGTACTTCCATCCTTGGCCTCACTGATCAAATTGACTTCACATTATGCTTTGCATTATCAACTGTTTTAACTACATGATTAGTTACCTTATTCTCCAAATTAGTCATCAAGGCTATGTTACTAGTATATAAGTCTAATGGATGGGAAGGAGGTCTTGGGTTAAACCCCCATGGGAAGCATGAGGAGCATGTTTTGCCACGAGATCTCTAAAGCACTCGAGAAGCATTCAAGTTCAATTAACTATAGTTTAGCTAAGTAGACTAGGACACATGGGCAACATCCCACTAGTAAGGCCCTAGAGAAGTGAGACGCTTGGTAAGATGTGATTGAACATGGATATACCAACTACAGATAAATTGAGTTTCCACCCTCGAGGCTAGAGCAATATAAGAGATGGTTGGGAGGTCAAGGGCATCTCTTCTTGGTGGTGTAAAGACTCCTAACAAAGCTCACCCACAATTTGGACCCTTCTATAGACTATCCCCGAAGGACCTTACAAAATTGCACAAGAACATCAATGTAAACATAGCCAAGAGATTTATGAGGCACTAAAAGTCCCCTATAGAAGACCCTAATCTATTTGTAAAAAGAAGGATGGAATGCTTTGAATGTGCATAGATTATTGTTCTTTGAATAGGATTACTAAGAAAATAAATCCCTTGCCACTTATATTTGGGTTCTTGGTATGAAATGACTTAGAAAGGCTAAGTTCTTGACAAAAATTGACATTTGAGGGATCAAGACCTACAACCTTGTCAAGATCAAAGGAGGAGGAGGCGAATGGAAGATAGCATTTCTTACAAGTTATGGTCATTTTCTATATGTAATTATTCCATTTGGTTTTAAATGCTCTAATAGTTTTTTACTATGTAATAAATAAAAACTTTCACAAGTTTCACAAGGATTTTTAGATGATTTTATAGTCAAATATCCAAATGATAGCTGATAATTTGAGAAGATCTAGGGGAGCATGCATGTCATATAAAAATAGTTCTAGAAAAAGTCAGTGAAAAGGGATTACATGAATTTTTTTAAAAATACTCTTTCCACCAATCAAAAGTTAAAGTTCAAGGTATATTGTCTCATAAAAAAGGAATCTTCATGGACCCTAAAAAGATTAAGCCTACCCTTGATTGGAAAACAGCTTTGTGTGTTTGTGATGTTGAGTACTTCCTACATTTTTCCATTTCTATAGGGCATTTATAAAAAGTTATACCATTTACAAGTCTCACATGAAATGAAAAGACGTCATAGACCAAAGGAGCCTAAAACCCCTTCCAAACCCTCAATAAAACCCTTCCAAACCCTCAAATCAAGAGTCACCACTCATTTGATCCTAGTTCATCTCAATCCTACCAAGCCTTTCTATTGGTGTATGTATGCATGTTCTATTGGTGAATGTATATATGTATGTATGCATTCATGCGAGTGTATGTGTACATGTATATGTGTGTATATGTATGTATGTATAGGAGAGATAGAGAGAGAAATGTGAATGTAGACTTTACCTTTAGAACATATCTTTAAATCATCTAAATTATATATGTAGATTTTATAAACGATTGAATTACATATAAATAATAATATTTAACACAAACACTCCTCGATTAGGTTATTACAATTTATTTGCTCATGTGTTCTCGATAAAGAGAAATATGGCCATTCAATGAAATATTGAGATTTTTAGTAGTATGTGAGATACATACAAAATTATTGGTTCAAAGACATGTAGCATATCTTTATGCTACTATATGATGGTTTTTGAAATAAAACACAAAACATTTTAGTGTTTTTATGAATCAATATCATGTAGAAGGCTACTAAAGTGTATAACTATATAATGAGCACCCTATATTGTGCTAATTTTTTTATTATAAAAATGATTTTTCTAGCTCCCAAGTCTTGTCTTAAATGATTATATGACAATAAATTAACAATAGAAAAATGATTCCAATAGGAGGAAAATTCTTTTTATGGAGATAATTCTTTTTTCTCGTATATAAGTTTACATAATAACAGTTTTTTTGAAACATATTCAATCATTTCTGTAGTTTGAATTATCAAAAAAGGTCATTTTTAAAAATATATATTTTTTATAGAGCATCTAGGTATAGGTCTTTATGGGGCTTTAAGGTTTTTTCAAAATTTTATTTGATTCGTATGTGATTTTTTTATTTATTAGAGAAAAGGACATTGTAGTGTCATGTTTTGGTACAACACTAGTGTTAAGCGAGATCAATTAAAATATTCATGACAAGCTTTTAGATCAAAAGCTTTTAAAAGTAAAAGCTACAAAATGAATTTGTAAAGTTTGTTTTAATAGCTTAATATAATATTTGTACAAGGGTTCCATATGGGGAGAGAGAGAGAGAGAGAGAGAGAGAGAGAGAGAGAGAGAGAGAGAGCACCTTTAATAGAAAGCTTTCAGATTGAGAGTGTACAGTTCTTTGAGATCAATAGAATTCAAATCGAAAAACTTCTCAATAAGATGAATAAGCCACTATTCAATTACTCTCCTTCATGTCAATTTAAATAAACCAGTATTCAATTACTCCAGCTGGTGTCATATTCACATATTTATCATAAAATTCGATTAAAAACGTTATTTTGAGCATGTAAAGGTAAGCATAGCTATTGAAAACAATAATGTTCGTTTGCTAGGAAATCTTTAATCTAACTTCTTTTATACCCGAACCTCTCTCCATGCTCACATGACCTACTTACTGCCTTCACTGTATTCATCTACTAATCTATTTCATCTACCTGGCTAATAACCTATGACATCTTCATACACATTATAACTAGCTAATCTTAACGAAACTCGACCTTCTTTGTCCATAGATTCATTTGAACAAAAATCTGGATTTCGAGTTAGGCATTCATAAATAACCTGGGATATGCTTTGAGATGGTAGCAGGTGGAATTTCAAAGCGTTTGACAACCAGAAATTTCCGCTTTTCACACGTTTATTTTTATATCTGATTCAATAGAATGCAAATTCAATTGTGCCCTCCTCCCCCTTGCCTTAATTTCTTTTAATTAAAGGAAAGAAAAAGAAAAAAAGACATCTTTGTCCACAAGAGCAGTCATGATTCCAGTATGTTTAAACTCGGAGAGAAAGTACAAACTCTTCCTCTCTAAAGATGAAGAGCATAATATCTCCTGAAGAGCTTCAGAAGTTCAATAAAAAAAGCGAATCCACTGAATGCGTCTCACTATGTATAAACATATTACAAAGTAGAAAAGCGACAATAGCTGCGGCCAACTACCACAGCAGCCATACACATAGATTTTCAGAGCTTAGCTTGCAAGAGCATATAAAGAGATATTTACAAAGCTTAAATTTTGAGTGTTGCAGATGAGACATAATAATCCCTAGTTTATGTTAGTAACTAAAACTAAATATTGCACCTGTCAATGTTATAGCAGGGTATGATCTGAATCGCGCGAGAATGTTTTTCTGATGGTATACATTCTGAATGCTTAATTTTCCTCGTCAAAAAGAAGACTGTCAAAAACTTTATCAATCAAGGCGTTTAGCATCCTTTCGTACCCTTTGGAGACGGTAAATGCTACTTTGGTCTTCGCCTGCAACGCAACTGCAAAGCCTGCAGCGATCACTGCTGATGCAAGAATTGCTCCAAAAATTTCCAGCAGACGCTGTGGATCCATCTTCTCGAAGACGCTGTTCCCGGTCACGGCCTCAACTAGAACAGCGGATGCAAAGACCATCTGCAATTCAATGAGCGAAGTGAGCAAGCATTGCCTTCAAAAAGGACTTAACTGACACACTCCATAGCTATCATCAATCGAAAAACTGAATGTTAAAGCAATCAAAATAAAAAGATTGTAAACATCGTCTTGAACATTCCGCATAGCAATTGCAAAGGCAAAAAGAATTCAAGTGGCATGTGAGAAAAATAAAAAGGATAATGATCAGTTAAACTTGGGATGCTTTACAGTTCAATACATAACAATGCTTAACATGCCTAGAGTACTTAGGAGAACACTTCATGCTTTCATGATCAAGCACTGTGTCTTGCAGCTAAATGCAACTCATTATGCCTGTAACATACACAGCGCAACCAAAACTAATCCTCTATTTAGTCAGGTGTGCATGTAAGAAATTGAATGGGATGATGATCAACGGAGCTCGAGATGCCTTGCAGTTGAAAGCTGCAAAGGCAGCTTCTGAAAGAGCACACCGATTAGGTATATCTCATAGTCAGAAAAACCTATGCCGTGTGGCAGATTTGGCGGGTTCAATCTAAGATCATCCACTCTGATGTCCTGGCGTTAAACCCTCATCCATTTGCTAAACCCATTCATTATGCCCCCAACGTTCAGAGCTACCCCTGCTCATCCATTTGGTCAGATAAGCGTGTCAGAAATTTAAAGGGATTCTAATCAGTCGAATGAGGTGCCTTGCATGTAAATGCTGAAGATGCGACCGACGAAAAACTACAAGGGTAGGGTATGCCTCAGACTTAGAAGAAGATCGGCTGTGAGGAATACATATAGTTCCTTGCTGTTATGATCAACCACGCTGCCTTCCTTTGTATGTCATTAAACATATCCCAACATCGACAGCCCAAATAAACCTCATCATCTACTTAATCAATGCGTATAAAGAAATTATAACGGATGATAATCGACCAAATTCGGGATGCCTTGCGGTTGAATACTGCAAACGCAGCTTGTGAAAGAAACCCTAATTTTGACATCATAATTTGAAATTATGTTTAGATTACGATGATCCGCGAACTTAAATTATGATGATTAACCTCACGGTTAGCGATCATATTAACGATGCTTAATAGTATTCACTGTACTTCCTCCAATCCAATGAAAACTTCTCTCACGCATATCCTCGATCCTTCCTCCAAGGGATTATCGGCGTCTTGGAAGGGCCATCTGATTGAAAACTACCCGGGTGGACGTAAACACTCTAACAACAGATGACAGACGATAATATTCCTGCATGTCTATAACGTCTGTCCCGAACTACAGATCTAAAATACTGAAACCAATGTCTTATAGACATAACTGTGAGACACTAAACCTCAAATACCGTGTACAAAGCAGGTTCAAGAGGTCATACATGATTACCCTGCAAAAAAAGTTCATTTGGCGGGAATTTATACATCCTACGTAGCAGTACCCAGAACTCTAGACGATAATGACCACAAGCTACGCACCTGCATCCATAATACTTGAACACTTCCCATAATGTGAAGAAGAAAACAGCTCACATCAAAATATTACCATGGCAAGACGGCCGGACAAAATCTCCCAATTCTGAACATTATTAGAAAATTCGATGTTGGCAGCAAGCATCTCGAAGAAGGAAGGAGCTTCCTGGTTGGAGTCAACAGCAATCATGCCTTCTCCGAATTCCCTTAGCGTGCATATGCGTGGGGGCAATACAACTTTTGACCCGGACAGCTGAGGTGGGCTAGACACTTCCGGTGCGGAAGCATCCGATGTAGTGGGAGCTTCTGTTCCCTCCGCTGCCATGGAGACGATTTCCGTCAAAGAGCTTCGTAAGGACTTCTCTGGAAGCCTCGAGTGGAACATTAAAGCCTGATTTTCAAGGCGTTTCAACCGTTTAGAACTGCCGGATCTACCGTGAAGAGAAGAACCGCAAGAGATAGCGAAGGTTCTCAGGAAAGAAGATGCCATCACAGGACGACGATAGCAATGGTTATCGGGAGGCCGGGTGAGCTAATATCACAGAGAAAGGGTTTCTACCAAACGGCGACTGCGTCTGGGTTCTGCAAGGGACCTGAAAGATCAGAAGTAGTGCTCAGGGAGACCGTGTGGGCGAAGCATTCGGCCAATGGTGATGGAAGAAAAGTCTTTCAAGAAGGAAGCAGCAAGTCCACTGAGGAAAAATGAGCCCCGGAGGCTGGAGCAATGGCGAACAGGAAGAGAGGAGGTCGCGAAAAGTGCAATAGGAAACGTGCGTACATCGAGAAAAGCAGCAGAATCGTAGATATGAAGGATTCCTCAAGCAGAAGAGTCCACGCCATTGTTGGCAGGAGTAGGCTAAAGAAACGTGGCCAAGGTGTCATCGAGCAGCTGTTGCTGGCGTGGCGATGGCGGATCGGTTGGGGAATGGGGGGAGGTCATGGAAAGTGACCCAAAAGGTGTTTCTCTATGCCACGATTCCATAATTTTGAACGTTCAAAAAGGCTCCTATTGTTCTACACTTAATATTTGAAAGCACTACACAGCAAACTCTAAAGTGACAAGGAGCAAAGTATTAGGGCTTCATCAAATAGATCAAGGCTGAGTTCACACTCTCCTGTGCTAGAGAGATGTTTCCTTTGCTGCATAGAGTTTCCTCCATTTACACCATTCACACCAAGTGGCATTAGAAAGTTGAGACACACACCCGATCTCGTAAGGTAGAGCCACCTATCTTGTGGAACTCATGGATATATCCAATCAGGTTTTGAACTCGAGACTTCCTCCCACAGATTCACAACATCAGCCACTAGGGTATGCAGCCTTGGAAATTGTGGATGTTCTACCTTTTGTGATTTCGTTCTGAGAAGGGAAAACCGAGATAGTATAATGTGAGTTCGAAACACTTTGCAATTATTACAAGCGAATAGATAATCATCATGTGCAATTGTTCCATGCAAGCGCTGCGGAGTCTCCTTGGGGCTTCCTTAGGGGTATGTTAGTGGACCTCCCGAGCACCTCCTGAGCACCTTGGGGCCCCATGGGGGCTCCTTTTGGGGGCATGTTGGGGATGTTGGGTTTGGAGGCATGGGTTGCTAGATCACAAAAAGGCATTGATGTTCGCAAAGAGTTGGACGTCTTACGAGGTCTCCCTCATTGTTGCACAAAACTCGGCATCTCAAGGTAAACTCTTGAAAGCACTTGAGTCCCTCGATAGAAATACAGACCACCATGCAAACAAGGTGTAGAGGAGCCAATGAGTAAGGGTGCTATGCAGTGTGAATTCTCACAAAGTTTGTCCAAATGTTTGCATTCTCCATGCCGCTCTCCTTAACTGAATGGAATATATGGTCATCTATTTTTGGAGGTGCTTAAGAAAGTGAAGGGTGTTTCTCCCGTAGCTTGAACAAGTGAAGGATATGGTCATCTATCTTTGGAGGTGCTTAAGAAGGTGAAAGGATGGTAAAGAAAGTGAAGGTTGCTTCTGGACTAGCTTTGACGAGAGACAATGAAGCTTAGAGAAACAATCCCTACTTTAAAAGGTGAGGAAGGCTCATCCTACTAATCACGTGTTACAAACGATAAAGTTGGAGATAGCAATACTTGCAAGCAAAAGGATAGAAAATGGTTGAACTTGGGTTCTTGTAAAAGCCAACAACACATATGTGGTTGTTTTAGTTCTCTTCTAGCAATTGTATGATTATTGGAAACCATTTTATATTCTATGTATGTTCCATCTTTTTTCTTTTATAGAGTTTGAGCTTTGACCTAGTCTCCTTATAGGGCTTGAAATTTGAAATAGCAATGCATGCACCCAAAGGTCAAAGGTTCAAAGTCTATAAAAGAAAATAAAAGGGGAGAGTAGGTTCAAAGGTTCATTCCATTTTAGAAGTAAAGTTTACACCTTAGTCTTCTCGTTCTCATGTGTCACCACACTTCACTCCCTTATTTTATTTTATAATTCTCCATCTCATTTTATGAAATTCTTATATCTTATTCCTTTCTTAACATAAGATTATTCAAGCTTTGAACATTCTTGGACCCTTCGTTCATGTAGTGTTTTCTCAATCACAATCTATCCCCAATCACAATCTTTCGATCACTCAAAAATAGCAGTGGGGAGAAGAAACAAAGATTGCACAAGGTAAGAGAAAATCTGATCTGAAAGAGTAGAAACAAATATGACGCAGAGAAGGAAGAATTCTGATATTATAGATATGAATCAATGGTTACAATAGCTTCGGACAATAGCTTTAGACAATAGCTTCTTGACGAAGCCTCTATCTCCTGACCACCCCCGAGCTATCACAATCGCACTCTCAATCACACTCTCACTCTCACTCTCACTCTCACTCTCACTCTCACTCTCAATCACAAAGTAATTCTCAGATTTCTATGTGTCCCCTGTTTTGACGCGCAGGTCTCCCTATATTAGAGTTTGATCGCTGCCCTCTCCAAAGAAGTGTGCGATCCACCAAATTTAGAAAAAGTCGAGTTTCTCCAAAACTTTTGCAAAAAGCCATGCGATCGTAGTGTGCTTCCTTTCTTTAGCATACCTGTCAAAAATAGGAGAAAAACACCAAAAAGACATATCAGAAAATATCCATATTTAGACATGGTGACATGTGAGCATCAAAATCACGGGCTCGAATAGAATTAGATAAGCCCTCTTTTTTTTTCAAGTGTTGCAAAACAACACTTTTCAAATCCCTGTAACTCAAAAACGGTGAGGAATCAGCTTAAGCTTGTGAGAGATACTTTTATTCAATTTTATGATCTGCACAATAGTGTTAGAGACGTCTGAGGTCCAAATCCACCTCCAAATACCACTTTTAAGCCCTTAAAGTTTCAAAATTATAGAGAGAGTAAAATCAAGGCATTATCTTACAATGAACTAAATGTAGGACCGTGAACGAGGTACTTAAAACATGATTCACAAAAATTTCACTCAGGCACTTTTATTCTCCTATACTTGCTCTACCTTTCTCTCATATAGAGTTTTTCCTAATTCTTTCATCTTCACCTTCAAAATTTGACTAGAAAACATGATGCAAATAAGGTCTAGAGAGAGAATATGAAACTTGTCAACCCAAAATTTTTCCTACATGCATAAAATGACCTAATTATTCATTCTAAGAATTATCCCCATAATGAAATTCAGAAAGTTCAAAATGAATTATTTCACTAGAAAAGAGGCCTATTACAGTTCATGACATTATGTTTCCCTTGAATAAGCAATTGATTTTTGCTGATGAAATCTTATTATATATTTCACTTGTGTAGACTATTCTTAACAGTCCTCCAGATTCATATCAAAGTTTTGCTTGTACTCTTTGATTGATGATCAAAGGCAATCCAAATGCCTTTTTAACATTTGAGAAGTTAATCTTTGTTTTATTGCAAGAAGCAAAGTCGAGGTAGAAAGGTCAATTATGTGTGTTATAGATCAAGCTTCACAGGAAGAAGATTTAGGCAATACTTAGAGAGATGCCCAATCCTAGAGCTACCCACACCAGCCAAACAAGTGGCATTGTTCCTAGATGGATTTTTGAGTGCTAAATTGAGATCCTATGTGTATCTAAAGGATTCGAGAACCATATAGCAATGCATACGCATGTGCATAGAAATTGAGGACAACCTAGGTGAGGAACTAGAGCTCTCAAAGATTTACAAAGATTCACATAGTTCCAGTAGCCTCATATCCAAATGCCCTACTTCTATTGATGAATTGGTAGAAAAGGTAGCTCAGAAACAGACACCTAGATTTCCCCCCGTGAAACAATGCTATACCTATGGAGGAGACCATATGGCTAACATGTGTCCAATCATGGCTCAACCCCAAATGAACCCTAATAGCCAATATTGCAATGTAGAAAGGAGGTACACTAACCACACCGCACAAGATTGCCCATATAACAAGCAAGTGGTTAGGCAAAATTATCCACAACCATATCCACAATATGGGAGGTACCAGAACTAGTACCCACCACAACAATATGTTAGGCCCCAACAACCATACCAGCAACCCTATCAAGCACAACAAAGACCTCAACCAGTGTTAGTCCAACAACCTCCACCTCTAGCCAATGTGATCCCAATGAAGTATGTAGCCATTGAAGAAAATTTGAATAGAGCCTTAGTACCAGCATCACCATTGATTTTAAAAAGCGACCCGAGCAATCATAGTTTTGACTCAGCTGAGATGGATAGTCCACTGGCCTACTACATGGAGTCCCCAAAACACAATGAGATTTACCCTTATGAAAATCCTAGTGAACTTAGTTGGGAGCCAGAATACGCTAATTTCATGTATGCAAACCCTAACTCTAGGCCCCAACCTAGGCAGATAAGACCCCAAGCACCTCCAGGACCATGTTACACATGCCAAATTGATCACTTCGTTCCTGATTGCCCTATACCTGCAATGATGCAATCCCGATCAATGACAATTCAAGGTTTTTGTCCAGATTGTGGGAAGGAGCATCTTTTATGGGATTGTCCTAAGAACCCAAACAATGTGTCAAAAATCACTCTTGTCAATGTCATTAGGCTATTAGTAGATTCTATTGGAAGTGTAACTTCCACTACCCTAGTTTAAGTGGTCACGAGAGCTCAGGCATTATAGTAGAACCAGGGCTCAGGACACGAAAAGAATTCTGAGGCTAGTGAGACTTGGACTATAACAAATAAAATGACAAGAGCTTGGAAAGATAGCCATGAGAGAATGAAGAGACAATGGTCAAAGAAGATGAGCGAACTTGAGGAAATTCTAAGAGAAACAAAGGCCAAGATAGTTGAACTCACATCTGAAACACACTCTCACTCATCACCACCACCACCCCCATCACCTTCTAATCAACCTCATATAACCCCACCACCACTTAGAGTAGGATCAGTATTCACAGATCCCACTCCCGAAGATTTAGACATGCTGTTTAAAGCATATCAGGCCAGAATCCAAGAAGGGCCAAATGTGACAGATCATGAAAGATGTTACCCCAAGGCTGACCTAGAAATAGAAAGAACAAAACTTTGTGCTAAGATGTTAGAATTGGCTCAAACCATGTTTGAAGACAATCGCCTCTTCAATTGCTCTAGTTCAGCCAAAACTCAATTACACTTTGATGGATTATTAGAAATATTGGAAAGGATGATAATAGAGCCAAGAAAACAAGCTACACCATAGGTGAGTAACATCAGGAGCAAAAGGATAAGCCTTCCTCCCAAGGATGCTTATGTTCCCAACTCCACTGAGGCAGGAAACTCTGCTTCTGTAAATCAATGCTCACAGGAATTTCTAAGAGAAATTCAAGAAGAGCAAAAGAAAGTGAAAACCCTCCTCCCATTGAGCTTGTGGATGACCTACATGATCAATTCCCACAAGGTATTCCTTCTATTTATGGAGAGCAAGAGGATAACCAGTCTAGTGAACGATTAGACTTGGAGTCTAATTCCTTACAAGAACTACTGCATTTCACAGGTCCATGGGAGGCAAAGTCTACCTGCATGAGAGCACCCACAATCATGATAAGGAACAAAGACACAATCATACCTTGGAATACAGAGGTAGTAAAGAACACTAAAGTGCAGTGCAATCTCACTTTAGAGGAGCTACTCAAGGTTAAACTAGAATTGTGTAAACACATAGCTAAAGTAGCAAAAACTCATTCCTAGGTAGGATCACATCAAGTGGTTCTTGAAACACCCTTGGACAAGATAGGAGACATGAGTGAAGTAGAAGAAGGAAACACCTATCTTCCAATCACTCATCAAGGTTACAACACCAATGCTATTTTGGACTCAGGTGCAGGAGTTGCAATTGCTAACACTTCCCTATGGAAGCATTGGGGAAAACTAGCACTCAAGCCAATGAGAATGAAACTACAAATGGCTGATGGTCACATAGAGTGACCTTTAGGATTTCCAGAAGGGATAACTCTCACTAATTGTGGTGTAAAGTTTGAGCACACTTTTGCCATATGTGACTTTAGCAAAATCCAGGCCCATGAGATGATTTTGGGAAGACCATTCATGAGACAGTTGCAAGTAGTGCAGGATTGGGGAACCAATTCCTTGTATTTGCAACACTTAGGTGTTATGACTAAAGTCAATCTCAAAGATTACTCTCATAAATATGTGCCCCCTATATAGTGGAATCCCATCCATAAAGCCACAGACGATATGGAGTCAGTGCATTCCATAAGATCTAGATCCTCATGGATTCATGAAGAAACTCACTTATGGATGTGTAAAGTTGTAGAAGAAGAAGAGAAAAGAAAAAAAGCTAGAGAGGTAGGTGTGAAGGAAACACATAGATCAATTCAAGACCGAGCATATGCACCTGTAATTTTTTCGGATGAAGAGTTTGAACCTCATGGTTGGGCTGAAATTCTAGCCACAATGGATCTGGCCATCAATGAAGAGCAATGGACACCACATTGTGACGAAGATGGCTATGACATTTTAGTTTTCACTATAGAACTACTCATGTGTGATTCAGTTATCGAGGAATGCGAGCCTAGTATGGAAGAAATTGAACAATCGAGTGACTTAGATCTAGAGTCAATTATTATGGATCCTTTTTGTGCATCAGAAGAAGAATACATATATGAAGTAGAAGCTCACTCTCAAGGACGAGAAGAGCACACCAATGGGTTGAGGGTAGCTATACAAGTGAGCATCAAGAATGAAGGCAAGAAAAGAAAGAAGAAAGAAGTCTCACCAAATGAGGGGGAATCTTTGTTTGAGGTCCTTGAAAATTTTAAAAAGTATGAGATAGAAGATAGGGATTCATGATAAGGATGCCTAAATGTGAAGCACTAGTAGGAGAGGCCTATGATAACAAAAAACAACAAAGAAAATTGTTGTGACCATAGAAGAAGGTGAAGAATGATGCACATACAAAGGACATGACCTGACTGAAGAAGAGGAAAAGGAGTTGATATAATTGTTAAGAGAATATCGAGACATGTTTGCTTAGAGCTATAAGAACCAAATATATTACCTCGCAATGCAATTTCTTCACTTCACTCAAGCCTGCCCCTACAGAGAATACTACCACATGCACCAACAACTCCTCTTATCCTATCATGGGAGTTGGTAAGATCATTCTAATTACTGTTGATGGTAGTTCTTTCACTTTGTCAGATGCTTTATTTGCCCCAAGGATCAAGAAAAATCTGTTATCAGTTTCTACATTAGCCAAGAGTGGCTTGGTTGTGAAATTTGTTGATGACAGATGTACAGTTCATGATCTGTCAAATGGCGATGTGATTATTGCTTCTGGCATTTTATGTGTAGTACATGATTCTAACCCTATGTCAGATGCAAAGCTTTGGAATGCACACTTTGGTCATCTAAAATTTGCTAGTTTGCTATGCTTACAAAAATTTGAAATGGTGTCCTCTTTGCCCAAACTGGACACACTAGGTAAACATGTCTATGAAGGCTGTATTTTGGGCAAAATGCAGCATTCCTCCTTTCCAAAAGATGGTTTAGTTCGAACTACTCAGAAATTGTAGCTAGTTCATAATGATGCCTATGGTCCGATGCAGACACCCTCTTTTGGAAACTATCTTTACTTCGTGACTTTCATTGATGATTTTTCTAGGCATCCATGGGTATATCCATTGAAAGAAAATTCCGAAGTGGTTATGTGCTTCAAAGAGTTTTTGGTTTTGGCTGAAAATCTATCAGTATGTAAAATGGGCACCCTCCATTCTGATCGAGGGGAGGAATATATGTCTTCTAACTTTAATGCATTTCTAGCTGGATGTGGGATAAAACATCAGTGTACAGTGCCATATACACCTCAATTGAATGGAGTTGCTGAACGGAAGCAGAGGTCACTCATGGAGCTGGCGAGCTGTATGGCCAAGAGTCAGGTTTTACCACATAGTTTCTGGCTTGAGGCTATCATGTGTGCAACATATGTACTTAACAGGTGTCCCACTAAAGCATTGCAATCTATCACTCCATATGAGGCTTCAAATGGTCGCAAGCCATCTGTTGCTCATCTGCGTGTTTTTGGTTGCCTGGCATATGCATTAGTGCCTGAACAACATCACAAAAATTGGATGGTAAAGCAATAAAATGTATTTTTGTTGGGTACAGTTCTGAAAGCAAAGGCTATCGTTTGTATCATCCACAGTCAAAATGCATTCTGGTTAGCCGTGATGTTGTTTTTGTGGAAGATGATATTCAGTCGTTACTTTCATGTACTAAGGAGACATATGTTAGCTCCAAATACATGTATGATACTTTGCTTCCTCTTTTAACAGGTGGACAGTCTAGTGCTAGTCCTAATGAGGACAATTTCTCAGCCTTTGCAGGTTTCATGTGATGATGCATATCATTCCATTTCTGATGCACATTTACATGATGCACTTGTTGATGAGAGAGCTAATATTGAGGAGGCAAAAACTATGCCAAAATGGCTAGTGCATGCATATCATTCCATTTCTAATGCACATTTACATGATGCACTTGTTGATGAGAGAGCTAATATTGAGGAGGAAAAAACTATGCCAAAATGGCTAGTGCATACTTTGCATGACAACAAATTAGATGCACCTCTATAATATCGTACTTGATCATGCTCTCATAGTGCATCTTTTGCATCAGATTGCTATGCTATGGCTACCTCTAGTCTCTATAATGAGATTGATCCTGTTTCGTTTGATGAAGCACAAAATTCTGAACATTGGATGGCTGCAATGCAATTTGAAAATGATGTTATCATGAAAAATGGTACCTAGTCTTTATGTGACTTGCCTCCTGGCGAGAAGGCCATTGGCAGTAAGTGGGTATACAAGGTGAAGTGTAGACCTGATGGAATAGTTGACAAGTATAAGGCTAGGCTTGTTGATAAGGGTTATGCGTAGGAAAGAGGCATTGATTTTCATGAGACCTTTGCACCTACATGTCGAATGACTACTTTCATAGCATATGTGCACTTGGAGTTGATCATGCATGAGTTGGACATTAGAATTGCATTTTTTATTGTTGACTTGCATGAAGAAGTGTATGTTTTTCAGCCATGTGACTTTGTGCAAAAAGGGCATGAAAACTAGGTCTGCAAGTTAAAGAAGGCATTATATGGTTTAAAGCAAGCATCACGTGCTTGGTATGAAAAGATACATGCCGATCTTATTGCACATGGTTTTGAGAACAGTCCAACTGAAAGCACCTTATATGTTAAGCGTGCTAATGATGTGCTTCTGATCACTGTTGTGTATGTTGATGGCACGCTCCTCATTGGTCCTCATGAGAGGCATATTGCTCATTTTAAGGCTGATTTGCATGCCTCCTTTGAGATGTTTGATTTGGGGCATTTGCATCACTATTTGGGCATTTAGTTTATGCAAGTTGATGGCAGAATAGCTTTGTGTCAAATGAAATATATTGACACATTATTGCAACATTTTGGCCTTGACGACTACAAACCTATTGCCACTCCTATGGAGACAAGTTTATGGTTGAGTCTTCATGATGCTCGAGATGGATTTGATGTTGTTCTCTATCACCAAGCTCTTGGATGCTGCATAGCCCAGGTGTCAAGCATTGGTAGGTGGTTAAGCACATCTTTCGCTACTTGAGTGGTACACGGCTACTTGGGTTGTTTTATCCCAAGGGGGGATCACTACTACTAGATTTGCATGCTTTTTCTAACTCTTTTTGTGTTGGAACCAATGTCATATAAGTACATTTTCCATTGGTCAAATTTGCTCAAAATAGCACAGCATGTGTAAACTTTTGAATTAGTTTCTCTACAACTAAAAGCGCCCAGCATCTTGGATAGCGCAACGTCCTCTCATCTCTGTGACCCAAGTTCAATACTCGTCACGCACAGATCGCACAGCGGAAGATACTTTTTAATCATGAAACAAAACGTGGCAATGCATATGCTTTTCAAAACAGTGGCGGTCAGTGATGGATTTTTCTGTAGTGATCGTAGTGTTTTTGGATGAGCTTTTGGAGGGTAATCAAAGCTATATAAGAAGAGCTTGTCTCATTGATCAAATCATCCTACACCTAGTTCAACACAAGCTTTGGAAGCTTTGGTACCTCAATAGAGGTGATGCTTCTTTGCACATGGGGCAGCCATGGTGCTATTTTGGAGCATGTTGAGGAGCAGCTATGGAGTTCTTCTTGAAGGAGAAGAGTGTGCTCACACTCTTGCTTATGGAGCAGATTTACTCCACAGTAGCTTGGTGGTGTGGATTGGCCATCCACATGATGTATTTGAAGATTGTCTTCTACATGAAGATTTCGGGTTACTTCAATGGCATTGGATGGTGGTTAACATAAGACTTGCATCTTATGTTAAGAATTCAGGTACATATTCTCTTTATGCACACAGGTACTACTTGGAATTTATGGGGGCAGTGGCATCCATATCCGGAGGAGTCCTATTCGGCATAGGTACAAGAGAATCAGTACATATATGCTTTATGCATATTTGGATGAGGTGTTTGAAAAGGTATGTTCATATGAGTTTGAGGATTTCTGGTAGCAAACTTGTTAGCATTCTTTGCTACTTTTGTAAGTATGTGATCTTTCACACACGTATCTGACTTAGGGTCTTCCATAGCCTAAGTTCAGATAAGGGTTTGCTGACTATCAGTCTTAGACTGATCCTTCCTCTTTCTGTCACTCATATTCACTCTTCTACAACCTATTAGGTCACACATCTCATATATATTCAGATTTCTGTCCATACATCTGAATATGTTTATTACATTTGTACATTCACTCATCCATCTATTTTTGTTCACATAGAGTGGTTGAGATTTTGACTTCCACATTGTAAATTGAAATCTGTATATATGATAGTGTGAGTAAGCAGTGGCTTATGTAACACTTTACTCATGTTGTCTAATCTTTCTCTATCTTTGTCTCATCATTTGTATGATTAAGTATGGTATGTTCATGTTTTTTCAATATTGGAAGATTGCTGGAATCTGTGTTGTTGATCATGCACCTATGAAGCCTCGGACCTATGGTATTAGTAATGGGCCTACCTAATTTCCAACATTTGGTATCAGAGCTTTAGGGTTTTGGTATGAGAGCTCATTCTTACTCGTAGCACTAGAGGAAGAGAAAAGTTCATTTGAAGAAGTCAAGAATGCTTGCTACTTCAAGATGAAGAGAACAAAAGGTATGGAAGAGAAGTTTGAAGATGTTGACATCATCAGGTGGAAGAAAGATGCAGAAGAAGAAAGTCCAACATTTCCAAAAGAAAAGTAATACTTCCTTTTTCTTTCATATTTTCCATATACTTTTCCTATTTTATACTCTACATCCAAAAACAAGTCTACGAGAATGTCTTTTGTGAAGAAGATAGTTTAAAGAAGAAGCAGTTTCTTGTTTTGCATTATACTTGGTCATGTTTTAGTAGGTTTTAACAAAGAATTGCATTGAGAGAAAGAAAAGCAGTAGACAGCTTATATGTTTTGACTCATATGTCTATGAGTTATGTATAAGTTGAAGATTTTAACAGGCAGTTATTCATTCCCTCAAAGAATTCTCGGAGTGTCAATTCAGAGCTACTTGGTATATGACCAGTCGCAGAGAAGTACATTTCTTCTTTGTCTAAATCTTGAGGTAAAAGAGTATTTGTAGAAGATGTTGGAGACTTGGAGTGAGGTTTTATGTTTGGAAAAGTTACCTCATATTTAGTATTTTCAGAAAACTTCAGAAAATTAAGTTTTTCAGTTGAAGAATCTACTTTCTATTATTGTCTTGTTTTTTGGATACATGTTTGTATTCAAAAAGGTGTTCCAATTCAGATCCTATCACTTGATTGAGAAGTGGAGTTAGCCAAAAGAAAGCCAGCAGGTACTTTCACATTTCACCTGGGTAGAATATGAAGATATGAAGTATCAACTTGCAACTTTTGGAGTTCTCAAGGTAAGAGAGAAGTTTGTCCACTTATGTTTCAAGTAGAAGTTGCAGATTCTAGAGAAGGATTTGTTTGAAAAAAGTTTTACAACTTTATGTAAGAAGCATGGACACTTAAAGACATTCAGGTAATAGATCAAACATTCAGTCATGAAGGTTTGATGAGAGCAGATTCTATACAGGTATTTTGTTGGAGAGATCTTGGATAGATCTAGTATGATCTTGATAGATCTTGAATGATCTTGAATGATCTTGAATGATCTTGAAGATCTTGAGTATTTATGAGTCAGTTGTCTATCCTTTGTTTTAAAAATTCTTAGCATTGGAGGAAGTAAAAGTTCAGGCTCTATCAGATTTGTGTTGTAGAGAGATAGAAGAAGATACTTGTTATGTGGTAGAAGATTATGAATCCTAAAGTGCTTTCAGCAAAGTTTTTATGATAGATCAGCTAACCTTATTCTAGATTTTGGGAAGTTGATGAATGACAGGGAAAGCTATTGGCATGTGCACAATGCTAATAAAAGGGTTCAGATTATTTGTTTCAGACATAGGTATTAATGTTATGAAAGATCAAATTTATGAAGGAAGACGTTCCAGATTGCATAAAGTCTGATATATTCGAAGAATTCTGGATACTGGTGTTAAATCATATAGGGGGGTGATAAAACATGAAGACTTATTTTCAGCCATATGTGAAAGAATGCAAATTCATACTTATACGTATTCCTATATCAGGTATTCCTATATTTCATTTGTCAGTTTCTCTTTATGTTCCAGCTTTGAAAGAAGAAGGAAGAAGGAGAATGTCTGGAGAAAGTTCCTGTTAGGATGTTCCTCTTCAGGAGAAGGTTCCACAATTGTATTGGAGAGAAGCTTGATATTTCAGAGAGATATGTTTTAGAAGTGTGCACATATATGTTTATATCAAGTTCCGAAGGAAAGAGGTATGAAGGATTTACAAATTGAACAAGGATGAAGACATGATGACATCATAGATTTTTGATAAGACTCATGAGTTGATTTCAGTTGAGTTGAGTTGAGTTGAGTTGAGTACAGTCAGAGATGAACCAGTAGTGTTCATAATACACTAAGTTATGACTTGTCAATCACAAATCCCAAGATTCAGTTCTTGATTATGTTTAGTGTATTTACATGACACAAGAGAAGTACGTTGAGAAACCTTTTATAAGGTAAATGAAAATTTGTGGATCCTAGTGTATGTTTACAGGTTTGAGAGAACAAAAGATAGCAGATTCAGAGTCAGTACTTGCTACATTTGTTGCCAAGCAAATGATTGCTTGATGAGTACACTATTGGATATCTAGTTTGCACATTTTCTCAAGTATTATGGTTCATATTCAGCAAGTTCAGGTGTTTGAAGTTCGAAGGAAAGTCAAATTCAGTTTTGAAGAAGACTTTTGAAGAAAAGGTTTGAAGGACATTCTGGGAGTACAAGTTTGAAGCTTATGAAGTTTGCAGATAAATGAAGTTGCATATTTAGTTCAGTTTGTACCAATATGACATTGCAGGGGGGATTGTTGGAAACAATGTCATATAAGTCAATTGTCCATTGGTCAAATTTGCTCAGAATAGCATAGCATGTGTAAACTTTTGAATTAGTTCATCTACAACTAAAAGCACCCAACACCTTGGATAGCGCAGCATCCTCTCATCTCTGTGACCCGAGCTCAATACTCATCAGGCGAAGATCGCACAGCGGAAGATGTTTTTTAATCATGAAACAAAATGTGGCAGCGCGTATGCTTTTCAAATCACTGGTGGTCAGCGATGGATTTTTCTATAGCGATCGTAGTGTTTTTGGAGGAGCTTTTGGAGGGTAATCAAATCTATATAAGAAGAGCTATTCTCATTGATCAAATCATCCTGCACCTAGTTCAACACAAGCTTTGGAAGCTTTGGAAGCTTTGGTACCCCAATAGAGGTGATGCTTCTTAGCACATGGGGCAACCATGGTGCTATTTTGGAGCATGTTGAGGAGCAGCTATGGAGTTCTTCTTGGAGGAGAAGAGTGTGCTCACACTCTTGCTTATGGAGAGGATTTACTCTGCGGCAACTTGGTGGTGTGGATCGGCCATCCACATGATGTATTTGAAGATTGTTTTCTACATGAAGATTTCGGGTTACTTCAAAGACATTGGATGGTGATTAACATAAGACTTGCATCTTATGTTAAGAATTCAGGTACATATTCTCTTTATGCACACAAGTACTACTTGGAGTTTATGGAGGCAGTGGCATCCATATCAGGAGGAGTCCTATTCAGCATAGGTACAAGAGAATTAGTACATATATGCTTTATGCATATTTGGATGAGGTGTTCGAGAAGGTATGTTCATTTGAGTTTGAGGATTTCTGGCGGCAAGCTTGTTAGCATTCTTTGCTACTTTTGTAAGTATGTGATCTTTCACACACGTATCTGGCTTAGGGCCTTCCATAGCCTAAGTTTAGATAAGGGTTTGCTGATTATCAGTTTTATACTGATCCTTCCTCTTTCTGTCACTAATATTCACTCTTCTACAACCTATTAGGTCACACATCTCATATATATTCAGATTTCTGTCCATACATCTGAATATGTTTATTACATTTGTACATTCACTCATCCATCTATTTCTGTTCACATAGAGTGGTTGAGATTTTGACTCCCATAGTGTAAATTGACATTTGTATATATGATAGTGTGAGTAAGCAGTGGCTTACGTAACACTTTACTCATGTTGTCTAATCTTTCTCTATCTTTGTCTCATCATTTGTATGATTAAGTGTGGTATGTTCATGTTTTGTCAATATTGGAAGATTGTTGGAATCTGTGTTGTTGATCTTGGACCTATGGAACCTTGGACCTGTGGTATTAGTAATGGGCCTACCTAATTTCCAACAGACTGTGCTGGTTGCTATGAAACACATGTGTCCGGTTTTTGCTTCATGATTGGTAGCTCATGCATATCCTGGTTGAGCAAGAAGCAGCGTACTGTGGCCACTTTGAGTTGTGAGGCTGAGTATAGGGCAACTTTCATAACGATTATTGAGTGTGTGTGGCTCAAATGCCTTATGGCTGATTTGGGTGTTGGTGAGTCTTCTACCACCACTATCTTCACTCACAGTGAGAGCATATTGCTAGTTGCGAGTAACCTGTGTTCCATGCTCGCACTAAGCACATTGAGGTGCATTATCATTATGTCAGGAGAGGTTCTCTACTGGAGACATTAGCTTGGCATATGTCCCCATGCATGAGAACATTACAGACCTTTTCACAAAGGCTCTGCCTAGGGAGAAGTTTGAAGCTTTCTGCAAAGCTTTGGGCTTACTTCATTTTTTGGAAACATTCCACATAGCTTGGAAATTCCTTATACGTGAGTGTCAGCTCCTTGTTCACCACATCATTCCGAGGGGGATTTGTTGATATATTTAGGTAGTGATGTGTGTGAACACACTAGAACTGTTGGTGCACTTTTTTCCCTCTTTAGGAGGTTTTTTTCCCTTGGCTTGTATATACACCTATAGCCCTAACGGGTTACTTATCTTTGTACATTCTAGTGGTAATACATTCAGTATTGTGTGTTGTGCTCCAAGCTTCTTCTTTGTCCTTGTGATGTTCACGTGCTTCCGTAGATTTCTAACTCCAACACCAACCTGTCATGACTCGACGGGAAGTTGCTCTTATATTGGGCATAAGAGAAAAAGTGTAGCACAGGCGAAGATTAATGAGGACAGAGAAGAGCCATTATTGCTAACCATCCCGAAGCGGGAGGTAGCAAATACTTGGCAACAAAGATTAATAATTGTTTCAGGCATGGGAGGCCTAGTCATTGGGCTAGGGAAAGTCCTCAGGGTATGAGATAATGGCCGATCTTATGATGATGGGGATGGGGTAGATTCCCTCAAGATACTGTGGGAATGGGTATGGTCACAGTGGTAAAGGTGGATGTGGCGATGTTTTTGGGAGACAGGATCGGTTTGGAAGTAGTCCTCCCATATGTGACAGTGGATATAGTGGGGATGATAGGATAGTGGCAAAAGAGATAACTCAGGTTTAGGAAGGTACGGTGACAACAACTATGGTAGTAGGGGTTGTCGAGGTGGATTTGATCAAGGGAGTGATCATTATAGCAGTGGTGAACCATCTCAAGATTGATAGAGGAGATAGGGATCACCCAACCCATATGGTGGTAGGCCAGGCGATCGCTCAAACTAGGATAACCTCTATTGATAGGAATGGAATAGGCAAAACAATGGCTCTGCATCTTGGATGCTTTGCATAGTAGAATTCTTGATAGTTGGAACAGGAATGCTTTGGTTATATTTGTCCGATAATGAGGGTAATCTTGTTCCTTATGGAAAAATGTGCTGATTCAATTTGAAGTACAATGTAATGCGGGCATAGGTAGATCTCTAAGGTCATAGAAGTTTTGGTAGAATGTCTGATGATGGGGCATTTACAAAAGAACAAGTTTTGTTCACGCCGACATCTCATTCAGATGGTTTATGGAACTCGTATGATCCGAGTATGGACAAAAATAGGAATTGCATAAATATCTTGAAAAAGAATGCAGAGGCAGATGTCCAAGTGGGAGATGCATCAATAAAACTCGAGAAGACGATCAAAAGTGCAAAGAATGGGTCTCTTTGGTAGAAAAAAGGAAAAGGTATATTTGTAACTTGCAAATCCCTCGTCCCTCTTTTTTAGCATTTGCAAGGGCGTTTTAAAGTTTTATGTTGAAAAGCCTGCCTCAAGTTCTTAGTTTAGGAAAGAGAAGAGGCTCCTTCTATGTACCCGGTTAGGCAATTTCTTCTCGAGTGGTCCAGCTATCATGGTTATTGGAGTCAAATTAGATAGAAGGGTTGGAAAAGAGGCAAAAAGGGGAAGTCATGAGGAACCTGATAGCGAATACGATGCCATTCTAAACGGAAATCGCACTTAAGTAAAGAATGATTTTTTAAACAATTAAAAGAGATCTAGCAATGGTGGAAACCAGCAACCTGCATTATTGCATTCATCGATTTGCAATCAACTTCTAGACTACTGGTGTTTTTGTGGGAAGCTTTGATTATTTGACACCTCAAGAGATAGTAGCATTTTACGTTGTGAAGAGCCAGAATTCAAACCAGTTCTGTGAGCACTCCAAAAATAGATACGATGCCACTCAGATCGAGCAAGAAGGAGGAAGAGGAAGAGTTCTTGGGGAAATCTTCAACAAAGCACAATGATCAAGAATTTAAGTTTCATGGAATTTTAGATGGGGAAGCAGCTGAGTGAAGGTTCAAATGATTGGTCTGATCATGATTTTTCAAGTAAAAGAAATGAAAGTTGGAAGAAGCGAGAAGTGGGTGAAGGGCCTTTGGAAAAAAGAGGCTTCTCCAAGTATTTAAATAACGGACATACTTTTTTGTCACATGATCATGTTTTGAAGTGAGAAGATAGCAGGATATTTGCCTCGCCAAGTGATCAGAAACATTCTTACACAAAGGGTTCTAAAAAAAATCCAATAGCTCAAATTTACAGTATTGTCATCATACATTCTCGGGAACATCTGAAGCTGTAGTTGCAGTTAAAAGTGCTACTACAGAGGAAGTATGGGAGAGAGGGTGCATGAGCATATGCCAATGCAGATTTCCCTCGAGCTGAGGAATGTTATTTTCGAGGTACAAGTAGTGTTTCACCGGATGAAACTTCTCAAAGCTGTATAAGAGCATTAATGTTATGCTATAGCAACCATGCAGCAACGCGAATGGCAGTTGGAAAGGTGAGGGAAGCCCTAGCTAACTATAAGTGTGCTATAATTATAGATCCTAGGTTTCTCCTTCTAAGGCTTTGGGTTGCCAGCTTCCATTTAGCTCTTGGTGAGAGTAAAGCAGCCGCTGATATGTTCAAGGACTACATGAGTTGAAGATGCAAAGAATGCTACAATTGTTGTCAGTAAAGAGTGGGCATTGCATTTGTGCATCTTTCAACAGTATTTCGAGAGATGATGGAGTAGAAGATCCAGAAGAGAAGTTGGGGCTGAAATTGTACAGAGGGCTCTTTTTGAACCTTCTTCAAAGTATGCTAGAGTGGAGGAGGCTTTTGCAGTTGCACATTTCGTTTCTTGCTATTGGTAATGCTTTCATGACCTATGTCATAACTTGTCAGATGTTTGGTCAACAAAAGGTTGAGGAGAAAGGCAAACCAAGGCTCATCATATCTTATACCTGATGAATGAAAATGAGGCATTGCCGATAATGTACATTGATCAAGTAGAGAGTGATAGTGTCAAAGGTCGGAGGACAGAAGTTACGACATTCAAAGAAGATTCTGATATTCTTAATTGGTCCAGACAAATTACATAGCAAAATTTACTCAGGAGGAGCTCAAGAAAGTTTGCCTCGTCGGCCAAATGTTCGGCCCTAAGCCCCCGCTCGAAACTGTGCGACAGTGGTTTCGCAACGAGTGGTTCCCCCGCGGGCTAGTTGTTTGTAAGTGTCAGTTCTTACCGGCAAGCCACTTGCTGCTAGTCTTTGAAAATGAAGATATGGCGTTTCGAGCCCTTAGTGTCGGAACTTGGCAACTCGGCCGGGCGACCCTGTGCCTATTCAGATGGTCCGCTGATTTTACTCCCGACAAATCGAAATCGCTTCGGTACCCTCTCTGGGTTGAGCTCCCTAACCTGCCATACTTCTTGTACAACTTCGTGTGGGACATCGTTTCTCCTATCGGCAAGCCGTTGGCCTCACGCGAGGACATTGGTGGTCTCATTTATGAAGGTGCAAGACACTCGTTCAACGCTCGGTGGCACCCTCAAATCTATGTCGAGGCTGACCTCAGTATGCCTCTTCCATCCAAGATCAAACTGGACTTGGGCGAAGGGGATATATGGGAGCAAGACATCAGTTACTTCCCAACGCGTGCTTTCGTTGTGGCCAACAAGGTCACAGGATCAAAGATTGCCCTTTGAGACGAAAAAGCAAGCGAAATCAAGAAGCCCCCAAAAATGCTCAAGACAGCAATGGAGCATTGAATCACTCGACGAAAGTAGAGGAATTCAAGGGTCCCCTTAATCCAGAAGCTGATGCAGACGGGTTCATCGAAGTCAGAAGAAGAAGGAAAAGAAGCCCTAGGGCAACCTCTGAGCGAAACAACAAGTCAGTTACCCCCTCCAGCAACTTGTATTGCAATCTGGAAAAGGAAATCAATGAGTTTGACTACCCAGGTGGGAACCAACTTGAGGAGGACACCGATGTCAAAGGCCTAGAGATCCCTGACAGTAAAGAAACCTTGCAGGAGGGTTACACTACAAGCAAAGAAGACGGCTTTACTACTAGCAACGAAGATAACATGGATAGTGAAAGCTCCATCATCGGATTGACTATTCCGGAAACGGAGCTGAAAACGGTGCCCAGTTCTTCCCAGCAGGAGGCATCCCGCAAAGGAAAACAACCTATGGAGTTACCGTGAAAAGCCCCCACAAGAACCTATTGCTAACTCGGGATCCGATCCGAGCGAAAAAGAAAGATGAACCCAAGAAAAGAAAGGACAAAGCTCCCTCCCGCAAAGAGGGATTACTACGACAATGATCATCATCTCGTTAAATGCTAGAGGGCTAACCGACCCCTCAAGAGCGACCATCATTGGTCAATGGCTTCGCGACATTAGCCTAAACCCAGATTTTATATGTATCCAAGAGATTAAAATTGACGGAGAAGACCTCCAGAAACGGCTTAGACATGTCTCCTCGACCCATGTTTGGATTTCAACGGCGCATCAGCGGGGGTCCGGCGGAACGGTAATCGGTATCAATCAACTCTGGTTTGAAAAGCTCGAGAACTCCTTTGAAGATGAATGCCATCGATGGATTGCTGTTTCTTTCGGTGCTCCCTTTTGTTTTACTTTAGTCTCTTTGTATGCCCCCAATGGGGAGTTAGAGAGACTTAACACTTGGGCCTCCTTGGACTCGCTCCCCCACAACGTGCTTATCTGTGGTGACTTCAACATGGTTGAGGACCCTACGGACAGATGGATGGGCAAGGGTAGGGTCATCGATAGTCGGGAGAAAGAAACGTGGGACAAAACTAAACTACACTTGGATTTGGTCGAATTCAAAGACTCGAAGGGCTTTTCTAGGTCAAATCTCCAAGCAGGCGAGGACCTGAGGAAAGCTAGACTTGATAGATGCTACATTTCCCAGAGTTTTACTCATCAGTGGGGCCACCCTTCCCTCTCGCAACGCACCGACCTCACCATCTCTGATCACTACCCGATCGTCATCACTTTTCAACCCCCCACCAAGAGTCGTAAGGCTCCGTGGTTCCATGCCAGTGTGCCCTCCTTCTCTCTCCCCTCCGTCCATCAAGAAATTTCTGATGTGTGGAAGGAGGCATTTGCCTCTGGCTTGTCCCCAGCCAAGTGTTGGAGAAGTGCGGTCGATAAGTCACGACAGATCATGATTAGATCCAGGAAGATGCTAGAGACTGTGCGGAGGGCTCGTAGAGAAGCTCTATATCATAGACTTTGGCGGCTCGAGGAGGAAGTGAACAAAGGAAAATCTCAAGCCCAGAAAGGACTTCGAAAAATCAGAGCGCTGCTGAGATATGAGGAAGAGATACAAAGGAAAAATTTGCAAATTTTCTTCAAGGAGTGGTGGGCTGGCAAAGCCGACAAACCCACCAAAGAGATGTGCCGTATCCTCAAAAGGAAACACAACAGAGAATCGATCCCCTTATTGCTAGACGCAAATGGCAATGTATGCAATACGGAAGAAGATAATTTTGGGATCATTGAAGGGCACTTCACGAGACTCCTGGGGACCTCAAACCCCCTCTCCCACCATAGAAGGGACTGTATGGCAGCCATATCTAGGGTTTCCCCCCACAGGATACCACCCAACCTTCACTCTCTGCTTCATGCCTCTATCTCTGAAGCCGAAATCATTGAGGTCATTGATGCCCTCCCCTCAGGTAAAAGCCCGGGCCCCGACGGGCTCACTAATGAGTTCTTTAAATCCTTCAAGTTGGTGGTTGCCACCCCTCTTCGTTTGGTTTGGCAAGAGGCACTCAAGTTTGGCGCGCTTCCTTCTTGCCTCAACAATGGCATTATCAAGTTAGTACACAAAAAAGGGGAAAAGAACAGAATAGAGAATTGGCGTCCCATTACAATGCTCCAAACAGGATACAAGATCATCGCCAAAGTCATTGCCAACAGAATCTCTTGCCACTTGAGAGCGTGGTTAAGCGAGGACCAAAAAGGTTTCATCAAAGGCAGGTCAATTTTGGAAACCATAATAGATATCTGGGAAGGTCTTGAATTTGCAAATGAGTCTAAACAAGAAGTGGTTTTTCTCAAGATCGACTTTGATAAAGCCTACGACAGGCTAGAATGGGACTATATTCTACGGTCGCTACAAGATCTTGGATGTAGTCAGAAATTCACCAAGATGATCGCGACCCTTCTCGGAAACGCATCGACCCAAATTAACATTAATGGAAATCTTTCAAAGGTGATCGAACTTAGAAGATCTATCAGACAAGGGTGCCCATTGGATCCCCTACTCTTTGCCATTGCCACGGAAGGGCTTAGCAGGCTGGTGGAGCATCAGGTGGAAGCTGTAACATTAAAGGCCTTCGTTTGCCGCATGACCACAGTCAGATCACCATGAGACTTTTTGCCGATGATATGAACGCTTTTGTGCACAATGATAGTACCAGCCTTGAGACATTCTGGAAGTGTCTTGCTACTTTTTGTGAAGCCTCTGGATCCATAATCAACCACTCTAAGACCGCCTTTAGAGCTATTGGTGGGTCACAGCCCGACCTTCTCATTGATCATGGCTGTCAAATCATTCCGCAGGGCCAAATTTTTCGGCTTCTTGGGATTCCCTTGGGGTTTGGCGTCTCTATGGAACAGCGGTGGAACTGGGTGTTTGCCAAACTCGAAAACAAGCTTAACTATTGGAGAGGTATGCAAATCAATCTTGCTGGTCGTGCTATGGTCATCAACACGTTCCTCTTATCATCTACCATTTATTTCCTTTCTTGTTGGAGACCGAAAGAGCAAGATCTGTCCAAACTGGATAGTATTTGTAGAAACTTCCTTTGGACGGGCGACCACAATAGGAGGGGGGTGCCTAAAATCAAATGGTCCATCTGCACCAGCCATAGAGATAGTGGGGGACTTGGTATCTTGGACATTGGGTGCATGGCTAACAAACTGTCGGCCAAATGGATGACTAAGGCTTGGTGCAACGGGGAGGCCTCGTGGGCCAAGCTGATCTTCAGAAACAAGAATGAGTTGGCGCTCATGGGTTTCCCAAATTGGAAGAATCTTGACATCTTGACCTTGCTGTTTTCCCCGATCCCCGTCTTCCCGAAAGGCTCTAATCTGGTGTGCTCCCTTTGGAAGAGTTGGAATAAAGTCAAAAGCTTCAGAAGAATAAGTGAAGACTGGAAGTGGGCTGTCGGTATCAGACAAAACGACTCTATCTGGTTTCCGATCCATGGCATCCGGAGTGTGGAATCTTGGAACATTCAAAACGCCAAGAAGCTATGGAACAAAGGCTTCAAAAAATGGAAACATCTCTGGAAACAAGACACCAACCGCTGGATCAACTTTGAGGATATTGACCCTAGCATCAACATTTCGCATGAAGAATGGAACACTTTGCAAAGCAGATTTCTCGCCTGGGACCGACACAAAGTTCGCCTTCTCATGGGACACGACATGCCGAGCTCGCTTGGTCTCAAATGGCACAATGGGAATAGTCTATCAAAAATCCCGAACATCAAAGAAACGATCGACTATCAGGTTAACCTCAACAAAAAGTTGTGCCTGTCATGGCCGCGGCTTCGGTGGGACATGAAGTTCATGGCTATCTGGCACCCCCTCATAGAAATCAAAAAGTCTGTCCTCTTATGGCAAATTCTTCATCACGGAATCTGGACCAACCTTAAGGCTAGCAAAATTTGTGGGATCCCTCCCTGATGCAAACGGTGCCACCGGTCTATCGAAGATGTTTCACACATCTTCTTTACCTGCCCCAACTCCAACAGACTCTGGCAGGTGGTTGGAAAGAGAATTAGACTTCAAAAACGTCTCAGTTGGCAGCAAGCCCTGCTGGGAGAAGCGATCGGCTGCTCCGCGACTCTCTGGAACGCCATCAGAGGGGAGGTTCTATGGAAAATCTGGCGGGAAAGATGTGCTTTCAACTTCGGTGACTCCCCCAAGGAGTGGTCAATTGAGAAATCGCTGTTCCTCCTCGGCAAAAGGATTGTCAACTGTAAAAAATCCCCCCCCTTTAGGCATCATCAAGTACTCCTTTTGATGGATAACAAGCTTAAACCCAAGTGGGCCCCACATGAGGGTGATGAGAGGGTAATTAACCTTCTTTGTAATGTCATCTAAGCTCTGTAAAAGCTTCCCCTGCTTTGTGGGATTTGGGGGGTCCCGTGGGCACTAGTCCCCTTCTCTTGTACTTTTCTTTATTTAATTCAAGTCCAGGAGAGTAGGCTATTGCCGAACTTCCTTTACATTAAAAAAAAAAAAAAAAAAATTACTCAGTTGAAAGAAGTAGCAATTGTTTTTGCGCGTGAGAGCTTATTACTGGTAGAGTTTGTTTTTTTTTCTTTGTTAGGGTTGGAACATTTTGTTGATGACTGAGCGGTCATTCAAATGCTCAGAACATCAAGTAGCAAGTAGAGACACATTATGGAAACTCAATTTATTATGCAATGGAGGACCCATTAAGGGCAGCCCTTCTTGTTGGGAAGCTCACTCGCTTGTTGAAGGTTATGGGACCTCTATTTAAGCTAAACCTAACTCCACTCATGGTTGAGAAAGTACGATCAATTGGATATATAATTTCCATATTCTGGTTTTTGTTTAAGTGGAAGGGTTTGATACTCAAGCATTTAATTTTGGAGAATGAAGAAGGAAAGCCAAGATTTGTTAGCTTGGACAAGATTTTGTCTCTACTTATGTATTATGTCACGGGCTATAGGAGACATTTCTGGAATTGCTTAAGGAATTGCATCAAAAAAGATTGTAGGATTTTCTTGCAGGATCTCTTTGGATTATTACTCAACCATTTGTTCGAGGATTTTGATTCTCCCATTGTGCCTTCAAAGACCATGACAGATCCATATGACAAGAAGCCAGACAATTGGGATGAGAGGGCTAAAATTCCTGATCCTGATGCTACAAGCCTGATAACTGGGATGAGGATGTCCCATGGAAATTGAAGATTTGGAAGCAAAAAAAGGCAAAGGGATGTTGGATGATGAGCCAAAGGAAGTTGATGATCCAGAAGCATGGAAGCATGAGGATCAGGATGATGAAGAGGACGGTGAATTAGGACAAGGATGAGATAGTGGTAGCACTTACTGATGATGGGACTATTAGCTACAAGAGGAAACTTCTTTGTGGCAAGTCAATTGATCCACCTGTACCCGTGACGAGGGAGAAGATAGAAGATATATCTTTTGCAGATGAAAAGCATGAAGAAATGAAGGATGAAAATGAAGCTGATGACCCTGTAGGTGAAATTGCAAAAGAAGATGAGTTGGACCATGGTTTCCAGATGGAGACAAGGAGGAACAAGTCTTGATGTTGATTTGTAAGTTAATAATGACAAAAGAGTTGACTAGGGTGCAAAGGGCTCTTTAGTCCAACAAGAAGGGCTTACCCACTCTGCACCAAAGAAGCAAAGGAAGTAATTACAATTGTAGAAAGGCAGTAGGAGAAGGAAGAGGCTACTCCAAAGAGGAGCCAACAAAGTGAGGAAGTCAATCTGAAGTTGTTGCTCTTGATAGGTACTGCAAAGAGCAATCCGTCTTCAAATAAACCACTTGGATCTTTTAGTTATGAAGATATAGCTAAGTCTACAAAGACATATGATCAGGAGTTTACTAACATTCACAATAGAACCATTAGCATGAGAACTAAGCAAGTTCAGTGACATCCCTGCTGATGATATCTCAGATGACTTATTTCACTACTCAGTTAGTACAATTGCTTTGTTCACACTCGTGAAGTTGTGTCAGCTAAAGTCATCAGAAATAAGATCACATCTGCCTCAGAAGGTTATGGATTTGTTGGATTTGTTTCACTTGTTGTTGCAGAAAGGGCTTTACAGATGTATAATGACACTCCTATGCCTCAGATAGAGCAAAACTTCAGAATAAATTGGGTTGCTTTTGGTATGGGAGAAAGGCATTCTAAGGGCACTGACCTCTCTACATTTGTTGGGGATCTTGCATTTGATGTAATTGACCTCATGCTGCTAGAAACATTCAAAGCACACTATTCTTCTATGAAAAGTGCGAAGGATGTGGTCAATCTTGCTAGCAACAAATCTAAATGCTACAGTTTTGTTAGATTTGGTGATGAGAATGAAAGGGCACTACAATGATGGACATGAATGGCATGTACTATTCAAGTTGACCAATGAAGATCAGTGTGACCACTTCAAAGAAGTTAATGGGTTCAACGAAACAGTTTGGTACAAAAGCATCCATGATTATTCCAAATACAGCATATGGTTAAGGATCATCATCAGGTATTGATACCAGTAATACAATTGTTTTTTAGGGTGTTCTAGATCCAAATGTTACAAACCAAGATGTGTTTTTTGGACAATATGTTGAATTGTTGTCAATTAAAAATCCTATGGGAAAGGGTGGTTCTATTCAGTTTGTCCACAAGGCATTTGTAGAGGATGCTATACAAAAGTTTCATGATAGTATGATTGGTCACCAACTAGTTTGTGTATTGTGGGGCAAAAGTCCTACCAATATGCAAATGTCTCAAGCTGATGCATGGGGTCAAGTGCAGTCTGACTCTAGTCAATGAAATCTAGAATATGGCACTTATGGTCAAGGATATGATGGATTTTTGTACATGCTAAGGCAATCAGTATTTCTATAGGGATTTGCCGATATACTCTTTATGAGACTCTTCAAGCATTTTGGGCCCATCCTCCTTCTGATGGTCATATCCTAGGTGTTTTAGTATTCGCTTCTGTGACTACATGTATGCCAATTGTTGCATACCATTTCCCCCATGTGCAGGCTATGAAAAGAGCTCTTGTCTTATTTGTGGTCCTTGGTGCCTATCTTATGTTCTTACAACCTCTAGTTCCCCACTCTTGGACATTTTGGTGGGAACATCCTTTGAGTCGGCTTTGGAAGGTGCATTTCTTGTATTAGGAATAATTGCATCATCAAGGGTTGGAAGAAATCATTTATGGGAGGATGCCATATGGAAGAAGGGTTTTTGGAATACTCTTGTTTGAGCTTCTAAAGATGCTACATCCATAGCATCTGATGGACCAAGCCCAATTGTTATTGCAGCTTTGCGCGGCTTGATATATTTCACCGTAGATACTAGCTACTGTGATCGCTTTGTTAGGGAAGGTTGGTATCTACTCTTGCTCTCATTGATTGTTCCATCTACTGATGTTGTTATCTTGAAATATAATAATCCTAAATCACCTATCTTATATAGCTCAACAGATGTTCTTGGGTCATTAGTGCAAACTTTGATGAAGAGCAAACAATTTCCTCAAACCCCAATCATAGGAATCTGTCTATGGAGTCATCTCCAAGTCGATCTCAAAGCCTCTTTTAACTTGTTTGTTGTGGGAAGAGGGTCCAAAAAAGTTCATTGTTGTAGTTTCATCAGAATTCATGCATGGAGAAGAAGTAGACATGTGATATGAGAGCCAAACTCCTTGAAGGGATATGCAACATACTTCAAATTCAAAGTGATACACATTTTGCATGAGAATTTGGATTTTTGAATGATTGATGAGATGGAATCAAGATTTATTGCAAAAAAACATTATTGTGAGTAGATGTTGAGGGGATTAGTTGAGCATGCAATAACAAAGTACGCGACCCGCCAAAAATGTAGCACAGGCTACCTTGTTTCAAGCTTGGTTAATATCTCATTCTATGATCTTTGTAGTTGTACCATATGTATACTATGTTAAATTCTCTTTGATTCTTGTAGTAGAAACCATTAGGACCTTATTTACACATAGCAAAAATCATTCAAAAGAAAAAACACACATACACACAAACCCAAAACAAATATTAAAAGCACTCCAAAAAACTAAGAATTTTTTTCAACATGGGAAAGAAAAAAGAAAAAGAGAGAAGAAAGGGGGATTCGATTGAAAAAGAGAAGAGAGACAAACATGAGATGCATGAAATAATCTCACATAAGGGTGAAACATCTAGAGAAAAATTGAAAAGAGTCAAGATACTTGGTGGAATATATGAGGGGCCAGGTTCCATATTTGCAACAAAAGGATATAACAATACTTTTGTGGATATGAGAATATGATATGACCATATAAGGATGAGTGTTTATATCAATCCTAATTGTGAGTGGAATGTAATTCATATTGATTTAGTGTATGTTATTTTGGATAATATTCAACCAACCATACTCATGAATGGTAAACATTATGATTGCATGGTCAAGTTGTGTTGCCTATTGTGGTGGATGATATGCATTTTGAGGAAACATTTTTTGTCATGGAAGATATAGATGAAGACTTGATTATAGGCACACAAAGGTTTGTTACACAAAAACATCAAGAGTTTGGAGTGTCTTGTCCATTTATTATGTCCACCCCTACATGTGTGTCTATTGAAAATCCTAATGATTATCCTCATTGTAAGGATTGTGGACATAATCATCTATTCAAAGATTGTGCTTTTAATCCACAAAATTGTCTTTCCACTCATGCTTTTTTATCTAATCCCTCTTTGAGTAAGTTACATGAAACTTTGCATATTGGAGAAATTGAGGACAAGTGCTTTGAGGATGTGGAAGGGCTTCTCTTCGTCTAAACTTGGATTCCCCTCATGAAACCATGAGCAAGGGTGGTCTACACTTGGCTCATCAAGAAGAGGATAAGCAAATACTTTTGTATCAATGTGGTGGAAGATTATGTAGTATCTACAGTCAAACATAAAGATCCATCATCCATTTGTATATCTAGAGTTTCTGCGTGTAATAAGGATAAATGTATCACTGAATCTCTAGATCAATCTCAAACCACACAACCCTATGATCCATTGCATGAGCATGTTGTATGTATAGATGATCAACCCTTGTTGAATTCCCCATGTAAAGATGAGTTTTCCCTAAAGAATTACATACATCACAAGGAAGAAGAAGAAGCTTGGAGCACAACACACAATATTGAATGTATTACCACTAGAATGTACAAAGATAAGTAACCCGTTAGGGCAATAGGCGTATATACAATCCAGGGGAAAAAAACCTCCCATAGAGGGAAAAAAGTGCCCCGATACTCCTAGTGCATTCACACATATCACTACCTAAATATATCAAAAAGTCCCCCCTAGGAGTGATGTGATTAACAAGGAGTTGGCACTCATGTGAAGGAAGTACCAAGCTATGTGGAATCAATCCACAAAAGGAAGTAAGCCCAAAGCTTTGCAGAAAGCTTCAAACTTCTCTCTAGGCAAAGCCTTCGTGAAAAGGTCTACAATGTTCTCCTGCGTGGGCACATATTCCAAGCTAATCTCTCTAGCAGAGAACCTCTCCCTGACATAATGATAATGCACCTCAATGTGCTTAGTGCAAGCATGGAACATAGGGTTCTTCGCAACTTCCAATGTGCTTAGACTGATAGTGAAGATGGTGGTGGAATAAGACTAACCAACACCCAAATCAGCCATAAGGTGTCTCAGCCACACACACTCAACAATCACTATGAAAGATGCCCTATACTCAGCCTCACAACTAGAAGTGGCCATAGTAGGCTGCTTCTTGTTCAACCAAGATATGCATGAGCTACCAAGCATGAAGCAAAAGCCACTAGTGGACACATGAGTGTCATACCAACCAGCCCAGTTAGAGTCGAAAAAAGCATGTAGATCTGGCGGTAGTGATCCACCCTTGGGATAAAACAACCCAAGCGGCCAGATACTACTCAAGTAGCGAAAGATGCACTTATCCACCTGCCAATGCTTGACTCCTAGGCAATGCATAAAGCTGCTCATATATGAGACAACAAACTGAATATATGGCCAAGTAATGCATAAGCAAATCAAGCATCCAACAGCTTGCTGATAGAGAACAGCATCAAATGCATCTCCAGCATCATGAAGACTCAATCATAAACCTGTCTCCATAAGAATGGCAATAGGTTTTGCAATCTTCAAGGCCAAAATACTACAATAATGTGTCAATGAATTTGGTTTGCACAAAGCTATTCAGCCATCAACTTGCATAAACTGAATATCCAAATAATGATGCAAAAACCCCGAATCAGACATCTCAAATGAGGCATGCAAATCAGCCTTGAAATCCGCAATATGCTTCTCATGAGGACCAGTGAACAACATGTCATCAACATACACAACAATGATCAGAAGTAGATCACTGACACACTTAACATATAAGGTGCTTTCAGTTGGACTATTCTAAAAACCATGTGCAATCAGGTAGGCATGTATCTTTTCATACCAAGCATGTGGTGCTTGCTTTAAACCATATAATGCCTTCTTTAACATGGACACCTAGTTTTCATGCCCTTTTTGCACAGAGCCACACGGTTGAAAAACATATACTTCTTCATGCAAATCACCATTCAAAAATGCAATTCTAATGTCCAACTGATGTACATTCCAACCATGATGAGCTGCAGGTGCACACATGCTACGAACTGTAGTCCTTGGGCAAGTACGAGCAAAGGTGGCATCAAAATCAATGCCTCTTTCTTGAGCATAACCCTTTTCAACAAGCCTAGTCGTATACCTATGAACTGTTCCATCAAGCTTATGCTTAAGCTTGTTTACCCACTTAATGCCAATGGACTTCTTGCCAGGAGGCAAGTCACATAAAGAATAGTTACCATTTTTCATTATAGCATCATATTCAGATTGCATAGCGGCCATCCAATTTTCTGAATTTTATGCTTCATCAAATGAAACAGGCTCATTCTCATCACAGAGACTAGAGGCAGCCATAACATAGCAATCTGATGTAAAAGAGGCACTCTGAGGGCCTGAACTCGTATGGTATGATAGAGTTCCATCTAATTTGTTCTCATGCAAAGTTTGCACCAGCCATTTTGGCATAGTTTTTGCCTCCTCAATATCAACTCTCTCATCAAAAAGTGCATTATGCAAATCTGCATTAGAAATGGAATGATCTGCATCATCACATGAAACCTATAAGGGCTGAGAAGTTGCCGCATTAGGACCAACACTAGGCTGTCTACTTGTAAAAAGAGGTAGCAAAGTATCATACATGTCTTTGGAGCTAACAAATGTCTCCTTAGTACATGAAAGTAGTGATTGAATAGCATCTTCCACAAAAACAACATCACGGCTAACCCGCTTTTGCTTTCAGAACTGTACCCAACAAAAATACATTTCATTGGTTTATCATCCAATTTCTTGCATTGTTGTTCAAGCACTAATGCATATGCCAAACAACCAAAAACACACAAGTGAGCAACAGATGGCTTGCAACCATGCCAAGCCTCATATGGATTGATAGACTGCAATGCTTTAGCGGGATACCTGTTAAGTACATATGCTGCAAACATGACAACCTCAAGCCAGAAACTATGTGGTAAAGCCTTACTCTTGACCATACACCTCGCCATCCCCATGAGTGACCTATTCTTTTGTTCAACAACTCGATTCTGTTGAGGTGTATACGACATTGTACACTGATGTTTTATCCCACGTTCAACCAAAAATGCATGAAAGTTAGAAGACATATATTCCCCCCCTCGATCAAAACGGAGGGTGCCCATTTTACATGCTAATAGATTTTCAACCAAAACCAAAAATTGTTTGAAGCCCATAAACAATTCGAACTTTGCTTGCAATGGATATACCCATGCATGCCTGGAAAAATCATCGATGAAAGCCACAAAGTAAAGATAGATCCCAAAAGAGGGTGTCTGTATAAGACCACATACATCATTGTGAACAGGATACAATTTTTGAGTAGCTCGAGCTGAACCATCTTTTGGGAAGAAGGAACACTGAGCAAAGAGGACACCATTTCACATTTTTGTACACATAGCAAACTAACAAAATTCAAATGACCAAAGCATGCATGCCAAAGCTTTGCATCTGACATAGCCTGAGAATCATGTATTGCACATGCCAAATCATTCACAGAGTTTTCATAGTCTATGAGCTTAAACAACCCATGATATAAAATGCTAGAAGCAATAATCACGTCACCATTTGACATATCATGAACTATACATCTATCATCAACAAATTTCACAACCAAGCCAATCTTGGTTAAAGTTGAAACTGATAACAGATTCTTCTTGATCCTTGGAACAAATAAAGCATCTGACAATGTAAAAGAACTACCATCAATAGTATTCAGAATGATCCTACCAACTCCCATGATAGGATAAGAGGAGTTGTTGGTGCATGTGACAGTATTTCCTATAGGGGCAGGCTCGAGTGAGGTGAAGAAACTCGATGCAAGGTAATATGTTTGGTTGCCCACTATCAACATATCAAACATCTGATTCTACTACAAACATACATTGTTCAAGAGAAGATGGGTCAAAACTTCAAACAATAGAAAACATCCATTCTTCATTCTGCACTAGATTAGGAGACTCTGTTTTTGGTGTAGAGGCCTCTGCAACAACCATTCTGGCCTCTTTTTTCTTTGCCTCTTTAGCAGCCTGTTTTGGACAACTCTCTTTATGACATGATAATTTGCTTTGAAGTATTTGCAAAACAATTTCTGCTCTTTTGTTTTCTTCTTGTCTTTATTATCCTTCTTTGATTGTGCAGAATCAACATATTTCTGCTTACTAATAGAAGAGCTCCATTTACCTTTGTCCTTCTGACTAGCCAGGAAAGCTTGATCTCCTACATGCATAATGGACCTATTCTACCTAGAATGATCTTCCTGCAATAGAACTGAGAATGTTAAGGCATTTGGATTGCCTTTCATCATCAAACAAAGAGTGGAAGCAAAACTCATATGAATTGGGAGATGCTTATACTGATGAACCAAAACCTGTATATATCTTTGGCACAAAAAGACAAAATACCCTTCACAAGCATTGTAATAGTGCATTCGGAGGCCGAAACAAGCTCAAATCGCGATTTTGACAGCACAAAGGGAAGGCATTTTATTCCTAATTGTGGAGAATGAGTTCTCCTAGGCACAACAAAAATGTGTAGTGAACCCTTGTATGTCCAACACTTGGACAAATAGTTGCACCTTAGATAGCTTGATGCTCTCAATACAAAACTCAAATGGACATGTGCCTTTAATCAATCAAACTAGACAAAGAGAGCTATCTAACAATCCATAAATAAATTAATTTGGACAAGTTTTGATTAGGAAATGCAACTAACAAAGATGAACTACATATCCACACAAGTATGCTAAAGAATTGAGCTTCACTCTCGGACTGATAACTCCCTGAATATATATCCTTTGAGGAAGATATTTGAGACGGAGAAAGTACACACAAATAGCTTTCCAACAAGTAAAAAATCAAATAATGTGGATGAGTTTTGGTCAGGAAACTCAACTGACCAAAATAGACCACCTGCACACACAAGTATACTGAAAAAAATGGACTTACCTCTCTGATGGATATCTCCCAAAATATAAATTCTTTGAATATTATATTTGGGACAGAAAAAGTACATGCAAAGAGCTTTCCAAAAAGCAAAAAAACCAAGAAATTTGGACTTGATTTGGTTCGAAAACTTAACCAACCAAAATAGACTACCTATCTACACAAGTATGCTGAAAAACTAGCCTTCATTCTTTGACTAATATCTCACATAATATATAAGCTTTGAAGGAGATATTTGTGATAGAGAAAATATGAGATAATCTTTCCAATGAGTGTTAAACGCAAGAAATGGTTACATATACACCGAGATATGAGCTTCATAACAAAGTTGTGTACAAAATGATGTGCGGCTAGAAGGAGTCTATGGGAAGACAAAATGACAAAATGACTAGATCCGACTATTGGGAGCTCTTGCCTCTTTCTCTCCTTGTTTAGAATGTGCTCCCACTCCACTTTTATAACCAATGAGCACGTGAAGAAGTTTGTGCCTCCTTCTTAACTCACAACTTTGCCCACTACATGCCACTTACTACAAGGCAGATATTGTATCTTTTACTCATCATGAATTTTGACTATAATTTTTTTTTCTTCTTTTCCTTTATCTTTATATTTGGTAAATTTATCCAAGTGTAGCTCATGTGAAAATGAGCTTGTACATTTATCTTCAACACTCCCCCTCAAGCTCATTTGGGAGTTATCTTCAACCATGTCTTGCAAATTTATCACATCCTTGAAACCTTTGAGTTTAGAAGCATCCAAGAACTTTGTAAACATATCTAAAACCTGCTCTTTGGGTCTGATGAACTTTATCTCCACATCTTTGCTCAATACCTTCTCTCTTACATAATGGTAGTGGAACTCTATGTGCTTGCTCCTTGCATGAAGCATAGGATTGCTTGCCCATGAAATACTTGACATGTTATCACCATATATAGGGATGGTTCCAACTTGCACTTCAAGATCATCCAAAAGCTTTTTAATCCGCATTGTTTCACATGTGGCAAATCCTGATCCTTTATATTCAACCTCCATGGATGAAAGTGCAACAGTAGGTTGTTTCTTTGAGCTCCATGTGATAGATTTGCTTCCTATCATGAACACATAACCTGAGGTTGATCTCCTATCTTCCTTTGAGCCTAACCAATCACATCGCTAAAGCCTTTGACGTGCAACTCTTCATCAAACTTGTAAAACAAAGCATGATTAACTATATGCTTTATGCGTCTCAACACTCTCTTGGCTGAATTTAAATGTTCACTTGTCGGGGCTTGCATAAACTAAAAAAGTACACCAACAACATAAGATAAATCAGGTCTTGTAATGTTTGCATAGATTACAATGCTTCTGTATGTTGTTACATCTTCCAATAGTTCTCCATCATTTGAGCGAATCTTTGTATTTGTGTCCATGGGTTGAGTAAGTGGTTTGCATTCACTAATTCCAAATCTGAAAAGGACATCCAACAAGTACTTCCTTTTGCATCAAGTAGATGCCACTTTTTCCATAAAAAACTTCAATTCCTAAAAAATATTTTAGCTCTCCAAGATCTAAAATTTTAAACTCCTTACCAAGCTTCCTTTTGATATCTTTAATCCCTGTAACATTATTTCCTATTATGATGAGGTCATCGACGTATATGCAAATATATACCTCTCTATTTTCTTCCTTCTTCATGTACAATGAAGTATCTACACTACTTGAGTTGTATCCACACTTAGTTAGATATTCTACCAATCTCTGACTCCATGCTCTTGGTGCTTGCTTCAAGCCATAAAGTGTCTTTTTCAACCTGCAAACAAAGTTTGGATGTTTTTCATCTTCGAATCCAACCGGTTGACTCATGTATACCTCTTCTTGTAGTTCTCCATTGAGAAAAGCATTTTTGATGTCGAATTGATATAATGACCAACTCCTTGAAGCACCAATTGCTATGAATGTTCTGATTGTTCCCATCTTTGCAACAGGGCTGAAAACTTCATCATAATCTATGCCTTGTATTTGTTTAAATCCTTTGGCAACTAATCTAGCTTTATATCTAGCTAGTGAACCATCAACATTCCTCTTTACTTTAAACACCCATTTGTTTGGAAAAATCTTCATACCTTCTTTATTTAGCACTAGCTCCCATGTGTGATTATCTTTGAGAGCTTTGATCTCCTCTTTAATAGCTTGCTTCCATTCCTTTTGTGTGCAAGCTTCTTCACATGTCTCAGGCTCTTTGTCTTTGATAACCTGCATCATGTATGCAAAATGTTTCGCCATAAAACTATCATAACTCAGCCTTTGAGTTGGATACCTTGTCCTTGAAGATCTTCTTTCATTGCCTTTAGAAAGCTGCTTCTTTAACCTGATCAGTTTTACCTTCGGAGTGATTACCTCTTCATATTCTTCTTCACTTACATCTATCTCACTATTTGGAGCAGCACTTGCTTCTTTGACTCTACTATGAGCTAAATTTGGAGACAAAGAATGACTCCCCCTCCATGTTGAACATTCTTCATTTGATGTAGATGCCTCTGGACCTGAAAACTTTGTGCTTGATTGTTGAACTTCTCTTTGATTTGTTCTTGCATAATCATCACAATCTTCTTCAAGAATCTTTTCCTTTCTTTTATCTTCATACCATGGTCTTAGTTCGTCAAAGACCACATCTCGCGAGACTCTTACTTCCTTTGTTCTAGGGTTGTAACACTTGTATCCTTTTTGGTCCGTCGAGTAACCGATGAAAATGCATTTTTCTGACCTTGGTTCCATCTTTGTTCTAACTTCTTGTGGAATGTGAACAAAGCAAACACATCCAAACACTTTGAGGTGTGTAAGATAAGGTTTCTTACTGGAATATACCTCCTCTGGAGTCAAGTGATGTATTCCCAATGTTGTGCACCTATTCATCAAGTAAATGGCGGTTGTGGTAGCTTCATCCCAATTGTACAATGGTACCTTCATCTCATTGAGCATGCATCTTGCAATTTCAACAATTTGCCTATTTTTCCTCTCAGCTACTCCATTTTGTGGTGTATACCTACAAGTGAACTGCCTTTTGATCCCATTCTCTTGTAGAAAATCTGAAAATTATTTGGAGAAGTATTCTCCTCCACCATCAGACCTTAAGGTTTTGATAGACCTTCCTGTTTCTTTTTCAACTTCAACTTTGAATCTTTTGAATATAGAAAACACCTCTGATTTTTGCTTCATACAAAACAACCATAACTTTCTTGAGTGATCATCAATGAAGGTGACAAAAAGTCTATTACTAGCCATTGATGCCTCTTGGGTTGGTCCCCATACATCTGTATGTATCATGTCCAAGACATTTGGGGCCACATAATTGCTCCTCTTGAATGGCTGCCTCGTTTGCTTTCCTAGTTGACAAGCTTCACATAACTCATGTAGTCCAATGCTATTAAATTTTGGAAGACCTCTTACCACTTCATGTTTGCTCATGTCCTTCAGCTTTGGAATGTACATGACCTTTCCATGTGGATGTTGGACGTCCAAAGTGAACATCCTTCCTTCTCTTCTACCTCGAGCAATGACCTTGAAGCCTTCCTTTGGATTCTTTATAAAGCACCCATTCTCATTGAACATGACATGATAACCCTTCTCTAGCATTTGTCCTACTGAAATCAAGTTCTTTGAAATTGTAGGAACATGAAGAACATTAGATAGTACCTTTGCTCTACTTGTATCTCCAAGCTTTATATCTCCAATATGTTCAATCATGTGTTGAGTATCATCACCTGTTTCAACACATCCTTTTCCACTTGGTACCTATAGATTAGTGAACAAACTTCCTTGGCTGACATATGGTTACTACAAGTTGAATCAATGTACCATTTTTTGTCATCTTCACAAGAGCTTCTATACTCATGTCTCAATGCAAGTAGTGTGTCCTTGCTCCTTCACTTGAGGTGCTTGCATAGTTGCTTTGGATCCTTTGATTGCCTCCATTTGGGCTTCCATTCTTCAGCCAAAAATCACTAGCATAGCGTCCTACTTTACCACAGTGATAGCATGTTATACCTTTATGAGAATTGTAGGAGCCTCGGCCTCTTCCTCTACTTCTACCTCGACCTCTTCCTTCTGTGTTGGCATTTGATGCATCCTTGTTGTCTTCCGGATTTTTTTATTGTAGTTGGAGTTGTTGTGACCTCTTCCTTTTCCTCTTGAGCCTTCTCTTGAGTTTCTTCCTTTACCTCAACCTGCATATAATATTTGGTTGTGGCTATCCTTTCCTTTGGGGCCACCAAAGCTAAGCTCTTATGTGACAAGATGAGGGATTAGTTGTTCAAAACGTGGATATGCATCTTTCAGGTTAACAGAAGTTATAAAAGGCTTCCATTTTTCATCTTCTCTCAAGCCATTGAGAGTATAACACACAAGATATTTGTCTTCAATTGTTGTGCCAATAGAATCTAAAGCATCACTTAGCTCCTTAATCTTCAAAGTATATTCAGCTATGGATTGACTCGAACTTTTCTTGATTGTGTTCAACTCATTCTTAAGTTGAAGTTTCCTAGCTTTTGTATTTGTTGAATAAATCCTTTCAAGAGCTTGCCAAGCATCCTTAGCTTTCTCTAGATGTTGAATATGCCCTAGCATGGCATTAGTAATGACTTGTGAAATGAGGAACACGACTCTCTTATTCCTCTCTTCCCATTCTTTTGCTTGCCTCATTTGGACTCTGGTGGCCATAGCTTGATTGATTTGAGGTTGAACATCATCAATGCTCACAATACCCCACAAGACTTTTCCCATTAGGTAGTTGGTCATTCTAAACTTCCACACCGGATAGTTATCCTTATCTAATTTCTCTACTTGTTGACCCAAGTCAGCCATTGAAGACTATAAAAAACTTTGAGAGTTGCCTTGAATAGTTATATTGTCCTTTACTCTTACGTTTGTGAAGCTCCTCCTTGTTTTGTAGCTCCTCTTTTGATTTGCTTTAACTCAAACTCTGTTGATGAAGCTTCAGCACCAAGTTTGCTCTCATACCAACTGTGGAGAATGAGTTCTCCTATCTGCAATGAAAACGTGTAGTGAACCCTTGTATGTCCAGCACTTGGACAAATAGCTACACCTTAGATAGCTTTTTGCTCTCAATACAAAACTCAAATGGACATGTGCCTTTAGTTAATCAAATTAGACCAAGAGAGATTTCTAATAAGCTATAAATAACTTAATTTGGACAAGTTTTGATTAGGAAACGCAACTGACAAAAATGAACTACCTATCCACACAAGTATGCTAAAGAATTGAACTTCACTATCAGACTGATAACTCCCTGAATATATATCCTTTGAGGAAGATATTTGAGACAAAGAAAGTACACAAATAGCTTTCTAATAAGCTAAAATTCAAGTAATCTGGATGATTTTTGGTCAGGAAATTCAACTGACCAAAAAAGACCACCTGCACACACAAGTATATTGAAAACTGGACTTCTGTCTCTGATGGATATCTCCCAAATATAAATCTTTTGAAAGTGATATTTGGGATAGAGAAAGTACATGCAAAGCAATTTGCAACAAGCAAAAAACAAGCAATTTGGACTCATTTTTGTTGGGAAACTTAACCAACCAAAATAGACTACCTATCTACATAGGTATGCTAAAAAACTAGACTTCACTCTTTGAAAAATATCTCACACAATATATAATCTTTGAAGGAGATATTTGTGATAGAGAAAGTAGAAAAGATAAGCTTTCCAATGGGTGTTTAAACATAAGAAATGGTTACATATACACTAAGATATGAGCTTCACAACAGAGCTATGTACAAAATGACATACGGTTGGAAGGAGTCTATGGGAAGACAAAATGACAAAATGACTAGATCTGACTATTGGGAGCTCTTGCCTCTTTCTCTCCTTTTTTAGAATGTGCTCCCACTCCACTTTTATAACCAATCAGCATGTGAAGAAGTTTGTGCCTCCCTCTTAACTCACCACTTTGCCCACTACATGCCACTTACTACAAGGCAGATATTGTATCTTTTACTCATCATGAATTTTGACTAGACTTTTTTTTTCTTATTTTCCTTTATCTTTATATTTGGTAAATTTATCCAAGCATAGCTCATGTGAAAATGATCTTGTACATTTATCTTCAACACTAATCACCCTGTGTATGCTCACCAAATTTCATGCAATTCAGAGACTATGATCGAAGGGGTATCGATGATGCCCTAGATGAAGCGGCAACCTGCTTTGATACCAATTGTTGGAGTTTGAGATCTATGGAAGCACGCAAACAACACAAGGAAGAATAATAATCTTGGAGCACAACACACAATAGTGAATGTATTACCACTAGAATGTACAAAGATAAGTAACCCATTAGGGCAATAGGTGTATATACAAGCCGGGGGGAAAAAACCTCCTAAAGACGGAAAAAAGTACCCCGGTGGTCCTAGTGTGTTCACACACATCACTACCTAAATATATCAACAAGGCCAACCAAATCGCACTATGATATGGGTACCTAAGAAATCCCTTGTACAAAATCAATCCTCTCACAAACAAATCCATACTCCATGGTCTAGACCCATCATGCCTTATCTTCAAGAAAGACCACTTCTAATAAAAGGATCCAAAGCAATCAAGACACAACTCAAAAAAGATCCCAAAAGAAAGTTCAAGGCAACGACCAACAAAGCAAAGATATATTGGAGGCCTAAAACCTCTTCGTGCGGCATCCATGGGTGTCAAACCCAACCTTGCCCAATGCATAACATACGTTCAAGATGCACACAAAGTATGCACGCGAATAGGGCCTCATCAAAAGGCCATGCATTAGGCACCTTCAGTTTAACCCAGGCACAAAGAGGGCACATGTACATACATTGCAAAAATTTGCTTTTTATTTTTCTTTTTTCAGGTTGGTGAACAAAGGTACCATCCATTGCAATGGTTGATGGACAAGAGAAGGTTCTTGGAGTTGGACAACTGGAGAAAGCCTCATCATCACCTCACCCTTGAGCACTTTGCTCAAGATCCATTCCATTTTTTGCACCATTGTTTTTGTATGCATTTTTAGAGTATGCATAAGATAGGGTCACATTACAAGACTGTGCATAGGCACTTCTTTATTTTTTCACCCATGCACCCTTAGTCCCTACTCATGCACATGGACTAAGAAGAGATGAATTAATTTAATCTATTTGTATCTACCATCTACATTCCATCATGACATCTTCATTATGTATCTCTACTTTATTTATAAAAAAATGGGAGAGAAGAAGAAGAAGCATCCTAGCATTTACAGATCTTCATAAAAGAAGCAAAAAAGAGCCAAGGAACGGTGACGAACTCCAACCCAAGGACAAAAGCAAAGAAAAGAGCAACAATGAAGCACTCCAAACAAAGGACCAAGGACCCAAAGGTACTTCAAAGCACACTTCTCAAAGAAGTTCCACCATTAGCTAAAGCTTTCTCAAGGATGACAAAGTCAAGGAGGGGGGAGTGTTGAAGACACAACGTATATTTCTTGGATCCACTCTTATTCATCATCATTTGTACCTTTTTCTACTTTTTATTTAGTCTAATAAGCACTCTTGTATAGGTGTGTGTGAGTGCCACACTAGTGAATAAGTGGGATTCGTTCTCTTTTTAGTTGAGAAATCCCACATTGCATGGATTTTGCCCATTTTGTATATAAACAGGTCACTACCTCTCATTTTGGGGAGCATTCTTGGAGATAATGAGATCATGCTAGTTTGTAGAATGCTTGGAGAGCTCTTGTTGTCATTATGATGTGCTTGTATGCTTGTTCCTTTCTTGCTTCATGTTTGTGACATGTTAGTTTGTAGATTAATGATGTGATTATGCATGTGATTAAGTGTATGTGTATTGTTAACGATGGTTTCTTCTTATTTCATGCGTAGTTTTGTTGTTAATCACGTATTGATGAAGCACCATCGCGTCTATTGAATGCTTCCATGCAACATTTGGGTCTCACGAGATGCTCTTTGGGTTGACAAATATGAGTTGTGCTACAATGTCAACAAAATGGGTCTCTCATTTAAATGATAAGTTGTATGGTCAAAAGTCAGGTTTTACCACATAGCTTTTGGCTTGAGGCTATTATGTGTGCAACATATGTACTTAATAGGTGTCCCACCAAAGCACTATAATTTATCACTGAATAAGAGGCTTGGCATGGTCTCAAGCCACATCTTGCTCATTTGCATGCCTTTGGTTGTTTGGCATGTGCATTAGTGCATGAACAACAACACAAAAAATTGCATGATAATGCAATGAAATGTATTTTTGTTGTGTACAATTTTGAAAGCAAAGGCTATCGTCTATATCATCCACAAACTAAACACATTTTGGTTAGTCATTATGTTTTTCTTTTTTTTTTTGGTGGAAGATGCAGTTCAACCATTACTTTCATCTACCAAGGAGACATTAGTTAGCTTGAAAAATGTATATGACACATTTTGGCCTCCTTTTATAGGTGGATAATCAAGTGCTAGTCCAAATGGGGCGATTTCTTAGCCTTTACAAGTTTTGCATGATGATGTAGATCATTCTAACCTGATGTAGAATTATATGATGCACTTGTTGATGAGTGGGCTGACATAGAAGAAGTTAAAACTATGCCTAAATGGTTAGTGTAGGCTTTGAGAGATAGCGAATTAGATGCACCTTTGTCATATCATACCTATTCAGGCTCTCATGGTGCTTCCTTTGCATCAGATTGCTATGCAATGGTTGCCTCTTCTCTCTGTGATGAGAATGAGCCTATTTCTTTTGATGAAGCACAAAATTCAAAGAATTGGATGGATACTATGCAATCAAAATATGATGTTATTATGAAGAATGGTACTTGGTATTTATATGATTTGCCTCCATGCGGAAAGACCATCAACACTAAATGGGTATACAAGCTGAAACATAAGCCTGATGGAAGAGTTGGTAGGCATAAGGATAGGCTTGTTGCCAAAGGTTATTCTCAGGAGAGAGGCATTGATTTTGATGAGACCTTTGCTCCCACATGCCGAATGATCATTGTTCATAGCATTTGTGCAGTTGCAACTCATCATGGTTGGATGTACATTAGTTGTACATCAAACTGCATTTTTATGAATGGTGATTTACACAAAGAAATGTAGGTTTCAATCCCATGGTTTTGTGTAGAAAGGGGATGAAAACATAGTGTGCAGGTTAAAAAATGCACTAAATGATTTGACGCAAACACCGCATGCTTAGTATGAGAAGATACATGCCTACTTGCTCATGCATGGTTTTGAGAACAATCCGAATGAGAACACCTTATATGTTAATCATCAGATGATGCACTTCTTATCATTCTTGCATATGTTGATGACATGTTGCTTATTGGTCCTAATGAGAAGCATGTCGTTGAATTTAAGGCTGATTTGTATGCCTCTTTTGAGATGATAGATTTGGGGCATTTGCACCATTATTTCGGCATTAGGTTTGTGCAACTTGATGGAGGACAAGTTTTGTGTCAAACAAAATTAGTTAACACATTATTGCAGCATTTCAACCTTGAAGATTGCAAAGCTATTGCCAATCCCATGCAAACAAGTTTATGGTTGAGTCTTCATGATGTTGGAGGAACCCTATGTTCCATGTTCACACAAAGCAAATTGAGGTGCACTATCATTATTTCAAGGAGTGGTTCTTTGTTGGAGAGATGACTTTGGCATATGTGCCCACATAGGATAATGTTGTAGAGCTTTTCAGAAAGGCTCTATCTAGAGAGAAGTTTGAAGCTTTTCACAAAGCCTTAGGATTACTTCCTTTTGTGTATTGATCTCTTTTCGCATAGCAAATAATACATCCAATATAACAGGTTAGTCATCTCAATCCTTTCCCTAATCGTGGTCATCCATTGTTGAAGTTTGATGTTTGTGGAAGCACACGAACAGCACAAGGACTATTTATTAGCTAGGGGGAAAAACCTCCTAAAGAGGTAAAAAAGTGCCTCAAAGGTCTTAAGTGTGTTCATACACATCACTACCAAAATATATCAAAAATCCCCCTTGGGAGTGATGTGGTGAACAAGAAGTTGGCACTCATGTATGAGGAAGTGCCAAGCTACGTGGAATCACTGTGAAAGGTGCCCTATACTCAACCTCACAAATATAAGTGGCTACAGTAGGCTGTTTCTTGCTCAATCAAGACATGCATTAGGTACCAAGCATGAAGCAAAAACAATTGGTGGACACACAAGTGTCATAGGAACTAGCCAAGTCAGAGTAAAAAAAAGCATGTAAATCTGGCGATAGTGATCCTCCCTTGGGATAAAACAATCCAAGTAGATGGGTACCACTCAAGTAGCAAAACATGTGCTTAACTGTGTGCCAATGCTTGACACATGGGCAATGGATAAACCTACTCATCTAAGAGACAAAAAACTAAATATCAAGTTGAGTTATGCATAAGTAGATCAAGCATCCAACAGCTTAATGATAGAGAACAACATGAAATGCATCACCAACATCATGAAGACTCCATCAACTTGCATAAATTGAATGTCAAATAATGATGCAAATGCCCCATATCAATATCCTCGATATAAGGACAAAGAGGGTAAAATCCCAAAAAAGGTATTGAAACATTTCCATTAGCTCAATGAGTTAAACATATGTTTCAAAGCCCTAAATTATCAAAGCTTTTGACATGGGGATTTGATCATAAATGTACTGATGGAGTAATGAGCATTCCAACGGATAGTGCAACTTTTCAACATGTTGACTCTAGACGGCGTAATTTTGACTCTAGATGGCCTGATTTTGAAAAAGAGCCACACAATATGAAGTTAGGAGTTGCATTAGATGGGGTTAATCGATTTTTTATGAAATCTAGCAAATTGTCAACATGGCCAGTGGTAGTCATCAACTACAATCTCCCACCATAACTTAGCATTAAAAAGGCACATTTAATGCTTTCACTTTTAATCCCAAATGTATGGAAAAGCATTAATCAAAGACACATTATGGTTCATGGAATTGTGCCTTAGACTATGGCGTTTGTTCAAGTAATGATGTATTTTTTTTATTTAATATATATACAATTGTATGTGAGTTAATCTAATTATACTTTTATGGGTTTCATGCATGCAGGAATATATACTAATGGATATAAGGCTTGTCCTTACTGTGGTGACTCGTCAAGATCAGTTTATGGTAAGAATCTCATTAAAAATATTTATCTTTGACATCGATGGTTCTTGCCTGACGATCATCCATTATGACACAAAAGAGAAGCGATACATTTTTTTTGGAAAGATTGAAACAGTTTAGTGTCCAAAACCAATGACACCTATGGATTGGTATTGGAAATGGACAATTGAGCCTCTTATAGGTCCACAATCCGAATCGTTCAGTGACCATGAAGATGATGAGAATGTGAAGATTAAAGGTAAAGGAAAATTGTCACTAGCAGAGAATATGTCGATATGGTGTTCTTTGGAGTATTCGAATGAGCTAAAGATCTATCATCTTCTTGATCCTATGCATATATTCAAGAATATTGGTTATTCATTATGGCAACATCTTCTTGGATTAAAAGACACAACGACATCAAGAAACAATTTAAAGGATCAAAACTCAAAACCAAAGTTATGGACAATTTTTTATAAAAATTGATAGGAAACAACTTATGAACCTGCTCCTTGGATACTTACGACAAAGGATATGCAAACCATCAACAATAGGATACAATCGATTGGAAAACCTACAAGATATGGAGCGTCTTTCCAAAACATGCTTACTTTGGATGACAGGAGCTTATCTAGGTTAAAGGCACATGATTGGCATAATATTCTACATGCTGATTCTACACATAATGAAGAGGAAATACTAGAAATCGATATTAGTCCATCAAGAGATGCTCACAAATGATGTCTTGTGCACATACATGACATCCATTTTTTGCTCAATATAGACAACATAGAGAGAAAGAGTTGTATAGTTCTCTCTATTGACACTTCAACAATAATGAGACAATGCTTCAATTAGTATTGTGTCCAGCCCTCAATTCTTCTTAGTAGCCACCAAAATTTGTTTTGAAGGCAATGACTCAATTCATGTAGTTCGTGGATATGTTAACCAAATTGACTCAAGTTATTCCGGTCAAGGCTACTTATAAGGCTTCAAAATTGACAAAGATATTCGTAAATCAACTTTATCAGCTCTATGGATTGCCTTTGGACATAATCTCTAATAGAGATGCTAAATTTATGAGCCACTTTTGGCAAGAAGTCTTTATTAGACTAGAAACTAGATTGAGCATGAGTATGGTTGAACATCCCTAGATGGATGGTCAAACCAAAAAAGTCAACTAGGTCTTTTAAGAGATACTAAGAGCTTATGTAACTTCTAGTTGAGAAGACTTTTTACTCTTGGTTGAATTTGCCTACAATAGTGCCAAGAATAGATCACATGAGTTCAGTCCATTCATGGTGATAATGGGTTTGAGCCCAGGACTCCATATATAGTTGGACTCCAAAATGAAAGGGTAAAGACTAAGATATGAATCTTAAGCTCAAATTAGCTAAGCAAAACTTGAAAGGAGCACGGAATCAAGCTAAACCTTATGTTGATCCAAAAAGATGTGAAGTCTCTTTTCAAGTTGGCAATCAAGTTACGATAAAAAAGGTTTAACACTGGCAAATGCACCAAGTTGTCATTGAGATATTATGGTCCTTTTCCAATCACTAAGAAAGTTGGCATGTGGGCCTATGAATTAGAGCTTTGAGAAGGAAAAAAGTTGGATTCATCCAATATTCCTTGTTTGTCAAATTAGATTGAGTCTGGCATACGCAAATGATCTTGTTAGGTTATTACTTCCACTGGTAAATGAAACACTTGTGAGGAGAATTCTCCTTCGGAACGAGTTTCCATAGCACAACAAAGGTTTCCCTCTCTCCACTCTTAAGTTGGAAACCAAGATGAATGAATACATGTTCTTCTAGACTAGAACATGAGGCGCATGGGATATATGGCTATATTTTGAGGATGAAAACATTTTCAAGGGGGAAGAATGTTATAAAGTGACTTGAGTTAAAAAAGAAGATTAAGTCAAGATCAAAGTTTTGTAGAGCATAGGCACGCAAGTAGCTCAACCTAGTGGTTAAGTCTTAAGGATGGGAAGGAGGAGGTATTGGGTTCAAACACCACGAGAGACATGGGTGAAAGTTTTGCCCGAGAGCTCCAAGGCCTTCTAAAAGGTTCCACTTGAGACATCAATGACCAACCACTCTAGTAGACTTTGACGACTAGGACATATAGCAATCATGTTTGCTAAATTAGCATGCCCCTTGATGAGAGCGACGTATATGAGGCATGGTTGGGTGGAGAGACATTCATTCACAAGGAGATCCTCTTCTTAACACATGCACACAAAGGTGGCACTTCACAAATCTTCTCCCAAGACTAAGGTTCTCAAGCCTTACGATAACAATTTTGAAGGGTAAAGATCATTCAAGTGGGAGTTCAAATGAATAAAATAACCAAAGGGTTCCATAACGATTTAAACCAAGGGTCAATGAATATATCCAAAGTTATGTTCCAAGAGTATTTATACAATAGTTTGTTAAGCTTTTATCAAAGATTCATTAGGAATTATACCAATATTGTTGTCCAAACGATGGAGCAACTTAAAGAGAAAGTGAAGACCTTTCAATGGGGAGATGATTAAAAGCAAAACATGGAACATTTGAAAGTAGTAATTGCTATAGCTCAGCTTTTACATATAGCAGATGCGAATGAACCTTTTGTGGTTGATACTAATGTGAGTGATTTTGCTATAAGAGTGGTTTTGTATAGTGGAGCATCCACAGACGTATGGGCAAATGGGGAGGGTTAACCAAATCCTTCAAAATATGTTATGATCATATGTGAATAAATGACAAACTAAATGGGAAGAGGACTTACATATAGTAGGGTTTGCATATAATAATGAAAAACGCTCTTCCACTAGGCATAGCCCATTTAGTCCTATGTATGGATTTCAATCAAGAGCTCCTTATGCAGTAGGATTGGAACATGAGAAACTCCAAGTCGCAAAGGATTTCTTAGAAGAGATGAATGATATCCTTAGGCTTGCTAAAGTCAAAATTAGGAGAGCTCAAGACAAGGATAGAGCCTATGGTAACCCTCAAAGGAGAGAATTGACTTTGAGGTAGGAGCGAAAGGCTATCTTAGATTTCCCTCTAGATATGAAACCATAAAAATGGGACTATGATAAAACTATCTCCTAGATATTATGGACCATTCCCAATAGCTTACCTTCTCCAACTTCTAGAGATCTACATAATGTTTCATGTGAGCCTGCTTAAGAGAAGGCTAGGTGAATTTGAAAACCTCATTTGTGATAGTAAGGTAGTAAAGCATATTTTTGTTCAATCCATTCCATATGAGCCCTATAATACTACACACTCCAGAGAAACGAATGAGAATTCACCTATATAGGGAGTTCTTAGTAAATTGGAAAGATAGTTCAAAGGTGGGAGCATGTTAGCACTCTTTAGAGATAGTTTCCCATATTTATTTTGCCTTCCCAAGAGCGTTTCTAAGGGAAAGGATATGGGGAAACACCATGGAGAGATGGCTATGTACAAAGACTACATGGGGCTCAACGGGTGAGGGAAGCCATAAGATTATTTTTCTTTCACATACATGCTTTCCAATACCATTTTTGAGGACAAAAATGGACTTACCGAGAAGGAATCGTCACATGGAAACCTCCTTCTATCCTTATGTTTATATGGCGGGGCACTTTTTTCCCTCTTTAGGAGCTTTTTTCCCCCGGCTTGTATATACGCCGATTGCCCTAATGGCCTACTTATCTTTGTACATTCTCTAGTAATACATTGAGTATTTTGTGTTATGCTACAAGCTTCTTCTTCTTCCTTGTGCTGTTTGCATGCTTTCGCATACATCTAACTCCAACAATTGGTATCAGAGCAGGTCGTCGCTTTATCTAGGGCGCCGTCGACACTCCTCCGGTTGCAGTCTCAGGATCACAGGAATTTTGGTGAGCATACTCAGCGTGTTTTCGAGATCAAAACAGCTTCGTTATGTGGTGTCGTAATCGCGATTTTAGCTCGTTTCGGCCTCCGAACACACTATTGCAGCGCTTATGCAGGCTATTTCATCTTTTTGTGCCAAAGATATATACCAGTTTCTTTTCGCCAATATAAGCGTCTCAAAGTCTACTACATGTCTAGCGGAATTCATATGGGAGTTCTGTTCAACTTTTTGAGATACAGTCAATTTTCTGCATCAAGGTATTTTAGTCACTGGCCATGGCTGAAAGCCGTGATGTATTCTGTATGTTGGCTATTGAGGATAAGTTGGATGGTACCAACTACCCGTTATGGGCTTATATGATGCGACATGTGTTGGTTGCAAAAGGACTGTGGAACATTGTGCAGGGTGTCGAAAAACGTCCTATCACACTTGCAACTATTAGAACTGCAAGTACTGAAGCTAATGCAGAAGGTGTCGAAGATGATGATATTCTGCATATTCCTGTTCGTGCTGCGGTTTCTGTTGCACCTACTACAGAGCAGATTCGATGGGATGGCACAAATGCCCAGGCACATGCATTGATAGCTTTGTCTATCAAACGTGCCATTATTCCTCACATTCGCTCTTGCAAAATAGCTAAGGATGCTTGGGATACACTTACCACATTGTACGAAGCTAGGAATGAGGCTCATGTTGCTTACCTCCAAAAACAGTTGGAGAGTGAGCACATGAATGAAGGTGATTCTATGGAAAGTTTCCTAACAAAGATCAAAGACTTGAAGGAACAATTGATTTCTGCTGATGAGGTTATACCAGATAGCTCACTTGTGCAGACCGTTCTGAATGGTCTTCCTGATTCATATCAGAGTTTTGCTTCTACTCTTCGATTGATGATGAAAGGCAATCCAAATGCCTTATCATTTGAGGAGTTAGTCTCTGTTTTGTTGTAGGAAGATCAGTCCAGGCATAACAGGTCCATTATGCGAGTTGCAGATCAAGCTTTCTTGGCTAGTCAGAAGGGCAAAGGAAAATGGAGCTCTTCTACTAAATCTGCTAATTCTCCATATTCGAAGAAGGAAGATAAAGATGAGAAGAAATCACAAAAGTAGAAATTTTTTTGTAAGTACTGTAAAGGGAATGATCATATCATAAAGAACTGTCCAAAACTGGCTTTTAAAGAGGCAAAGAAGAAAGACGCTGGAATGGTTGTTGCAGAGGCCTCTACACCAAAAACAGAGTCTGCTAATCTTGTGCAGGAAGAAGAATGGGCGTTTACTATTGTCTACAGTTTTGACCCATCTTCTCATGAGCAGTGCATGTCTCTAGTAGACTCAGATGTTTGGTATTTTGACAGTGGGGCAATGAAACATATTACCTCGTAGCGCAATTTCTTCTCTTCACTTGAGCCTGCCCCTATAGGGAGTACTGTTACATGCGCCAACAACTCCTCTTATCTTGTTATGGGAGTTGGTAAGATCATTTTGAGTACTGCTGATGGTAGTTCTTTCACTTTGTGAGATGCTTTATTTGTGCCAGGGATCAAGAAGAACCTGTTATCAGCTTCTGCACTAGCCAAGATTGGCTTGGCTGTGAAATTTGTTGATGACAGGTACAGTTCATGATCTATCAAATGGCAATGTGATTATTGCTTCTGGCATTTTATGTCGTGGGTTGTATAAGCTCATAGACTATGAGAGATCTCTAAATGATTTGGCATGTGCAGTAATGATTCTCAGGCTATGTCAGATGCAAAGCTTTGGCATGCATGCTTTGGTCATCTGAATTTTGCTAGTTTGCTACGCCTGCAAAAATCTGAAATGGTGTTCTCTTTGCCCAAACTTGAGGCACCTCGAAAACATGTTTGTGAAGGCTTTATTTGGGGCAAAATGCAGCGTTCATCCTTTCCAAAAGATGGTTCAGTTCGGGCTACTCAGAAATTGTAGCTTGTACATAGTTATGTCTGTGGTCCTATTAAGACACCTTCTTTTGGGAATTATCTTTACTTTGTGACTTTCATCGATGATTTTTCTGGGCATGCATGGGTATATCCATTGAAGCCAAAGTCCGAAGTGTTCATGTGCTTCAAACAGTTTTTGGTTTTGGCTGAAAATCTGTCAGTATGTAAAATGGGCACCCTCCGTTCTGATCGAGGGGGGGAGTACATGTCTTCTGATTTTAATACATTTCTGGCTGAACGTGGGATAAAACACCAGTGTATAGTGTCGTATACACCTCAACAGAATGGAGTTGCTGAACAAAAGAACAAGTCACTCATGGAGATGGCGAGGTGTATGGTCAAGAGCCAGGCTTTACCACATAATTTCTGGCTTGAGGTTGTCATGTGTGCAGCACATGTACTGAAAAGGTGTCCCACTAAAGCGCTGCAGTCTATCACTTCATATGAGGCCTGGCATGACCGCAAGCCATCTGTTGCTCATCTACATGTTTTTGGTTGTTTGGCATATGCATTAGTGCCTGAACAACATCGTAGAAAATTGGATGATAAAGTAGTAAAATGTATTTTTGTTGGGTACAGTTTTGAAAGTAAAGGCTATCGTCTATATCATCCACAGACTAAATGCATTCTGCTTAGCCGTGATGTTGTTTTTGTGGAAGATGCTATTCAACCATTGCTTTCATGTACTAAGGAGACATGTGTTAGCTCCAAAGACATGTATGATACTTTGTTGCCTCTTTTTACAGGTGGACAGTCTAGTGGTGGTCCTAATGAGGCAACTTCTCAGCCTTTGCAGGTTTCATGTGATGATGCAGATAATTCCATTTCTGATGCAGATATACATGATGCACTTATTGATGAGAGAGCTGATATTGAGAAGGCAAGAACTATGCCAAAATGGCTGGTGAAGACCTTGCGTGACAACAAATTAGATGTGCCTCTATCATATCATACTCGATCAGCCTCTCATAGTGCCTCTTTTGCATCAAATTGCTATGCTATGGCTGCATCTAGTCTCTATGATGAGAATGAGCCTGTTTCGTTTGATGAAGCACAAAATTCAGAAAATTGGATGTCTGCTATGCAATCTGAATATGATGCAATAATGAAGAATGGTACTTGGCCTTTATGTGACTTGCCTTCTGGCAAGAAGGCCATTGGCACTAAGTGGGTATACAAGCTGAAGCGTAAACCTGATGGTACAGTTGATAGGTATAAGGCTAGGCTTGTTGTAAAGGGTTATGCGCAGGAAAGAGGCATTGATTTTGATTAGACCTTTGCACCTACATGCCGTATGACTACTGTTCGGAGCATTTGTGCACTTGCAGCCCATCATGGTTGGAATGTACATCAGTTGGACATTAAAACTGCCTTTCTCAATGGTGACTTGCATGAAGAAGTGTATGTTTTCCAGCCCCGTGGCTTTGTGCAGAAACGGCATGAAAACCAGGTGTGCAGGTTAAAGAAGGCATTATATGATTTAAAGCAAGCACCACGTGCTTGGTATGAGAAGATACATGCCTATCTGATTGCACATGGTTTTGAGAACGATCCAACTGAAAGCACCTTATATGTTAAGCTTGCAAAGCCCTAGACTATCCACCTGTAAAAAGAGGCAGCAAAGTATCATACATGTCTTTGGAGCTAACAAATGTCTCCTTAGTACATGAAAGCAATGGCTGAATAGCATCCTCCACAAAAACAACATCACGGCTAACCAGACTGCGTTTATTCTGTGGATGATACAGACGATAGCCTTTACTTTCAGAACTGTACCCAACAAAAATACATTTTACTGCTTTATCATCCAATTTTCTTCGATGTTGTTCAGGCACTAATGCATATGCCAAACAACCATTAACACGCAAATGAGCAACAGATGGCTTGCGGTCATGCCAAGCCTCATATGGAGTGATAGACTGCAGTGCTTTAGTGGGACACCTCTTCAGTACATATGCTACACACATGACAGCCTCAAGCCATAAACTATGTGGTAAAGCATGACTCTTGACCATACACCTCACCATCTCCATGAGTGACCTGTTCTTTCGTTCAGCAAGTCCATTCTGTTGAGGTGTATACGGCACTATACACTGGTGTTTTATCCCACGTTCAACCAGAAATGCATTAAAATCAGAAGAGATATATTCCCCCCATCGATCAGAACGGAGGGTGCCCATTTTACATGCTGACAGATTTTCAGCCGAAACCAAAAATTGTTTGAAGCACATGAACACTTCGGACTTTGCCTTCAATGGATATACCCATGCATGCTTGGAAAAATCATTGATGAAAGTCACGAAGTAAAGATAATTCCCAAAAGAAGTTGTCTGCATCGGACCACAGACATCACTATGTACAAGCTGCAATTTCTGAGTAGCCCAAACTGAACCATCTTTTGGAAAGGACGAACGCTGCATTTTGCCAAAAATACAGCCTTCACAAACATGTTTTTCAGGTGCCTCAAGTTTGGGCAAGGAGGACACCATTTCAGATTTCTGCAGGCGTAGCAAACTAGCAAAATTCAGATGACCAAAGCATGCATGCCAAAGCTTTGCATCTGACATAGCCTGAGAATCATTTACTGCACATGCCAAATCATTTACTGATCTTTCATAGTCTATGAGCTTATACAACCCACGACATAAAATGCGAGAAGCAATAATCACATCGCCATTTGACAGATCATGAACTTTACACCTATCATCAACAAATTTCACAACCAAGCCAATCTTGGCTAATGCAGAAACTGATAACAAGTTCTTCTTGATCCCTATCACAAATAAAGCATCTGACAAAGTGAAAAAACTACCATCAGCAGTAGTCAAAATGATCTTACCAACTCCCATAACAGGATAAGAGGAGTTGTTGGCGCATGTAACAGTATTCCCTGTAGGGGCAGACTCGAGTGAAGAGAAGAAACTGCGCTGCGAGGTAATATGTTTGGTTGCCCCACTGTCAAAATACCAAACATCTGAGTCTACTGCAGACATGCATTGCTCATGAGAAGATGTGTCAAAACTGCAGACAGTAGTAAACGCCCATTCTTCTTCCTACACAAGATTAGCAGACTCTGTTTTTGGTGTAGAGGCCTCTGCACCAACCATTCTAGCCTCTTTCTTCTTTGCCTCTTTAGGAGCCAGTTTTGGACAGTTCTTTATGATATGATCATTCCCTTTACAGTACTTACAAAACAATTTCTGCTTTTCTGTTTTCTTCTCATCTTTATCTTCTTTCTTCAAATATGCAGAATTATCAGATTTCTGCTTACTAGTTGAAGAGCTCCATTTTCCTTTGCCCTTCTCACTAGCCAGGAAAGCTTGATCTGCAACTCGCATAATGGACCTGTTCTGCCTGGACTGATCTTCCTGCAACAGAACAAAGACTAACTCCTCAAATGATAAGGCATTCGGATTGCCTTTCATCATCAACCTTAGAGTAGAAGCAAAACTCTGATATGAATCAGGAAGACAATTCAAAACGATCTGCACAAGTGAGCTATCTGGTATAACCTCATGAGCAGAAATCAATTGTTCCTTCAAGTCTTTGATCTTCGTTAGGAAATTGTCCATAGAATCATCTTCATTCATGTGCTCACTCTCCAACTGTTTTCGGAGGTAAGCAACACGAGCCTCATTCCTAGCTTGGTACAATGTGGTAAGTCTATCCCAAGCATCCTTAGCTGTTCTGCAAGAGCAAATGTGAGGAATAAGGACACATTTGACAGACAAAGCTATCAATGCATGTGCTTAGGCATCTTTGCGATCCCAACGAATCTGCTTTGCAGTAGGTGCAGCAAAAACCATAGCACGAACAAGAATATGCAGAATATCATCATCTTCGACACCTTCTGCATCAGCTTCAGTACCTGCAGTTGTAACAGTTGCAGGTGTGATAGGACGTTTTTTGACACCCTGCACAATGTCCCACAATCCTTTTGCAACCAACACATGTCGCATCATATAATCCCATAACGGGTAGTTGGTACCATCCAACTTATCCTCAACAGCCAACATACGGAATACATCACTGCTTTCAGCCATGGCCGGTGACTAAAATACCTTGATGCAGAAAATTGACTGTATCTCAAAAAGTTGAACAGAACTACCGAGACGAATTCCACTAGACCTGTAGCTGACTTCGAGACGCTTATATTGGCGAACAAAAACTGGTATATACCTTGGGCACAAAAAGATGAAATAGCCTGCACAAGCGCTGCGATAGTGCGTTTGAAGGCCGAAACGAGCTCAGATCGCGATTTCGGCACGATAGAGCGAAGCAGTTTTGATCTCGAAAACACGCTGAGTATGCTCACCAAAATTTGTGCGATTCTAAGACTGCAACCGGAGGAGTGTCGACGGTAGCCTAGATGAAGCGACGACTAGCTCTGATACCAATTGTTGGAGTTAGACATCTGCGGAAGCGCGCGAACAGCACAAGGAAGAAGAAGAAGCTTGGAGCACAACACACAATACTGAATGTACTACTAGAGAATGTACAAAGATAAGTAGCCCATTAGGGCAATAGGCATATATACAAGCCGGGGGAAAAAACCTCCTAAAGAGGGAAAAAAGTGCCCCGATGGCCCTAGAGTGTTCACACACATCACTACCTAAATATATCAATAGAAAGCACCTTATATGTTAAGCGTACTAATGATGTGCTTCTGATCATTGTTGTCTATGTTGACGACATGCTTTTACTGGTCCTATTGAGAAGCATATTGCTGATTTTAAGGCTGATTTGCATGCCTCATTTGAGATGTCTGATTTGGGGCATTTGCATCACTATTTGGGCATTCAGTTTATGCAAGTTGATGGTGGAATGGCTTTGTGTCAAACAAAATATATTGACACATTATTGCAGCATTTTGGCCTTGAAGACTGTAAGCCTATTGCTACTCCTATGGACACAGGTTTACGATTGAGTCTTCATGATACTGGAGATGCATTTGATGTTGTTCTCTATCAGCAAGCTGTTGTATGCTTGATTTACTTATGCATTACTCGGCCAGATATTCAGTTTGCTGTCTCACAGATGAGCAGGTTTATGCATTGCCGAGGAGTCAAGCATTGGCAGGCAGTTAAGCACATCTTTCGCTATTTGAGTGGTACTCGGCTACTTGGGTTGTTTTATCCCAAGGGGGGATCACTACCGCCAGATTTGCATGTTTTTTCTGACTTCGATTGGGCTGGTTGCTATGACACTCGTGTGTTCACTAGTGGCTTTTGCTTCATGCTTGGTAGCTCATGTATATCTTGGTTGAGCAAGAAGCAACCTACTGTGGCCACTTCTAGTTGTAAGGCTGAGTATAGGGAAGCTTTCACAGCTACTGTTGAGTGTGTGTGGCTCAGACGCCTTATGATTGATTTGGGTGTTGGTCAGTCTTTTGCCACCACCATCTTCACTGACAGTCAGAGCGCATTGGCAGTTGCGAGGAACCTTGTGTTCCATGCTCACACTAAGCACATTGAGGTGCATTATCACTATGTCAGGGAGAGGTTCTCTGCTGGGAGATCAGCTTGACATATGTGCCCACGCAGGAGAACAATGTAGACCTTTTCATGAAGGCTCTGTCTAGGGAGAAGTTTGAAGCTTTCTGCAAAGCTTTGAGCTTATTTCCTTTTGTGGAGTGATTTCTACATAGCTTGGCACTTCCTTATACATGAGTGCAAACTCTTTGTTCACCGCATCACTCCCAGGGTGGACTTGTTGATATATTTAGGTAGTGATGTGTGTGAACACACTAGGACCGTCGGGGCACTTTTTTCCCTCTTTAGGAGGTTTTTTCCCCCGGCTTGTATATACGCCAATTGCCCTAATGGGCTACTTATCTTTGTACATTCTCTAGTAATACATTCAGTATTGTGTGTTGTGCTCCAAGCTTCTTCTTCTTCCTTGTGCTGTTCGCGTGCTTTCGCAGACGTCTAACTCCAACAAAGCCACACTTTCCCCTTGTGAAGAATAAACAAATTAGAATAGTAAACATCAATAGTAGCATGTGAACAAGAGGGTTGAACATAAACTAGGAGGGTGATACAAATGGCAAAGGGTCTCTAAGAGCAACAATATGTGAGCTGTAGGTCCTTTTTCTTTTTGGAATTTTGGTTGTCGACCTACTCTTAAATTTAGACTCTCATTTGAAATGGACAACTCATGCAACTCAGAGACCTCGCTTATCCCCCACTTAAGAGCTTAACTTGAGGTGCATCTTCAAATTTTGAACTCAAAACATCACAATCCAAGGTCCAAAGTGTTTACATTACACCCCTCTTGACACATGTGACACATTTATCACACCTATCAAATGATTCCTGAAAATGAATGTAATCGTCTGCTCGTGTTAGTGTGCGTGGTTGGGCCTTCTGCCTCTAGAGGCGGGGCGAGGGTTCAACCCCTCTCTATGGCAAGACATGTGTGGGCCCAAGACGAGTGTAATACTTTCGGGCAGTATTAATCCAGATGCCTCTGGGCAGTTTCTCTTAGTGTTTGCCTTCGGGCCTGCTTTGTGAGATACAAAAAGTCTCATGAGTACTATACCCATTCACTTGTACAATTCTTCTTTTAATCAATTCAAACAAAAAGAAATTAAACTTTGATATAACTTCCTCTTTGAAAAAAAAAATGTAACCACGGTCTCTTCTTCATCGTTGGAGGGAAGGAAGAAAGCGACCTGTTTGGAGGAAGCCCCCAGGAAGGGACGGAAGCGGCCATGGTCGCAATTTCGATAGGCAAATTAACATATTATAATACTTAACGAAAATATAAATATTAAGTATAACCAAAATATAAACTGCCGTGGCGTCAAAATGCACCTCTCTAAGTGTGACCACGATCATTAAACTACGTACGTCCGGAAGTCCATGTGAACATATCCTGAATTTCGCAGCCCATTCTTTGAGGGGTCGTCCTCGTCCTCCGCTCGAAACCTTCTCCCTAAACAAAACCTGACGAGTACTTCTCCCACATTTTGTGTCCATGCTTTTTTCACCATTCCTGCGCCTTTCTTTCACCATTTTTGCTTTATTGCTACTGTTCTCCATCCACGCATCTGCTCGAATCATCTTTCAATGTCACCGACTTCAACTCATTCGTGGGAAGGCTTTTTCAACGACACAGCTTGTTCTGTACCGCGCACATAGGGGTCTGTCCCCTTTCAGTTAACTTGCGATCTGATCTATAAGTGAATCGATCTACTGTCTAATTTTCTTGTTTGGAATCTTACCCATCAAATGACCCATTTTATACGGTGAATTGGTGCTATCTCAACCTTTCTGGCCAGTATTCTGGAGGAATAAGCTGAAACCATTGTGAGACGTATAGCCATGTGAATGGAACATGACACTATGGGGGATGACCCTGCACCTTTTGTGGCGAATGCAAGGTCTTTGATTATGTGCTTTCAGTTCTGGGTGCTTATGGTTGTTTCAGCAAGTATTTATCAGTGAACTACAGCGTATTC